>CAMTDV010000005.1:76874839-77323743 GCA_947069175.1 Scalesia atractyloides | reverse complement strand
GTATCACAATAGGAGGAGAAGTGCAGTGGTTTGAAGCAAATGAGCTTTGATGGCTTTAATGTCTACAAGTGTGTCTTGATATCTTGCATCAACCATATTTCTAAATTGTTGCATGTGCTGCTCATGTTGAAGATCAGCATGTTGTCTTTGTTGTTGAAGTAGAGGATACAAGAGTTGCCATAGCTCAGCAATGGTTGATGATGATGTAGCAGTGGATTGACTTTTTGAAGTTTGTAACATCTGTTACATCATATTTTTTATATCAGCAACATATGATTCAATACTTGATACTCTCTCTGTCAATTCTTTGTATATTAGCTCCTATAGTGGTAGTTTTATCTGTGTTATCATTAGTAGAAGTTACCTTCAAAGCTCCAGACACAGATGCCCCTTTTTCTTGGAACTAGGGACTTCCCACATGAACAGAGGTTACCTTGGTAGCCTCAACAGTGGTTGCTTTCAAGAGAGTCTTATAGATGTAACCACTGTCCAACTGAGAACTTGGGAGTTTTGCAATTGGAGTGATTGCTCCACTTGAATTATCACCAAGGGTTACATGTAACCCACGGGATGTACCTTCCTCAGCTGTTGATGGGATAACAAAGATAGAGGCATCAGACTCATTCACTTGTTGGAGCATATTCTCATTAATAGGTTGGTGAGAAGAACTGATTTGTGTCTGATCCATATCTATTGCATTCAACAGAGGTATGATAGTTTGTGGAAGATTTGATGGTGAGGGTTGTGGTGGAGAAAGCAACATTGCCTTGGGAGAGGGGCTGCGGAAGATAGAGCCAAGTGGATCTAGAGCTTCATATATTGGTTTCCATGTGCTTACAACTTGTTCCTTTTGTGAGGAATCAAGAGGAGGTTGGCTTATAGGTTGAGATCTTTCTAACATCTGTTGTGAGGAAGTAGCAGCAGTGTTTTCTGGTGACTTTTGTGATGTCACTGGGTTAACATCTGGGATCTCATCTTCCAGATGACCCTTTTTGGTTTTTGGTTTGGTGGGCTTCTTGGATTTTGTTTTTGGTTTCCTTTTGGAAATGGTTGATATGGGTTTCAAAGCACGGGGTGTAGTACTTTGATCACCAGGAGCAGTGGGCTCAGTAGCAGTGGGTTGAGCTTGTGATGTTTGTTCTAAAATTTGCTCAACCCCCTTTACTTGTGTTTTTTTAAACTTTGGATTGGTTGGTGATGCGAGTAAAAGTTTCATGTGTTAGGCTACCATGAGGAGTCACAACACCTTGTTTAACAACATCACCAACTTTCTTTTGAAAATAAACACTTAAAAATCTAGGGTGCATAAGAAAATGAGAGCGGCCCTTTTTTATGTTATCAGTGTTTGTCACCAAGTCATTGAACATTACTCGAGAGAAGTTAAAATCAGATTTTGTTAAGATTGCATATCCCAAGTATTGCATGTTTAAAGGTATCTCATTAAAAGCAGCTGACTTGGCCAACACACATGTCAACAATGTGTGAAAGAACAATTTCATTTCAGCAGGAAATTTAGGTTTGTATATGGTTTTACCTGTGAGTTAACCTTCATACCCTATTTCAATGAATTCATTGTGCAGATCAGGGATCGGAAAAGAAGTAGCATGATTTAGGTCTTTCAAACCAAAGACCTCTAAAATGGAAGTAGGGGAACTTCAAGAAGTGTTTTTCCCACAGTGGAAACAATGCCATAAGGTTTTTTCTTTGTATAATGAACTTTAGCATTTGCCCAGAATTGACGTAATGATTCTTGATAGATTGGGGCAGTAATTTCCATGAGTTCTTTGTATTGGACTCTTTCAAGACTTTGATCATAGCATGATATTATCTATTTGAGTCAGTTTCTTCAAAGATGGCTGTGTAATTATGTGGTGTTTTGATGATACGCATCGTCATGGTGAATGTGAATGAAGAACAGGTGCGAAGAAGAAGATTTGCGAGAAAACCACTTTTAGAGTAAAAACCTCTGAATGGGATAAAACAGGGTTTTATAAAGTGAAAAAGTGATGATAATTATGTGGTGTTTTGATGATACGCGTCGTCATGGTGAATGTGAATGAAGAACAGGTGCGAAGAAGAAGATTTGAGAGAAAACCACTTTTAGAGTAAAAACCTCTGACTGGGATAAAACAGGGTTTTATAAAGTGAAAAAGTGATGATGACGTGGAAAAGATCTGACGGCTATCATCTTTGCTCGTGTATCCTCTGATAGTGAATGGAAGACAGTTGTTATAGCGAACCACTGTTGTGTGTCAACAATGGATGGGAACAGTGCTTTGATTTTACACTATCAGTGGATAAGATTAACACGGTGGTTTGACCAAGCAGAGGATACACTTTTGACAGTGGATAGATTTTTAAGCCTATCAGTGGTTTTAAGAGAACAATGGATGTAACACACTTTTGAGATTTATTGAAAAACTTCAATTTTGAACTATTTTTAAGGATTCATTTTTGATTTTCTGAAAACATTTTATTGCTATATACACATGGAACACAAAACCTTGGTTTTAATCCATGTTTAGCATTCCAATCCTAGAGATCAGACTTTCAAAGGTTGATGTATCTAAGGCTTTGGTTAGAACATCTGCCAGTTGATCTTTAGTATGGACATGTTTTAAATAAATCAAACTTTTTTCATAGCAATCTCTCACAAAGTGATGTCTGATGTCAATGTGCTTTGTTCTGGAGTGAGAGACGGGATTTTTAATGATGTTTTCAGCTGACTGTCTATCTTGAGAGGAGTCTTTAATGCAGTTACACCAAAATCCAACAGTTGATTTTGAAGCCACAAGAGTTGAACAGTGCAACTTGCAGCAGCAATGTGTTTTGCCTCAGCAGTGGATGTGGATACTGCAACTTGCTTTTTTACTTTGCTAAGACACTAGGCAATCACCTAGGAACTGAACTCCTCCTGATGTGGACTTCCTTGTTGTGTGGCAACCAGCAAAATCACTGTCTGAGTAACCTGAAAGCTCAATGTTTCCATTAGCAGGATACTAGATACCAAGTGTGGGAGCACCTTTTATGTATCTGAATATCCTTTTCACAGCAATTAAATTTGACTTTCTAGGTGCTAACTGGGATCTGGCACAAACACATGTAGCAAACATGATGGCTGGCCTAGAAGCAGTTAGGTACAATAAAGACCCAATCATACTTCTGTAGAGAGTTTGATCAACCAAGTCATCTTTTTCCTCTACAATGACAAGCTTTGAGGTTGCCATGGGTGTGCTACAAGGTTTACAGTCAATCATATCAAATTTGTTAAGGAGTTCCTTGACTTACTTTTTTTGATGAATGAAAGTGCCATTGTGCTTTTGTTTAACTTGAAGACCAATAAAACATTGTAACTCACCCATTGCACTCATTTCAAACTCTGCTGCTATGAGTTATCTAAACTCTTCACACATGGCAGTGCATGTGGATCTAAAAATGATGTCATCCACATAAATTTGGACAAGCATCAGATATTTTCCTTTCCATTTCAAAAATAAGGTTTTATCAATTTACCTCTTGAAATCCAATGGATAAGAGAAAAGTGGATAGAGTTTCATACCAGGCTCTGGGTGCTTGTTTTAGACCATACAGTGCTTTGTTGAGCTTGTATACATGATCAGGATGAAATGCATCTTCAAATCCAGGAGGTTGACACACATTCAGTTCTTCTTTTATCTTTCCATACAAGAATGCACTTTTGATGTCCTTTTGAAACACTTTGATGTTGTGGTTGGTAGCAAAGGCTAAGAACAATCTGATAGCTTCTAACTTTGCTACAGGAGCAAAGGTTTCATCATAGTCAATACCTTCTTCTTGTCTATAGCCTTGAACCACGAGCCTTGCTTTGTTCTTGACAACAATACCCCTTTCATTAGTTTTGTTTTTGAAGACCCTTTGTGCCAATTGGACATACATCCTTTGGCAGTGGTACAAGTTCCCAAACTTGTTGTCTTTTGAATTGTAGGAGCTCTTCTTGCATGGCTTCTACCCAACTATTGTCTTTTAGTGCCTCTTGGTACTTGACAGGTTGTGTGAGTGATAGAAAACCAGCAAAAAGACAAATGTTTTGGGATTGGCTTCTTATGAGCACTCCCTCATTGATGTTGCCAATAACTTGATCCAATCGATGGCTTTTAAGGAAAATCAAATCTCCTTGGTATTGGACAATTGCACTTTGAGGTGAAGGCTGCTGAGGGGAATCATCTAAGCTAACATCTGTTAGCAAATTTGAAATGTCAACATCTATTTGGAATGGAGGTGGAGGTATAGGAGGAATGGATGTGAGGTTGTGTTGATTTTTGTTCACAGTGTGTGGACTTTTATCATCAGTGATTTGATTTTGTGAGCTGGCAGAGGTTTGAGGATCAACAATCGTTGAGACAACAGTGGCAGAGCTTTCACAGTTGTTTTAACACCTGCTCCTCTGATGGATGGATTGACTTTGAATTGTGGAAGCACACTGTCATATCCTTGATCTTGATGTGAAGATTGTGATGTACCTGTATGGTTAGTCTTGATAGACACATCTTCAAATGTAAATTTATCTAGATCAAACAGTTCAGCAGGATTTGCTGGAATTTTCAATGAAGAAAGTTCATTGAACTTCACATTCAAATTTTTTTCCAACACACTTGGTCCTAGAGTTAGATACTATGTAGGCTTTAGTAGTGGTTAAGTATCCCAGAAAATAACCACAATCAACTTTAGCTGCAAACTTTGAAATTGAATCTTTTAAGTTTAAAATGAAGCATGGGCAGCCAAAGACTTTGAAATATGAGATCAGAGGTTTGATTTTGTAAAGAGTTTCATAGGCAGTTTTTGGAAGCCTGGGGTTAATCAAAACTCTATTTTGAACATAGCAAGCAGTGTTTACACCCTCTGCCCAAAAGGACAAAGGTAAACCTGAGTCTGCAAGCATAGTTCTTGCTGATTCAATTAAAGTTCTATTTTCCTTTCAACCACCCCATTTTGTTTAGGAGTTCTTGGAATTCTATATTGTCTAACAATTTCTTTTGACTCACAGAAAGCATCCAACTCCAAATTCCTAAACTCTGTCCCATTGTCACTTCTAAAATTTTTTACTGGAAGGTCAAATTGCTTTTCAACTTGTTTTACAAAATTTTGCAACATGCCAGCAGTTCAACTTTAGAGTGCATGAAGAATGTCCATGTAAACCTTGAAAAATCATCTACAATGACAAGACAATATCTTTTCTTTGTGAGACTCATGATTTTTATAGGGCCAAACAAATCCATGTGCAACAATTGTAAACACCGAGTTATTTTGGACTCTTCAATGGACTTGTTAGAACTTTTATGTTGTTTACCTTTTAAACAGGAAACACAATATTCTTCACAGGTTAATTGTTTTGAGGGTAACCCTCTGACAAGACTTTGTTTTGAGAGAGTGGTGATAGTTTTCAGATTTGTGTCCAAGTCTTCTATGCCATAACTCTGTCTCATTTCTTGAAGCAACTGAGAATAGGCATGCATTAGATATTGGATTATCTTTCAACATATCAACCACATACACATTGCCACTCCTATGAGCAACAAGTTGTGCTTTGCTCTCAGCAATGATTTGATCAATCTTTTTAACAACCTCTGGTCCTATAATTTGACATGTTTTCTTTGTAAAGAAGGATCCATATCCTTTGTCACTCATTTGTGAAACACTCAGAAGGTTGAATTTTAGATTATCAATGAGATTAACATGCTCAAATTTGAACTTCCAAGCCCGAACCAATCCTGACCCCAACACCTTCCCTTTTGAATTGTTACCAGAGGATATATCACCCCATCCATGAGCCATGAAGTCTTTGAGAAGGGCTCTACATACTTTCATGTGCCTAGAGCCTCCACTATCTACATACCATAAACTATCAAGGCAAGTAGAAGCTCCCTGCACATAGGTCAACAATTAGTTTAGGTGGGTCTCCAAAGCCAAAATGGCCTTGGATGGAGTCACAGATTGTCCAATCTCAGATTCAGGAAACTGGACAGTGGTTTGATTTAGTCTTTGTAACCACTGTTGTGAAACATTTCCTATCAGATGTTGGTAACCATGAGGATGCCTATTAACTCTTGGCTTTGAGGGTTTTTTGTAACCCTCATAAATAAAAGGAACCTTTTGATAAATTGGTTGGCCATATCCTCTTGGATACCTGTTTGCAGGTAGTGCATCTGTCACTTGTACCTCTTTGGGAACATAAGTTTTTGTTAGTCCTTTTGTAACAGATGTTTCAACAGGTTAAAGGTTTGCTTAGATTTATTTCTAGCAGAGCTTGAACTTTGACTTTCAAGAGCTTTTAATTTAATCTCTTTTACCTTGATGTCATAGGTTTGGAGATAAACACACTCTTGGGTCATGTGGTTTGTTCTACCATAGATGATGCATTTTGAAGAATTTGGGATCACACATGTTTTGTTTATGTTATAAGCTTTTAACAGAAAACAATTTTCAGTGACATGATTTCTTTTCTCACAGAAGTTACAAAACAAGTTTTTGACCTTTTCTTTCTTCTTCCCTTTTTCAGACTTTCTTTCAGCAGCCGTTGTAACATCTGCTGGAAGATCCTTTATAGGGATTATCCTTTCTTTTGGTGCCTTGACACTATCAATGGTTGAGAAGTCCATTGTTTGAAATTTTCTAAGAGTCACACACATCTGACCATGTGGGTTTAAATTGATATTTCTCAACTTCCTCAAAAGTTTAGGACCCCTCGTGTTTTTCCAAAATGATTTTGTTTCCATTTTTATCTGTGACTTTTATTTCTTCACCAGCTAAATTTTTTGGGACAATTTCAACCAACTCAGAATCATTTTTAGCAACACTTTCAGAAACTTGGTCATTTTTCTTAAAACCAATGCCAAATTTTATGTTACTTTTGATATGATTTTCTGACATGATTTCATAACTTTTGCAAGATTCTACCCTTTTTTTCACAAGTGATCTGGGTAGATTCTAACTCCTTTTCGCAAACTTGATATTTCTCTATCATAGTTAGGAGTTGATCTTTGGTTATGCTTGCCTCATGCTTTAGGCTGCTGATTTTAGAATCTTTGTTAACAACTTTGTTTTCAACTCTTTTGTGAGTTTTTCAAAATTCAATTCATCTTCTAAAATTTTGTTTCTAAGATTTTCATTCACCTTTTTTTATGTTTGCAGAAGCTATTATGCATTTTTCATAAAACATTGATCTTGAGGATCTGAGGTGATACCTTAGAAACAGCCATAAGAGCACAGTCACAATCATCTTCACACACCTTGGTATCCCATGGATCAGATAGAGAGTTATTTTCTTCATCAACAATTTCTTTTGAAACCACTGTTTCATCATGAACCTTAAACTCATCAGATTTAGACACCAATTCCACAAATTCATCACCTTCAACTATTGTCTCTAAAGCCATTAAGCAAAATTCATTTTCCAAATCATTTTTGGCTATAAGAGGAAAGTTTTCATTAGGTAATTCCTCAGGCAAACTACTCCAGTCAACAAAGCCTTGTGTGAGAAGGCTATGTTGGTTAACCTCTGCCGGATTTGAGTAGTTTGAGTGACATGAGGTGCATGTTGCACATGCACTTGAGGAGGTGGTGGTTGAACATATTGAATTTGTGGTACTGTGGTTTGAACATAATGCACTGGAATAGTGGCAGCAGGGTGTGCATAATGAGCAGTGTTTTGCATTTGAGAAGCAGGGGTATATTAGGAATAATGAGCAGTGCTTTGTGTGTTGAGGTTTGGAACTAGGGTGTGTAACAAGGGGTCCAGAATCTTGAGATCTACACTCCCTAGAAAAATGTCCTAACCTATAACACTTATAACACTTGATCTTCGATTTATCCAGCCCACCCTTCAACCCCCATGCAACCCTGGAAATTTTCTACCAGTTCTCTTGTAAAATTTACTAGCTCTAACACTTAATAGAGCCAGTTGGTGTAAAATGTCCATTTCTTCCAAATCAGTTGGTTCAATATGTTGAAGATCATTCAACTCAAAGGAAAGGTTGTCAGAGGTTTGGCTTTCCCCACTTGCGGGGTAAATGCTTAGTTGGATGAGTAAGAATCAGAGTTAAAGTTTCCTCCAGAAGTTATGTCAATAAAATGATCATAACCCTGATCCTTTCCACTGCCAGATCCCTCTTCTTGGCCTAAAAGTGTTGTGTTACCAAAAGTATAACCATCAGCAACCTTTCCTGATTCTTGCAATTTATTTTTCTGGTTTAACTCTCTCTCATACGTGAGGAGTCTACCATGAAGTTGGGTAAGATTCATTTCTGTAAACCCAACAGATGTTCGTGTCATAAAAGCTATGGTGTCCCACTTATCTGGTAACGGTATTAAGAAATGACTATTGATAGTCGAATTAGGAAATTCCACGTTGACCTGCTTAAGTTCACTTATGAGACAGCTAAATCGCTCGAACTGTTGGGTTAGAGACTCACATTTGAAATGACAGAAAGTGTCATATTGTTGATTCAGAACTTCTCAATTGTTTTCGATAACTTCCTCAGTTCCAACGAATTGCTCTTTTAGTGCATCCCGCAACATTTTTGTACTATTACAGTGGAGCTGTCCAACATAGATTTCGTTAGGTAAGGCAGAAGCAACAATGCTAAACGTCTTAACATCTAACTCTATTTTCTAAAAATCCTGCTCAGAGTAGTTTTCAGGATTTTTTGGCACTTGTTTATCGGGGTCCTCTGTACTTGGAACCAATGGGACGTGTGGTCCAAATACAACGGACTTCCAGCATCCAGTGTTTTGCTGAGCTAAAATGTGACTGATCCGACGCTGCCATATGTAATACTCGTTACGAACCAGCATCGGAGGTTTAAACATAGATCAAGTATTGGAATCCGGTGTGTTTTGAGACATTTCCAAATTTTTTTAAACATATTTTGTTTTAAAAACTTTAAACGTAAAAAAAACTCTATTTTCCAATGAAAACAATCAAAGTAATTAGCAGGGAGAGCTGATCTTTCAAATCAAATTGATAGTTAAATCAAATTTTAATTGACTAAGTTCTAATACCAATTGTTAGGATCTGAGTTTGAATTGATTGTAATTGTTTTAAAGATGGTAAATGGATAAAGATAAAACAGAGTGACTTTGCAATGGAAATAGAAAACTTTGTATTACAATCAATGGAAGATTATTTTCATCATCATGCTTTTAAACTTATAGTTTTGCATGTGATTCACAAACTCCCCCTCGGCCTTTTATAACTAAGTTTGATCGTACAGAAATGCAGAGAAGATGATTGGTGAATGATCTTTTAATAGATGGATGGAACAGTACAATGTACCGTTCTATTTATACAAAATGTCTAACCACTAAGCATCTTTGATGACGCCAGGGTTGACAGTGACTGCTAACAACTAAATAACTGATCCTAACCACTGATTAACCTATCATCTGCTTATTACAAAATACTGTTACATTAAAACACTGATAAAACACTAAACACTGATATCTCTAAACTATGTTGGTCTTCATCAGACCTCAGCTTTATTCTTCATCAGCGCTTGGTGTCATCAGACCTTGGCTTCAATAATACTTGTACAGCAGACTTTAGCTTCATCAGAGGGTTAGGTCAGAGGTTAGAAACTCTGTTGTGCTGGATCAAACATCTGATAAAGTTTTGGCTTTATATCATTTGTTCATTTGATAGAATACCAACAGCAAGTATTATGTACTTGTATGCTAAGCATGTGCTAAGTTAATGCACATGTACATACCTAAAGACATTTTTACTTTTAAAAGTAAAACTGACCTAAAGCTAATGTTTTGATGAATTGGTATGAGTGAATCCATGGGATGTTGTGGTCATTTTATATGATGGCTAATCAAACAAATCTTGTGGTTAAGGGGCTGTTTGGCAACTTCTGAATGGTTAAGGGTTGAGCCATTAAGAGGTTTGAACCATTAAGTGCTGAACCAGTTAGAGGTCTAAACCATTAAGTGCTGAACCAGTAAGAGGTCTGAACCATTAAGATCCAGTATAATGTTTAACCGTTAAGAGGCAAGTGTCTGACCAATTCAGATTAGAGGTCTTAACCATTCATACTTAGTATAATGCTTAACCATTCAGACATTTGCTCGCGAAACAAACAGTTTGAACCATTTAGTGGTTAACTAGTAAGAGGTCTGAACCATTCAGAGCCTCATTAAGAGGTAAACAAACAACCCCTTAGTGCGGAGTTTGATCTTGTCAAGCTAGGTGGAAGCTTGGAAGGAACGGGTCAAACGGCTTCTGATGTAAAAAGTGTTTAAAAGGGGCGCAGGTAAGTGACTTATGACAAAAGTTCATTTACAATTTTGTAATCCCTTCATAATGGATAGGATTTGTTTAATTGACCAATTTCATTATGGAAAATATACGTTATCTCGAGAAGGTAATTTGGGAATTTAGGTTGAACTCAAGGTTGGGTTGTAACCTTATTAACGAAAAATGCTTAGTCCAAGTACGTGATGTAAATAAATGTGAATGTCTTTTACGAATAATCTAGTGGGAGTTAGATACTTGATTTACTTAAATCAATGTTATATTACGAAATGGGTGTATAGTAACCCAGAAGCTTAGTTTATGACATTAGTCAAGTGGACCGAACAGGTCATTCAGGCCAAATGCTGATGTTATCACCATTTGAACTTAGTCTTGTTGAGTTCTATACATACATGTAAGCATAATGGTAAGGGCATACATTGCCATGAATTATCAAACGGAATCGCAAGGTATTGGTAACGGGTCAATAGTTTGACCCTGCCAGCTATTAGTAACGGGTCATACTTTTGGTAAGGTTATATGGCACAACGAAAGGTGGTTAAGCCAGATTTGGCTAATAATACACCTCATGTGCGGCTATATTAATTATTAAGTAAAATGGTCCTTAGAGCCAAAATGCGTCTATCATGCAAACACGACTAATGAGTCTTGAAATACGAGGACATTGGAAACATGTATGTCTTTAGGGACATAAATAATCTTAATGGGATAACGAGTTAAAAAGAGTCTAATGGATTTAATCAAAACTTGTAAATTTCTTCAGGTTAGGTAAAGGCTTTAAATTGACCAAAGTGTCCTTCGGGTAATGGGATTGGGTAAACCACCACCAGGGGTAAAATCGGAACAACGGGTCCTACAATCGAGTTGATCATGTGGCCCAAATCAAATTTGGTAGGTGAAGCCATAAGATGTTCAATTGTGATTTAAAGGACTATGCAAACCTAAAAAATTTGATCCTTCAAGGTCCAAGGGGCTTGATTGATAAGAAAAGGGTGCTGGTTGGGGAAAATAGGAGTTTGGGACCAAACTGCCCTTAAAATGGTTTAAAACATTGAGTTGATGTTTTATAAGTAATTAAGTGTTGCTTAAGCAAACAATGATTTACTTACCCAAACATGATGTCGGGTAAAGAAATTGATGAAAATATTGTTGGAGACTAGAGCTAAAATGCTTAGGTCTCATAATGGTTCGGATTGATGCGAAACGAGCTTAAACGCTCAATGAATGATATATTGCAACCTAATCAATTCGGTTCTTAATTAGGATTCCGGAACATGTATTGAAGGCAAAAATATATGTGTAACGATTCGTACTTTGTACTTTCTATTTTTAGCAAGTTGTATTCGTAATTCATTTCAATCCTTGTAATCTCGAGACTTTGATCATAATGGAAATCATGTTTATTTCGATCTTGTTTAATTATGCTTTCGCAACATGTAATCAATCACTCAAAACACATAATTTATACACAACCAACACATATTTATGTTTATTAAATATTTGGAATTCAATCAATCATATATCATATTCATTGCATGCATAAACATCCCTTAGAAACATTAATTTATGCTTAACATATAAGCTTTTCGCATAATATAACCTAACTAATAACAAAAGGAGAAAAATGCAACTTTAGCCTTCTGACTAGGCTTACGGACTGTAAGCCAAGGACCATACGGTCCGTAAGGGCCTCAGGTCTGGCAGAAAGTTGGCAGCTTCACGAATTTTGCCTTAAATGCACTTTTCAACCAACTAAACTCCACCTAACTTCATTAAACGTCAAACCCTAATACCCCTTATAAATAAGCCTCCTCCACACTCTCTCAACCGTTTACACTGTCCAAAATCACTCCCCCAATATCCCACAAATCATACAAACTTCCAAGTGTTGGCAAATTGTGCACAAGTCCAAAACAATGAGTTTTGGACCTTGTTCTTCAGCTTTCTTCTTGTTTTCTTTCTTTAATCTACTTGGATGACCTTCAAGGATGTTACCCAAGGTCCACCAAGGTGTGGCAAGGTGGTACATCACTTGTATGAGGCTTCAAAGTCATATTTAAATTATGTTTTAAAAAAATCTTTACAAACATGTTTCATTACTTGTACATCTTATGGGAATTTTGTACCAACCTTGTTCCCTATCAAACTAATGGTTGTGGGGCTTGTATAAGGTTGATTTCCATAATATTAGAGGTCCAAAACCTCACTTAGCTACTGCCCTAAAGGTTCCAAACAACCTACAAAGTGGTGAAACCATCCAAGCCCACAACCTTCAATGTTGTAAGGCTTGTTTTTTGGTAAGGTGTGAACAATGTGAGCCTTGGCTTTCCAACTAAGGTTTCACCTACTCACTTAGTTAGTTAATCTATAACCTAGCCACTAAGTAAACTTTCTAGTAAGAAAGTATCCAAACTACAGAGTCTCCAAACATTTGCAATGATTGGAATGCACTGGTCTAATTTGAGCACACTTGGTTACTTGGTGGATTAGAAGTTTTATTTTTCTCATATTCATGACCAATGAAAATCCTCAACTAAGTTGATGATTTTGTGCTTTGGTGAATCATATAATTAGGTTTAACAGATGAAAATCATCCTACCTCCTTGCATGACCATTACATGGTACCCTAAGACACTAAGTGTAACACCTCGTCAATTCGTGTCCAATTCTATACCGACACGTGTCCTGCTGATCCTCGTATATGCCACATGTTGATCGAGAGGGACTAATTTTGTCGATAAGTTATTTTAATAACCTCTAAATGACAAATGTGTAGTTGAGGGACTAAAAGTGTCAACATGCTTAAACTAAGCCTCTGAGTGACCTTTTAAACGAACCGGGAGCTTAACGATGTTCGGTTATATTCCTGGATATGCTAAATATCAGCTTTGGAAGATTAAATATGCTTAACATGGTGAAAATGAGGGTTTAGAAGTCCAGGAGCTAAATGTAACAACTTTTCAAAGTTTGGGTGTCTGTCCCGCCACGCGACAGACCTGGTCCTTCCTGTCCCGACGCGCGAGAAGGGTCGCCAGCGACAAAAATTGCTTGGCAGCCACTCCAAGCTGCCAAGCACTCCCATTTCGAAACCATGGGCACCCAAACTGCTATGCCACATTCTAGGACACTTATAGGCTTCTCCTAACTCACCATAACACCTGGAAGCTCCTCCTTAATCCTCTTCAAGTATAAATAGGTGCCATGTTTCATTGTTGAACTTGCACCATTCTTTAATATCATTCTATATCCCTCTACTGGAAGTTCCTGAGCTATATGAGCATCCTACTAAGTTCTAAATATTCCTAGGATCACTTGTAAGTGCTC
Source organism: Scalesia atractyloides (assembly GCA_947069175.1). Lineage (NCBI taxonomy): Eukaryota > Viridiplantae > Streptophyta > Magnoliopsida > Asterales > Asteraceae > Scalesia > Scalesia atractyloides. The sequence continues at coordinate 77,310,128 of CAMTDV010000005.1, read as the reverse complement.
CTACCTTATGCATTTTCATTTTATAGGCTTTTAAGCCAAAAGTCAAGCGTTATCGTAATAATGTTTTGACTTTCGGTTAAGAGCTTTATGATCCAGCCATTGTTCGTAACGAACATGGCTACGTGATCGTAATAAGGTAGGTGTTAATCCCTCAAGAGGGCACATCCTAAGAATCACGTTGGCTTAGTCAATTGACGGGTCAACATATTATTATTTAAAAAGTCAAACTGGTCTTTGAAAATAATCATAATTTGAAAATGTTGGTGTTCCAAAATAACACTTTAACAACCTTGTAATAATTATTAGAACATGTGCAAACGTGTTCGGCTCGTCAATTCCAGTTCTAGGGTCGGTTCGCAACCGAAAGTCGCAAAGTTTGTCTTCTGCTTTGACTTTCGATTATGACCCAATTTAGATTCGTTAGCTACTGGTCTAGGTTGCATTATGATTGTAATTTAATGTAGCATAACCCTTTGAGGTTATGATACATGATCTTAATCATATTCTAAGTTTATGCGCAAGTTCCTTTATTATGCCTTATGTTGACCAAATTGCCCTTTTGTTTATAAAATGAGGTTTTAAATATAATTTCTTCACCAAAGCTCAATACCTACTGATAGAATATCATAAGTGGTATTATTTGGGATATCAAGTCAGTTTATATTCTGAGTTTACATATGAGTTCTTGTATTATGTCGATAAATGACGATAATGCCCTTACGGCACTTAAAAACCATGCTTCATGTACAAAACCTTTTACTCACTGATGTGTTATAATAAATAACATATTTTGGTTAAATAAACCTGATCATAACATCGGTTTTCGTTAAACATCGCCTAAATTGTCATTTAGCGACTTTAGCGCCTTTTCGGCGCATAGTATGGCTTGAAACCATATCTAACCACCAAGACTTGTTACCTACTAATTATAAAACTTATTGTAAATATTTTACTGTAGGTACATGTTCTAAACTCAGAATCCCAAATAAGCTATCAAAACTATGTGTGAAATGACCAAAATGCCCATACGGCGCATAGTTTGGTCCTAAACTATAAAGCACACATATATTTGATATCCTACTGATATAACATCATAAATTAACTATCATTCCAGAATATTTATGACCATGACATCAGTTTACTTGCAAGCTCCTTTTATAAGTCTTAAAATGACCAAAACGCCCTCATGAGGCTTAACTTGATTTTAAAACCTTAACGGGCATACATGTTGATATCCATATTATAACATGTTTAAAGTATAATGGCATATGGAACATGTATATGACTCATCCAGTTACCCGGTATCGCTAATACGCGTACGATTAAGCCTACGTGACTAGTTTACGTAATTTAATCGAAACGGGTTTAACCTCATCATTTTTATCTCAAATTCCAGAATGTAAATAATTTACCCATATTATACAAGTCTTAGTACTTGTCGGGTTTAAACTACATTCTATTCAAGTCATCGTTTAATCTAGCGTATCGTACCTTTTTCATTATTTAAGACTAGCCGGTCCGAGTCTATGACTTAAATAGGACCCGTTAGCAGTATAATTGGTTATTAATACCATCATCCAGACTAGAGCCTTCCAGTATATTGCTACCCATACTTATCTTTTGTTTAAACGGTTGAGTTAATAAAACTTTGAAGTGCTAGCTCAGGTAAATACTTTTAACCTATTTTCCATATACGGGCTTGGGATACGGTATATTATTACTGCTTGGTCGGGTATGGGATCACTTAACCGGATTGTGGTTATAAAATATTCATAATCTGTTTTAATCTGTATTGTCTGATAACTTAAACATTGGGGGTTAACTCGACCGTGTCCTGGATATCATCGGCTCATTTAAGTTATTAATGGACACGATTTAAGCACGGGGTGTAGGCATACACCTGTCAAATGCTAATGCTAAATTATTTTATATACTCCGTATGAGTTTTAAGTGGTGTGTCTGTTAATCATGTTATTTGTTTTTTGCACCGGACCCCATATGTTTTGACAGACCTATAAAACTATATACAATATCATTTTGAATTATCCCAAGTTATTTATAAAAATGTGCACTTAAAACAATTTTGAAAAGATTTTCAAAATGTGTCGGTTATTTATATTTGCCAGTGTAAACTGACGTATTTTCAAAAGAGTAAGCTACAGGTACAACACGTAAGTAGGCTGGGAGCTGCTCGGTATCGACATAGGGGATCTTGTAAGTCCTTAGTTGTGCCTAAAGTCTGTTGAGCACCTTTTGTATATTTTACGACCGCCTTTGGGTCTTATTACGAACCACCTGTATATTTATCTTGAACTTTGAACATTATCGGTTTGTAATAATAATTTAATTCCAAGACTTCCGTTATGTTATTATGTGTAAATTGCCTATGATGATATCAATCTTACGTCACGATATCCCCCACCGGGATCTACATGGAAATCGGGGTGTGACAGGTTGGTATCAGAGTCAACGTTTGAGGGAATTTAACACTAGTCTTTTGTGTTTGATCTCAAACGACACAGTAACACATTCCATAGACTTCTGAGTCTAGACTATGACATAGGGTTACTCTCATCCCTATTAAGTATATACATTGTTTTTTATTTTAGGAATTTCAGAATATGTCGCCGATCAAAGAAGCCATTAATGGAAATTCACCTCATCCGAAGCCAAGGAATGCCAAGCTTCGTTCCACGGCCAGAATAAGCGTGCGACCAGTGTGGAGAAAGGACCTGTATAGACCTATTCCCAAAACCAAACCAATAAAAACCTTAACCAGACTTCAGAGTCCATATGGGAGGTCCCTAAGGCTCAAATTTTGAGGTCTGTATCTGTGGAGTCCATACCAGAGGTCCCTGAGGCTCCAACTTCGAAAATGATACCAGTGGACGCTTATGATCCAAAATTTTTACATCCAAGTTTTGGGATTCCACACTTGGATTATGCTTGCCAAACTCCAATCTGTGATCCATTCTACTCTTTATCCATTAAATCCTTGGATTCTACTCGAACGATGGATCCCGATTCGGAGTAATTACACTATACATTGAAACCTTTGTGTCAATTCCATACGTAGCAAGCCAAGAAGAGGAACAACAAGGAATGAATTAAAGGACACATTGGAGAATCCTTCTTCCATTTGTATTCTATTTTGCTTGAGTCCCTGCGTGGACATTTGTTTATTATAGTCCCTATATGGACATATCTTTCCTTTTAGTCCCTGCGTGGACTAGTGTTGCCTTTAAGTCCCTGCATGGACGGGTTAGTTATTAAAAGTCCTATTTAAGACAAGTATTGTAATTTCTATTAATTTTAATGAAAAATTTTTGGAATTTATCTATATATCTAATCGTAACATCCTTTGTTCAAGCGATCGTCTCGATTTTAATTCGAATTTTATCGATCCGCTATAAAATTCCAAAAGATCTTCTTAATGGTTTACACCAGTCAAGTGACAAGTTCACATTATTTGGCGAACGTAAATGGTAGTTAAGATGAATAACCTTCTACCATGATAATTAAGGAAGATTATCCCTTCTATCCAGAGATGGTGGACTATGTTCAAGCCTCCAAGCCTTTATGGTCAATGCGACCATGGCTATATCGTTTAACCATTAAGACAATTATTCTATGTTAACATTCAAGTAACGTTAACACTCCTGGCTATGTGACTTGAGGAACCACACTAGCCGCCAAGGTATTTGGACCATGTCTAAGCCTTATAAGTCTATATGATCAAGATTAGATCATGACTAGTATCATCAATGCGATGATCGTAACATCCATTAGTGATGTATTGCCTACGGGCTATTATTATTGAAACATCTATTAGTGATGATTTGCCTACGGGCTATATTATATTGTCCATTTAAGACAACTACAGTTGTAGTCTTTGACTCCCTGTCCAAAGGTAATGAACTGTATTCAAGCCTTAAAAGCCTATTGATCAACTGAGATCACAATTTAGATGTTTAAAGTCCTTTTGCGACAAGCCATTTGAGCAACATCTAAATGTCCTTAAGTGATAAGGCCTTTTGTACCATATCTATATATCCTTGGTGACAAGTCGTTGTGCCACATTTTGATATACCTTGAGATAGGACTTTGTGCCATGTTTTTATCGTCTTTTGGGACAAGCCTTTGGGCATCATATATATATATATATATATATATATATATATATATATATATATATATATATATATATATATATATTGTCTTTATGACAGTGATAACTATGACTTTATGATCCACTGTCCAAATAACTGAAGGACTACAAATACAGTTGCCTTTGATGGTCCTTTGGAGACCTAGGTCAATTACATTCTCTATAACATTCCTTTGAAATGTTTAAGCCTGGCAGTTGTGGCACTATGCCCACTTGTCACACCCCAACCGATGGCGGAATCATCGGGGTAGTGGCACTAGGCGACCAGATTGTCTCACGAGAAATTTCCATAACACTATTTAATCAACACTATTTTAACGTCTAATATCCCATACTATTAAACAATACGTCATTAACAATGTCACGAAATACATGATTTCCCATAAAACAATAAGGTTCGATTTTCCCTAGATTTATTACATGAGTTCTAAACCGAAACATACTAACAAAAACAAAACTAAGCATAATTCCATGCATCCAATGCTAATCTCTAACCTGCAACATATGTTAAAATATAGTCAATACATGAAATGTAAAGATAAGCATATAGGTTTCGTGTAATAGCATAGTAGTTTAAAGCGTTCGCGCAATATCGCATACATAAACATGATTCATGCGGCATACTACAATCAAGATAATATCACACATTCAATTTTGTGAGAAGGCTGGCGCGTCCATCCTAGCTAGACTCCGTCAGGTGTTAGCCACACTATAGTACCATACTAGCTAAGGAGAAATCAACAGGATATACCTAGCACTATGTCAAGCAATCATGTGTAGTCACGTGTAACGGATATTCGCGTTTTGATAAACAGTTGAGTTGTGTTGTGTATTTTGATAAAGAGACGTATGTTACACCCAAAATGTGTGTTTAAGCGTAAAAGGGTTCAAGTATACTTACTGTGGGTGCGTTTTAGGTGAGATGAGGAATCTGAGAAGAGTTGCGGAGAGCGCCGGATCAGCCTGTAAACGAACAGAAGTGCATCAGCCTTCCGATTTGCTGAAATGGTTAAGTTTGGGTTGAGCAGTAGACAAGTTCGGCCGAACTTGTATAGATTTGCTAAGGTTGAGTCAAGTTCGGGAGAACTTGTAAGTTTCTCAAGGAAACTTGACAAGTTCGGGCGAACTTGTGAGATTTGGTAAGGTGGAATGACAAGTTCAGCCGAACTTGTGAAGTTTCCTGAGAAACTTTACAAGTTCGAGGGAACTTGGGGGTTTCTACTGAAAAGTTGATCAATCATACTCAAGTTCGGCCGAACTTGACCCTCAGAGGGCAAGTTCGAGCGAACTTGACTTAGCATACTGCACAAAATCAGTTAAATCTCGAGCGAACTTGATGTTTTCGGGTCCAAAATCTTGCGTTTTCGCGTCGTTTGCTGAGGAAATCGAGTGCCCATCCCTCCAACCTTAAGCCACTGAGTAAAACTTAGGTTGCAGAGGTCTTTTGGAGCGAACTTAGCCATTTTACAGAAACTCGGGCTAATCCGGGCGAACTTGATGGTTCGTACGGGTTAGTCCAGTTTGTGCAAAGTGACGATTTCATCCTTGTGCTTCCGGATCTGAGATCTAGCTTCGACAACGCCTCGTTCCACTCAAAAGTGAACGAAACATACGTCATTAGTTTGAAAATGGTGTAAAAATCAAGGATCTAAAAGGTTTTGCTCATATCTAGTACAGATCTGAGTGAAAACAGAAGTTTTTATGGAAAAAGATGAAGATTTTCGTAAACAGAAGAGATTTGATGAAAACGAAGGCAATGCCTTGTGCAAAATCGTTGTAAAACGTTGTTGAACATCATTGTTTTTGAAATCGGGTTGATTCTTACTTAGAAAACAAAGGGTTTCGGGTTTGAGAGCTCTGGGCGAACTTGCAGCAAGTTCAAATGAGAGAATGGAGCTGGGTATTTATAGGTGAAGGCAAAAGTGGGAGCTGGGGAGTCAAGTTCGAGCGGACTTGTGAAGTATTCAGGGATCTTTAGTTAAGTTCGGTCGAACTTGTACATAAGTGTACAAGTTCGAGCGAACTTGAAGTTAAGTGGAGGATGGTGTTTTGGCCAGCCAAGTTCGGCCGAACTTGGGGTCACCCAAGTTCGAGCGAACTTGTCCAAACGTTCGGTTTTCTTCGTTTATTTCGCGTTGTGAGTTCGTTTGGCTATTCGTTTTGTATTAGATAGTTACATTAAGCGTTATAAGCGACGTAATAGTGCGATTTAGCGATTCGAATATGTGAGAGCGATGCGATAGCGAGTGTAATCATAATCATAAACACCATAACCATTAACTAACATAAATGCGATATTAATTAATAGCGATTGCGTTTTAATTTTTAATAAGCGATGAGATGCGATATAATTGAATTAAAACATATTTAATTTAATTAACATAACTTTTTATAATTCGAATCTCGGAATACAATTGAAGTACAAAGGAAAAATATAACAACGAGAAATCGGAGTTGTTACACCACTAGCCCAAAAAGGCAAAGGATTTACATATCCATCTTAAAGCTTATATGGTTTAATGATACCATGATAATTGCAAAATGAGTCATCAAAGGCGAGTGACTAATTATTATAAATTGGTGTTTAGTACCAAACAAATAAATGACTAATTCTGATGAAGCCAATAGCAGACGCAATGATGATACTGTGAATGCTAATATCAACATTAATAGAAATGATCTTCAAGTCATAATCGCCACGAAAGTTGGCAAATCTATAAATGCTTTTGTTGAAAAGAAAAAGGAGTCGAGTGCTTCTCGCTCTAGTCCCATCTCCAAACCTGTGTCTAAACCACAAACGTCTCAAAGAGAGAGCTTTGTACATTCCTCGAATGTGAGGAGTGAGGTTAAGAGGCAAGAGCATCATGATAAGATACGTTCTAATAAGGACGGTTGCTCCTACAAGTACTTTGTGTCATGTAAACCCCGAGATTTCAATGGGGAGAAAGGGGCTGTAGAAGCCCTAAGATGGTTAGACGAGATGGAGACTATAGTTGATATCAGCGATTGTGCTGATAAAGATGTTGTGAAGTTTGTCTCACAATCTTTTAAGGGTGATGCCCTAATTTGGTGGAAAGCGATGGTACAATCGGCTGGCAAGGTACACCTATACAATCTGGGATGGTCCAAGTTTGTGGATCTTGTTAAGGATACCTACTTTCCACCTCACGAGGTGGAGAAGATTGAGTCAGATTTCTTGACTCTTACAATGAGAAACCTGGACTGTCGGAAGTATGTAATCGACTACAATTCTCTGTCTAGGTTAGTACCTTACCTAATTACCCCAGAGCCTAAACGCATTGAGCGTTTTATTGGTGGTCTAGCAGCAGAGATCAAGGGCATGGTTAGGGCTTTGAAGCCTAGTACATATAGGTCTGCGGTGGACCTATCACTGTCGCTCACTCAGGATCTAGTAAGACACAAGTCAGTCAAGTCTGAGACTGGCGGGAAAAGAAAGAGGAAGGATGATAACTCCCACAGGTCTAAGAAAAAAGGAAAGTCTGGTTTTAATAAGAACCAGAATAGGTCTGATGATAGACCAGTCTGTAAGACCTGCAACAAAAGGCACGGAGGACAGTGCCGATTCGACCCATAGGCGAAACCTTGCAGGATTGCAGGAAAGTGGGGCATAAAACATTGGACTACAAGGATCTCAAGGACGCCTCTTGCTATGGTTGTGGCGAGAAAGGCCACATTAAAACCAACTGCCCCAAAGCTACCAAGGATAGTACTGCGAAATCTGTTGGGGCAAAGAAGGGAAACGCCCGAGCCTTCCAAATGAATGCAAGGGACGCTGTCAATGACAACAATGTCATAAGGGGTACGTTTCTAATCAACAACATCTTTGCTAGGGTTCTTTTTTATTCGGGTGCTGATAAGTCTTTTGTAGACCATAAATTTAGTAAACTATTAAACTTGCCCATAACAACTCTAGACATAACTTATGAAGTGAAACTCGCTGACGGAACCAAAGAAACCGCTTCTTCCATTCCTGATGGATGCTCTATATCCATTAAGGATAATTTAATCCATATCTCTCTTCTGCCAATGAAATTGGCGGGGTTCGATGTAGTTTTAGGCATGGATTGGTTATCCCATAACCAAGCCCGCATTTCCCGTGATAAGAAACTCATCGAGATTAAATCCCCATCCGGTGATATACTCACCATACATGGAGACATACACTATGGATTGCCTGAGAAAGCATCTTTGCTTAAGGCATCCAGATGTCCGAAGAGAGGTTGTGTCATCTACATGGCACAAGTGACCGTCGATGAACCAAAGCCGAAGATTGAAGATATACCTATCATCTCTGAGTACCCAGATGTATTCCCTGAGGAATTAACTGGTTTACCCCTGATAGACAAGTAGAGTTTAGGATTGACATCCTTTCTAGAGTTGCACCAGTTGCAAGAGCTCCTTATCGCTTGGCACCGACAGAGATGAAGGAATTGAGAACCCAACTTGATGAGCTACTGGAGAAAGGCTTCATACAGCCTAGCTCATCACGTTGGGGAGCTCCTATCCTTTTCGTTAAAAAGAAAGACGGTTCAATGCGTATGTGCATTGACTACCGTGAATTAAATAAGATAACGATCAAGAATCGTTATACTCTGCCCAGGATCGACGACTTGTTTGATCAGCTTCAAGGGGCAAGTTATTTTCCAAAAATAGACTTAAGGTCCGGTTATCACCAACTGAAGGTCAGAAGTGAAGATGTCCTGAAGACTGCCTTCAGGACAAGATACGGCCATTATGAATTCTTAGTAATGCCTTTCGGGCACACTAATGCACCTGCAGCATTCATGGATCTCATGAATAGAGTCTGCAAGCCATACTCAGATAAGTTTGTCATTGTATTTGTAGACGACATACTTATCTATTCTCGCAATCATTCTGATCACGAGAAACATCTTAGGTGCATCTTAGATCTATTACAGCAGGATAAACTTTATGCTGAATTCTCCAAATGCGAATTTTTGCTTTGTGAAGTCCAATTCCTTGGACATGTTGTTAGTGAGCGTGGTATCCAAGTAGATCCGCCAAGATTGAAGCGATCATGAACTGGGAAGCACCTAAGACACCTTCTGAAATTCGTAGTTTCTTAGGATTGGCCGGATATTATAGAAGGTTCATTGAGAACTTTTCAAGGATAGACACTCCTTTGACTACTTCGGCCCGCAAGAATGTCAAGTTTGACTGGGGTCCAAAGCAACAAGAATCCTTAGCGATTCTAAACAAAAGTTTAGCAACACTCCTATACTAACTCTTCCAGAAGGCAATGGGGAATTTGTTGTTTACTGCGATGCTTCCCACACTGGCATGGGTGGTGTGCTAATGCAAAGAGGCAATGTGATTGCCTATGCATCACAACAACTTAAGGTGCACGAAAGGAACTACACCACCCATGACTTGGAACTAGGTGTCGTTGTATTTGCACTTAAGTTGTTGAGACATTATTTATAACATCTGCTAAAAACGGATACTATAAAAATCTGACCCGTTTTGACAAATTGAATCCAAACCATTTGTAACCCAGTTTAAATCATTATAAAAATATATTATTTTTTTACCCTACTCCGATTTTTATGAAATTTAGGTCATATTATAGAGAAAAATACGCTCATTCCAACGGTATATTCGTATTTTTATAAAACGTTATATTTTTCGAGTTATACGAGAAAAACAAGTTAAGCAGCTGAATTAATTATAAAATTTAATTATATATATTATAATCTATACTATATAATAAAAGAAACCACTTATACGACACTTGTCATCATATTAGGCTATGTCTTATAGCTAATTATTATTTTAGTTTAGTTTCTTCTTATTAATTATAGATAATCCTTCTATTAAATATTATTTAGTTTAATATCTTACGGATAATTATTATTTAGTTTAAAATCCTTTAATTAATTATAGATAACTCTCTTACTAAATATTATTTTGTTTAATCTCTTCTACTTAACTATAGATAATTATTATTTATTTTAAATTTAATGTATACTTCTCATTTATAACTCTAATAAACTTTAAACTTTTATCATTGTATATATAACGCTAGACATAAAATCAAAAAACATTTTGGATAGCATCAATAACTTAAGACATAATATAATTATATGTATAAGATGCACTTTATAATAAAATAATACCAAACAAAATTACAAATATAAATTCACTGATTTTACTAATAATAACAAAGCTTAGTTTTTTTAAATTAAATTAATTACGGATTTTTTTAAATATAATTTATATTTTATCACTCAAATGACTGTTTATTTGTTTCTTGGATAATATGTTTGACTACTGTATCTTCTTTTCAATAACAATCTCCACAATCACTATATTTATCGCGTACCGAGTATATCCGTTAATTCTTTTTAAATATAATTTTCTTATTATTTGGTACATAAAAATCACCACAATCACTATATTTATCGCGTACCGAGTATATCCGTTAATTCTTTTTAAATATAATTTTCTTATTATTTGGTACATAAAAATCAATTTTATTAAAGCCATGTACTACACGAGGGTTTTTAAAGATATAACTTTTTTTATTATTTGGTAAACAATACTACATTTATTCACCCCCGTGTAACACACATGATTTTAAAAATATAACTTTTTTTTATTATTTGGTATATAAAATTAAATTTATTCAACCCGTAGAATATGGTTCTTATATAACTTTATTAATATATAAAATTACATTTATACAACCCGTGCAATAAAGAAGGTTTTTGAAGATATATTGTTTTATTATTTAGTATATAAAATTCATTTATTCAATCCGTGTAATACACGGGTTATAATCTAAGGATAATATAATATTAACATGTTGAAATGAATCTGCATGGGTCGAGAGTACAAGTTTGCCGCCCCCAGCTCACGACCAAACAAAAAAACTTCCATCTTCATCTTCGCTAATTTATCGGTGATTTGATTCTCCTCCGCATTTCCGTATTGAGCTACACCATGCATCTGGTCGTGATCTTGTCCTCATTCATCACTCACCACCTATATATATATACGACGCTTATCACACACCGACATTCACAACACTCGCACTCACTCTCGGTTTCGATAGCAACACGCCGGAAATCCAAGCTTTTCACCGGAGAAGTACAGAGACCACGACGGAACCGCAAATCGCCGGAACCACATTCCTAGTTCACGCCATTGGTTCCGTATAGTTCTCTTATATACTTTTCATGTTCGTTCCATATTTGATCTCATATAACCACTAATCATTTTAACTCGGATATCAGTAGCTCTATCACCCTCGCCCTATTTCATTGTTCGTTCACTGAGCACGACGCCGGAGTTCGAAGAACGACGGAACAACCGGGAAATGCGTTTCATTTCGGTATATATATCCTTGTTCCGTACGATTTGTGTTATATTTTTGTTTCATTCAATTGATCTTTTGTGATATCCACTTGGTATAATTCATCTATAATAGTATGCGTTTCCTTGTAATGAGAAGATGATAGCCGACAACTTAATTAAAAAGCGAGTGAATTGCAAGTTTTGTCCTTTATCTTTATACTTAATTTCAGGCGTTGTCGTTTTTCTTTAAACTTAATGAGTTTTGTACTTAATGTTTCAAAATCTTTCACATTATGTTCTTTAGCCCAACCCAGTTAGATTTTCTGTTAATTCTGGTCATGTGACTGGGGCAGGTGGTGCTTGCATCCACCATGAGAAAGGGGGTTTTGTATTATACAAGAATACCCAATTGCATAAGCCTATTCATACCTGCGATTTTGAAATCATCTATTTTATGCTGAACAATTCAATAACAACAATTAATCAAACAAAATAACTACTCATTTAAGCAATTCTCGCCATATCTCATTATCTACAAAAATCCATTTAATTCGCCGGCGGCCGCTTACCGATGTAACATCCGCTTCACAGAGATCGGTATTCTAGGGCTCCGCGCCTTCATCAGATTTGCCTTAGTCTGGGTCTTTTTCAAGAACCAACAAACAACCACCTTATCGAGGGCGATGAAACCACAGTCGTCATCACCGTTGGCTCGTCGTAGAAGCCCAATCCACCGTCACAGCCATGACTTGCCCCATCAAAATGTCACCGCGCGTCGGTCAGCGGAGAAACTGTGAACTGAGGGGAGGTCCGGCGGTGGTGGAATGTACAGAAGGAGAGAGATGGAGTTTGTTAGACAGAGAAAGAGATAAGATATATTATATTGCTATATAATTAATTATTTATTTTCTTTAAGATATATTATTTTAAATAATATGGTAAATGGACGAAAATGCCTTTATGTGCAAGGCACATGGCCAGATTTAACAAAAAGTATTAACTGGGTTAGGTCTAAAGGATATCATATGCAAGATTTGAAATTATAAAGTACAAAACTCGTCAATGAAGACAAAGAACACCGCTTAAAAAGAGACATAAAGACAAAGGACAAAATTTAAAATTCACTCTTAAAAGGCATAAAACAAAGCATTTTAGACACAAACATAATGGGTTGTCTAGTGGTTCAAGGATGCAAATCAGTGGCAAAGGTTTGGGGTTCGAAACTCAGTCTCGTCGTTTTTTATGTCTGCACATGTTGTTTTGATTGGTAACATGTATTTACACTAGATTAAAATACAAATACATGTTAAATAATTCTTTTTTTTTTAATAATAATTGGTTTATCTCCACAATGTAATGGCATTCAAATTTTGATGAATTTAAAGTCTACCGACGTGAAACATCTTTTTCTTTTCACAAATGCATTATAGAGACTTTGATATAACAATATTCGGTTAGGAGTTTTCATGTTCTCTGTTGTTCTTTTATTTTATTTATTTTTAATTTATTATTTCTTTTATAACTATACTAGGTTAGAGCCCGCGTGTTCATGCGGTTTAATAAATGAAAATTCTGTGAAACTTTGATTTATAATTAATTGAAATAAAAAATTTAACGGACTAATGTAAATCCAAATATACACATGATAACTAACAAAAGTACACATATAGTTCGAATATCTCTAAATATTTCCTTGTGTGATACACGGTGTAACAATTAAAATTTATACAAATCTTAAAAGTATAAATATTTGAAATCACATATTAACGTAAGCTTTCAAATATACTATAATGTAACAGTGACCTAAACCTGAAATACAGTAACCATACTTATAATTCAAAATGCAGTATCCGTCTTTTGTTTGTACAATAAAGAAGTTAAAATGGTTAGGATAAAAAACGGGAATTGAGTGAAATGGGTAAACTAAACGGGTATGGAAACATGGCAAGCACAAAAAATGTGAATAAAGGGTGTTCCACATTAGCCCAGATATGTGAGTAGTTTAAGCTTGTTCCTAGAAGTTGCTTAACCTACAATTTCTATCTCATACTCTTTACAAAGTTTCTTAATCAAAATTTTGACAAACTTCTCAACATCCAAAGGCATACTACTTGTTTTGATGCTCTCCATTGTAATTGTAAACGCACTGCACAATTGCTGCTGTTTGTAAAAGCAATAAAAAAATCATCAACCCATAACACTTGTTCAATTGCACCACGTGTATCTAAAGTGATTAATGCAACACCTAAAACTTCAATTGCACAAAACAAACATCAAACTGATTCCACATGTGGTTTTCAGTTGTGAAAGAAATTAGCTTTACCTCTCAACTACCAACACCCCCAAATTATAGCATGAAACGAAAGAGAACCACCAAGCTACCTTCCACAACAATTTTTCAAATTCGATTCTTATTATGACTCGCCGACATCAGGACATTTGTCGCATTAAAAATGTAGCAAAACTACACATTAAACGTATATAATAGATGTTCTAACACATTTATGATTAAAATAATCAACTACAAAGTATTAATAGTCAAATTTGAATACTTTGATGTAGTGAAAAGTGCCACAAACTTGGAGTGAAAAATTTACAAAATTTTATAAACAAACTTTTGTAATCATGGAGAAAAATTAAGAAACATTTAAGGACATATAGGTTGAAATATAACATTTATTCAACAAAAGATCACATAAAACTGAAACAGTTAATCATAGAACTATAGCTATAAACACTATAAGTTGATCGTTTCAAAACAGTTTATAAGGGTGTTTATGGTCCAGACTGGTTTTAACAAAAAATGTTGGCCAAATAACTAACTACGGTTGAGGGAAACAACAACCCAATCAATCGCTTTTAGCGTTTCGACACTCAGGTTTTATAGTTGGCCTTATAGTTTGAAAGTATTTTCTATTTTTCCTGGAATTGGTTATTTTTTTAATAAAAAATATCAAATAATAACATGGTTCATAAATATGATATGCATGCTTGTATTTAAAACAGTAGGCCCTAAGTTCCAAAATGTCTATTGAACTTTAAAACTTTATTTAAATATTTGTAATAACCAGCTTCAAATTAGGCTCATAATCAAAACCAACTTACACTTAATTACCAATAAGATGCTTAATGTTAAAATGCATTCAAGAACGTGGTACCTTATATATAAATATTCAAGTTCGGAGACAATATTAGATGAATTGCTTCAGAAATTTTGTTGTCGCTAATCTTCCTCTTGTGTTCATAGGCAATTTCGGTTCACTTATCCCTTTACCGATATCCTGCAAATCAAGTTAGTGTAACCAATATAAGTAGGGCCCACAACATAACATGAAAATCACATCAAGTCATATATATTTATCTTTTATGGCGAGTCAAATAAAGACAGAGAAAAAAAAGTTAGTCTAAACGGGTCAAACAGACCCAAACCACTTCCCCAATTTGTTACACAATGTCACAACCCACAATGGGTCTTTGGACAAGATCCACCAAAGGTATTTTTAACTGGTACTAACCCAAAAGTTCTTTTTGTAATAAGAAAGTAATTAGTAACACACAAGCATAAAAGCTCTACCTTTGTGACATATATTTTATATGTCTGAAAGTTCAACAGACTTGGCAATTTCAGAATACCGAGATATATATATGAATCTTATAATATCATATTTACCCTTGAACAAACTACAGCTAACTCAATTCATACTCAGTTCTAATCCATTCCCAAAATTCAAAAAATAAAATAAAGAAAGAAAACAAAACCAATTTGATAAACTATATATTGAGGGGTAGCTAAAAGCAGCTCTGAATATGCAAAACTCCAATCAAATTCAACACCAGATCACCAAATTGTATGAAACCCTAGATTATGATGAAATAATATACAATTAATGAAAATCGGATTAGAACGAATACAAAACAAATCAGAACATAGAAAATCAGTTCGACAATAAGATATCAACCAATGTATCGGTAATGTATTTTACCTTCTTAATTACTCCAAAGTGTTGTTGCTGGCATGTTAATAATTGAACATATATTTTCTACTGCAATTACACAACTGCAAGCAATAAATTTTTGCGATGAAACCCTAATCATAACATCAAAATGGTGAAAAAATAAAGACTGAAAGGAAGAAACATATAAGTAAGATAAACTCACTTGAAGAGTAAGAATCCAAAACCAGATGAAATAAGAGAGAATTGGATCGTGAGAATAGTTACGGCGTTTTCTTCGTAGGGTTTATTGGTTTCAATATGTTGTCTACAGGAGATAGGAGAGTTTTGTGTGATAAAAGGAAGCTTAAAACAAATGGGTCGGGTATAAAGGCAAAATAGGATCCGAACAAATGAGTGCCAAACCCAAAAAAAGATTGCTTGAGAATCTTACACGTGTCCCAAATTTCTTTTATTATATACATAGATATTATAAAATCCAAATAGTTAGTAATTTAGTTAATAAAGTATTATTCTTTTATAAAAATAAGTTTATTCCAATTAATTAATGACTTAACTATATAATCTAATCTAATATCACTTATAATAAAATACTACAAATAATGTCACATGTCATTTTCTCTTTTAATCTCATAAATTTTATTCATATTTATTTAATAAATTTCTTTTAATATTAATATTATATTAATAACTAATATATAGATATCATTATTTTTATTCTTATCTTTATGTAAGATTAATAAATAACTTCAATTTTGCAATTTAGACCATTTGTTTTTTTTACTTTTAACCCAAAGTTTTTTATCTTTTGCAATTTAATCTCAGCTCTTTTTTATTTTCAATTTTGGTCCACCATATTTTTCATCTTTCCAAAGTTTTTCGTTTCGTTCTAAATTTTGTGAGTTAACACACCGAACGTGCGTGTGGGGTTCAACATTTATTCGTATATTTTTTCCCGTTTGACTGGCCAGTCGCAGCACATCTATTTTTCTCTGTTTGACAAGTTTGTCCAATACACGGGTCCTGGATTGACTTTATTATTTTTTTCTATGTTTTACGTTTCAGTTTAATTTCTCTGCAACAAGCGTTCGTGATTCAAAGATTTTACGTCTGCTTTTCGCTCGGCGTTATTTTTTTTGTTTTTATTTATTTTGTTTTTACGAGCTTTTCCAGTGTTGGTGGTCGTTGACTCGACACAGTTTTACGACAACCGCTGCAACGCAGGGGCTTAATATTGGTAAAACATTAAAATTCCTTGCAAAACTCAACTTTTTGATGACGTGTTATTTAGATTTAGACTTATTTAATCCAAATAATTAATAATTTATTTAGTTAAAGTCTATATCAATAAGCGATAACATTTTATTTTTCACATATAGGATAATTTCCCTTGTTCTTTCTCTTGGAAATTCCCAATCTTACTCGTGCGTTACTTACAAGAAATCGCAACGCAACCAATGTGAGTATACTCGATCCCATTTTCGTTTTTAAACACTTTGGGTGCAACATGTATTCTATATAAAAACACGTGACACTTGAAACTTATTTATTCACACTCTATCCATATTTAAACATGAAACAACTTGATGCTTGTTAATCTCGTATGCTATGTAAACTTTTTATGTCTATATGAGCCTGCCTTAATAATTATGGTACTATGCATATACTATAGGGGTAACGAACCACCATTGAGACTTGGGGTATTGTTAAGTTAAACACATTAACCTCCCGTTAGACTTTGGGATAGGCAACATTAACGCGTTGGAAACTTGGGTTTTATCATATTGTGACATCGTTTCAGCATATTAGTGACTTGTATCATTTTATTTATGGTGGATTTGAGTATTGAAACTTTTATTCTATTATGCTATGTATCAAACTTGTATACTCGCTCAACATATTTTTGTTAATATATTTTAACACATGTTGCAGGTTGATAGTCAAGACATGAAGAAATCAAGTTAGGACAAGCTTTAGAAATGCGTCTTAATAATCAATTGTTATGTTTGTTTTTATTTGAAACATTGTATTTGAATCTTTAGTTATTTATGAAATGAAGTTTAAACATATTGTCACCAATAGTGTTATGATGCTTTTGAACGATTTGTTCGTCTCATCCCGATGTTTCCACCATCGGTTGGAGTGTGACATTATTTATATGTAACAAAGTGTATTATATACACTGATCACAAAAGTCTCCAACATTTGGTCATTCAAAAGGATTTAAATATGAGATAACGCTGATGGATGGAAACATTGAATGATAGTTGATATGTTATTTTAATAACCTATGGACGACAATTGTATAGTTGAGGGACTAAAAGTGTCAACATGCTTAAACAAAGCCTCTGAGTGACCTTTTAAATGACCGGGAGCTTAACGATGTTCGGTTATATTCCCGAATATGCCAAATATCGGCTTTGGAATGTTAAATATGGTTAACATGGTGAAAAATTAGGGTTTAGAAGTCCAGGGGCTAAATGTAGCAACTTTTCAAAGTTTGGGTGTCTGTCGTGCCGCGACAGACCTGGTCCTTCCTGTCGTGACGCACGCGAAGGGTCGCCAGCGACAAAAATTCCTTGGCAGCCACTCCAAGCTGCCAAGCACTCCCATTTCGAAAACATGGGCTCCCAAACTGCTATGCCACGTTCTAGGACACTTGTATGCTTCTCCTAGCTCACCATAACACCTGGAAGCTCCTCCTTGATCCTCTTCAAGTATAAATAGGTGCCATGTTTCATTGTTGAACTTACACCTTTCTTGAATATCATTTTATCTCCCTCCTCTGGAAGTTCTTGGGCTATAGGAGCATCTTACTGAGTTCTAAATATTCCGAGGATCACTTGTAAGTGTTCCTACCTTATGCAATTTCGTTTTATAGGCTTTTAAGCCAAAAGTCAAGCGTTATCGTAATAACGCTTTGACTTTCGGTTAAGACCTTTATGGTCCAGTTCGTAACGAACATGGCTACGTGATCATAATAAGGTAGGTGTTAATCCCTCAAGAGGGCACCTCCTAAGAATCACGTTTGCTTGGTCAATTGACGGGTCAACATATTATTTAAAAAGTCAAACGGGTCAGTTTTGAAAATAATCATAATTTGATAATGTAGGTGTTATAAAATATGTTTAACACTTTAACAACCTGGTAATAATTATTAGAACATGTGCAAACGTGTTCAGCTCGTCAATTCCAGTTCTAGGCTCGGTTCGCAACCGAAAGTCGCAAAGTTTAACTTCTACTATGATTTTCGATTCTGACCCGATTTAGATTCGTTAGCTAATGATCTAAGGTTGTGTTATGATCATAATTTAATGTAGCATAATCCTCTGAGGATATGTTACATGATCATAATCATATTCTGAGTTTATGCGCAAGTTCCGTTATTATGCCTTATGTTGACCAAATTGCCCTTTTGTTTAAAAATGAGGTTTTAAATATAATTTCTTCACCAAAGCTCAATATCTACTAATATAATATCATAAGTGGGATTATTTAGGATATAAAAACAGTTTATATTCTGAGTTTACATACGAGTTCTTGTATTATGTCGATAGTTGACGATAATGCCCTAACGGCACTTAAAATGGGTTTTAACCATGCTTCATGTACAAAACCTTTTACTCACTGATGTGTTATAACAAATAACATATTTTGGTTATATAAACCTGATCATAACATCAGTTGTCGTTAAACATTGCCTAAATCATCATTTAGCGACTTTAGGGCCTTTTTGGCGAATAGTATGATTTGAAACCATATAGCGCCTTTTCGGCGCATAGTATGATTTGAAACCATATCTAACCACCAAGACTTGTTACCTACTAATTATAAAACTTATTTTAAATATTTTACCGTACGTACATGTTCTAAACTCAGAATCCCAAATAAGCTATCAAAACTATGTGTGAATGACCAAAATGCCCCTACGGCGCATAGTTTGGTCCTAAACTATAAACCACACATATATTTGATATCTTACTGATATAACATTATAAATTAACTATCATTCCAGAATATTTATGACCATGACATCAGTTGACTTGCAAACTCCTTTTATAAGTCTTAAAATGACCAAAACGCCCTCATGAGGCTTAACTTGATTTTAAAACCTTAACGAGCATACATGTTATATCCTACTGATATTATAACATGTTTAAAGTATAATGGCATATGGAACATTTATATGACTCATCTGGTTACCCGATATTGCTTATATGCGTACGGTTAAGCCTACGTGACTAGTTTACGTAATTTAACTGAAACGGGTTTAACCTCATCATTTTTATCTCAAATTCTAGAATGTAAAAGTTTACCCATATTATACAAGTCTTAGTACTTGTCGGGTTTAAACTGCATTTTATTCCGGCCATCGCTTAATCTAGCGTATCATACCTTTTTCATTATTTAAGACTAGCCGGTCAGAGTCTATGACTTAAATAGGACCCGTTAGCATTATAATTGGTTATTAATACCATTATTCCAGACTAGAGCCTTCCAGTATATTGCTACCATACTTATCTTCTGTTTAAATGGCTGAGTTAATAAAACTTTGAAGTGATAGCTCAGGTAAATACTTTTAACCTATTTTCCCTATACGGGCTTGGGATACGGTATTTATTACCGCTTGGTCGGGTATAGGATCACTTAACCGGATTGTGGTTATAAAATCTTCATAATCCTTTTGATCTGTATTGTCCGATAACTTAAACATTGGGGGTTAACTCGACCGTGTCCTGGATATCCTCGGCTCATTTAAGTTACTAATGGCCACGACATAAGCCAGTGTGTAGGAATACACCTGTTAGATAATGTTAAATTATTTTAAATACTCCTTGTGAGTTTTAAGTGCGTGTCGGTTAATCATGTTATTCGGTTTTTGCACCAGACCTCATATATATTGACAGACCTTGTAAAACTGTATACACGATCATTTTGAATTGTCCCAAGTTATTTATAAAAATGTGCCATGTGTACTTACAACAATTTTGAAAAGATTTTCAAAATGTGTCAGTTATTTGTATTTACCAGTGTAAACTGACGTATTTTCAAAAGACTAAACTACAGGTACAACACGTAAGTAGGCTGGGAGCTGCTCGGTATCGACATAAGGGATCTTGCAAGTCCTTAGTCGTGCCTAAAGTCTGTTGAACACCTTTTATATATTCTATGATCCGCATGTGGATCTTATTACGAACCGTTTGTACATTTATTTTGAACTTTGAACATTATCGGTTTGTAATAGTAATTTAACTCCAAGACTTCCGTTGTGTTATTCTGTGTATATTGACTATGATGGTATCAATCTTACGTCACAATATTCCCCACCGGGCCCACCGGGATCTACGTGGAAATCGGGGTGTGACACTAAGACTACATATGTAACCCTTGTGCCAAAATTTCGGGCTTTCAAAAACTTTTTCTTTGAAGGCTTTCCAATAACTAATACTTAAAAGTAACCCGTTTAATGTAACATACGCACCGAGACGAGGACATAAGCTAAACATACCCTAAATATCCTTTATATAACTTAGAAATAAGTTATGAAAGATTTGGTATGTCAAAAACAAGCCTATTCGATCACAGGGACTATTTATGACAAACTACGAAAGTCTGCCGAGCAACGCACACTCCGAAACATTGACATAAGCTTAACATACCCTAAATACCCTTTAAATAACTTAGATATAAGTTCTTAGGGCTTCGGTATGGCAAAAACACTCTATTTTAACTTCAATGACTATTTTGCAAATTCTGTGAAACTATGCCAATTCGCGTATTTCGCTATCCGAAACATGTAAGGAAATCCAAATATTTTTGCCATCATTAAAATCTTGTATTTTAATTATTAGAACGCAAAAATATCAATCGTCACACATTTACGGTCATTTGCGCGTCCGTTACGACTTTCGTCGTAATTAACCGAAAACCGCAACCGTACGACCAAACGAACCGACACCCGAAATATTTTTGGACATAATTCAAGTTCCCTATTCTTATTCAACCTTATAAAGCTTAGAAATTAGGTTGACGGGTGTTAGAAACGACGAAACACGACAGAAAGAGTCCAGGGGCCAAAACTGCAATTTTTGGAAACTTCAGCCCCTGCAAGGCCTTATGGACCGTAAGGCAAAACCTCTTACGATCCGTAAGAGGTCCCCAGCACAATAGATACTTGGCAGCTTCATGTTATCTTGCTTTGACACCTATAATTCGAACTTGCCACCTTCTTTCTGGTCTTGACACCTCACTAGACACTTGTTAACACCACACAACACCTCCTAACACTTGCCTTGATCATGTTCATCCTCTTCAACTATAAATACCCATCAAAGTTTCATTTGTTACTTGCTTGTTCACAACATTCTTCCTCTATTCTCTCTTGGAGTGTTTCCAGCTTTTTGGAGACCACCTACCTGAGTCTTAAGTGTTTCTCAAACACAAGTAAGTACTCATCTTTAGTCTTTTTCATTATTTAGTTTGTTATGAGCTAAAAGTCAAACAGTTTGACTTTCTGTTTGACTTTCACTTCTGGCCATAATTGGTCAAAGCAAAGTCCAATTGGACTTTGGAACGTGATCGTAATCACGAGGGTTATGGTCCTTAGCGATCATGCCTACTGATTACCAAGTTTGCTAGTCGTAGTGACGACTCAAAGTTTCGGTCAATAATGCGCAAAGTGCGCATTATACGACGGAACTATTTTCGGGTATCAAAACACTTTGTTTTGATACCAAATCAGTTTTATAAACTTAGTTAGACATGTTTAACATGTCTAACTCGTCACTTTTAGTTTAGTACTTGTTTAGGGTCGTAAGTCAAGCGGTCTTGACTACCGCTTTGACTTTCGAATCCGACCCGTTTGGTCACCTTTAGGATCCGACCAAGCCCATTATTATGACCATAGAATTATAGGGAATAACCCTATGAGGTTATACCTTAAAGTCATAGCGTTTGGTTAGTCAAATGACAAGTCGAATATGTATTCCTTATAATGCCGAAAATACCCTTTTTGCACTTAAAATAGTTTTGAACATATAAGAGCATTTTTTTGACATCTAAACTGATTATACAATGTATATAAACTAATTTTGGCATATTAGACTTGTCACAGGACATATTTAACCACCCGAACCCATAGTTACGTTTATGACCCGTTAAAGTGGCGTAAACCACTTTAGCAAGCCGTAGCGAGTCAAAACTCTTTGAAATGCTTCCAATTCAGAATGTTTGATATTATAAACCATAATATACAAGGTCCAACTCTTGTTTGGTTTATATACCTCATTCTATCCAATCTCTCGTTTTCAAGTTCGACACACTAACATGTAGTTATCCAATACACTAGGAACCACTGTAACATCCGTCAAAAAACGGATTTACCAAAACCCGCTCCGTTTATTAACCGAACAATCAGTTAAAAATTTCGTTGCGTATTTAATGGCCAAATTAATTTTAAACGATACATAATCAATAAGTATATTAGAATATATATAATTTATATTTGCAAAAGTATTTAAAATAATGAAATAAAAATAAAAGGCTGCACCCGGGTTTCGAACCCGGGTCAGCCAGTATCAGCACAATGCCTTAACACACACGCGCTCAACCACTCCGCCACTTGTGATGTTTGTTGATTTATTAAAACATTTAATACATATAAAAATACTGGAAGTCAAATTCAGTCACTCAACGCGCCCAAATCCGCAATCGCCGGAAATTACGCGATTTTCGACTGTTTTCCTTTGACTCCGGAATCAAGCAAGTATAACGGATGACAAGCGCCGGTTATAACCGAAGACTCGACTCAATTGCATTCATGAGTCGTAAAATTCATAACCGAAAACTTAATTTCACATTCACGTAAAGATACCTTCAGTCAGGAAAATCCCAATTCGTTATTCACTCGAATCAGCCCTCAATACACTCGTAAACCCCTCTACAAGTCCTTAATCAGCAAGAACAAACTCGCCGGAAAACTTCTGCAACTCGCCGGATGTAACATCCGTCAAAAACGGATTTACCAAACCCGCTCCGTTTATCAACCGAACAGTCAGTCAAATTTTTCGTTGCGAATTAAATACCCAAAATAATTTTAAACGATCCGTAATCAATTATTATGCGGGGATATGTATTTAGTTTTTGAAAATCTGTCAAAAATAACAAAATAAAAATGTTTTACTCATGCCGGGTTTCGAACTCGGGTCCCTACCGGTTCAAACCAACACTTATCTCTCAGCCGACAAACCACTCCGCCACTTTGATTTTTCTGATAAAGAAAGGAATCAATTAATTCAAATATTAAGTTTCGGAAATCAAATTCAGTTATTGCGCCCAAAATAACAGTCGTCGGAAATCCCGACGACTTCGCCGATTATTTACGTTTTCGCTCAAAGTAACCGATAACTTAACTATTACGACGGTTATAACCGACGTCTGAACCGCGACATCAGCCATAACCGCCGGAGTACGGTTGACTTCGAATTAAGACCGAATTCAGACCCCATTCATCCCAATACTACCCTATAAATACAACCTCAACTCGCCAGAAGTCTTTCACACTCAAATCGCACCCTTTCTCGGCGAAAAATCACTCGCCGGAAATATTTGATACATCGCCGGAAAACCGTATCATTAACCTTCGAGCTTACTGAACCCCCTAAACTTTCACCGAAGTCACCCACAACCTTTGCAAGCCTTCGGAAGACTCTCTGCTGCAAGATACTTGTCGCCGGAAAAAGATTTCTTCCGCCGGAGTTCTGCCGGAAAACAGAGTAAAACCAGTCGGTACTTTTCACGCCTAATTCCTTTCCTTTTTACTTTTATCTCGTCTGTAATTGATCGTTAAACGCTAAAAGAGCATGAATCAACCTTTCGAACCAGTCAGTCGTCACTTCCGGTTAAAAACAGTGAAGAAGACGACATTTCGGTAATGGTTAAGTATAATTAAAATCAAGTTATTTACCGGGTTAGACACACAGTCCAGCGGTGGACTGTGTGCACTTTTAACGCTAAGGTCACGAGTTCGATTCCGGTTTCACACACGCCGCCTTGATAAAAATTCTTTTTTTAGCAAACTGAACCGGAGTCGCCTTGAGTATATGTTAAGTATATTGATAACCGAGTTTATAACCAAGTGCGACACACAGTCCAGCGGTGGAGTGTGTGTCCGCTAACCCACAGGTCCCGGGTTCGAGACCTGTGGAGCGCACCGGTCTTGTGATTTATTTCATTTTTAAAATAAAAGGATTTCTGTTTAACTCTAATTAATATATATATATAATTAAAATCGGATATATAACGGGTTAGACACGTAGCTCAGTTGGTAGAGCTGCGTGCACGCGTACGAGAGGTCTCGGGTTCGAGCCTCACCCAGCGCACAATAATACGCCTTCCGAACCGGTCAACGATAGTCAAAGTCAACGGTCAAAGTTATTGTAGCAAAAATAAAATTTTTTTTTTTAATTATTTTTTTTATTCAATTATTTTTATTTAAAATCAATTAAAAATGCTTAAAAATAACATTTTTAAGGTTAGAAAATAGCCTCAAACTCACAAAAATACACCCAACAATCCTACTAAATAGATTAATAAAATCCGTTTACTTACCAAACCATAATGCGATTTATCTAGGGTAATTTCACTCGTGGTTAAAACCATTTCGCGTGCATTCAACCTCATCAACCGAACGCACCCAATGTGAGTGAATTCTTACAAACTCCCATTTTTATTCATGGTTTGGGGTGTATCATGTGTCGTTTAAACTAATTCTCTTATGCAAATTTGTGTTATACCATTATATGAACTAAACTAGAATGTAACTATTATTGGTTGTGATGTATTCATATTGTCAATGTTGTACATTAGGCCCATCAGTTCGTAAGAACAACGCGTGCCTCAAAACTCATTCATTAGGCCCATCAGTTCCTCGTGGGAGACGAGAACAACGCGTGCCTCAAAACTCATACATTAGGCCCATCAGTTCGTAAGAACAACGCGTGCCTCAAAACTCATACATTAGGCCCATCAGTTCGTAAGAACAACGCGTGCCTCAAAACTCATTCATTAGGCCCATCAGTTCCTCGTGAGAGACGAGTCGAACAACGCGTGCCTCAAAACAATTATTTGGTGATGTGTGTTCAATATTCGATATTATGTGTTGTGTGAATAAACTTACATCTACATTTACTCATATATGGTATGCACCTTATTTATAATCAATTGGATAAACTTGTTCAAATGTTTTCCATAGGATTCACTCGCCAACATTATGTTGATCAAAAAAACCTTTTTACACATGATACAGGTGAACAGGTTGAAGCAAGGAAAACATAGGATATGCCTTAGAAGAGAACCAAGAAGCTTAGATTGATAGTTAGAACACGTTGTATCATTTATTGTAAATTTCCATTAAATTGTATTAATGAATATGAAACATATAATAAATGTCATGAGCTTTGATGATAACCCAATCATGCCCCGATCACCTTTTCCGCTGCGGTCGGGGTGTGACAGATTGGTATCAGAGCCATGACTATAGGGATATAGGATAGGTTATTAGACCCTTAGAGCCTATACTATGGTCTGCCAAAATTTTAATTGATTAGGTGGTTACATACAAACTTGTGATATTTATTTGTTTCATATTTGCTTACATTTCAGTCAAACATACATGCTTATATACATATTCATTATACATATATACATATTCATTATACATATATCGATGTTCATGTGTTCAGTTTATTTTCATACTCTCAGTATCCAAAGATTTTGTGCTATTTTCAAATCCCATCAAAGTAAGTTCTGCGACGGGCATGTAGTAACCGGAAGGGTACAAGTACCGGTAGTCGGGACGTCCTGTCTAGGTTGGCAATCGTATAAATCCAAAATAACGGACCAGTTTGCCTACCTGGGGACTAACGATGAGAGTACAACGGACCTATTAGGCCAAAGCATGCCACACCAAACGTCGTTCGAACTAACCTCACTTTGAGATGTCACCGTGTCCATGCCTGGACACCTTCCGAACATCACACGTTGTATACATATTTCTCGATTTTCTCCGGGTTTTGTGTACGCAACCAGGCAGAAACCGTGCGAACCATATGAAAAACCGGTATTCATGGGGGCCCACATGATTACACAGGTAAAGTATGGCGGCATGAAGGGCCTAACAGCAAGCAAAACCCAAGACATCCTATGGATGTAGTAGATTTATTTATCTACATTTATTTTATGAACGTTCATTCCCAAACTCGACCCACGATCCCAAAGGCATCCAACTCATACTCTTGACATGTATTCCTTGTAGATGTCTTCTAGCCTCGCTCGTAGGAAAATGAGAACAGGAAAAGCCCGTGAACGCATGGCTACCCAAATCGCTCAGCAAATGGCGACCGTAATACCAAACATCGTAGTACAAGTTCAACAAGCCCTTACCGCTAATTCCGTTAACCCAACCCAACAAGAAGATCAAAACACTATCAATCCTTCAGTCACTAAATGCACCTACAAACATTTTAAATCCTGCGATCCTCCAAAATACGAAGGTACTGAAGGTGTCACCGCTCTCCTCCATTGGTTCGAAGAAATGGAGAACACTTTTCTAAATTGCGATTGCCCCGATGATCGCAAGGTGCGTTATGCTACCGGTCGTTTACTTGGAACGGCACTCACATGGTGGAATACAGAGAAGACAAAACGTGGTGTTGAAGAAACTATGACCTTGACTTGGGAAGAGTTGAAGGGAATCATGACAAGACGGTTTTGCCCAAGAAGTGAAATCAAGAAATTGGAGGATGAGTTTCACGCTTTAAAACAAAAGGAAGGCGACCACACCACATACAACAAGAGATTCCTTGAGTTAAATCAAATGGTTCCCAATTTGTTTACTCCCCCCTATCGTTTGATCGAGCACTACATTCGTGGTCTTCCATCAAAGATTCAAGACTCTGTAATAAGTACCTCGCCTGCAACTTTGGAAGCAGCAATGGAGCTAGCAACCGCGCTCACTGAAAACCGAATCCGAAACAAAGATCTCAAAGAAGAGAAGAAGAAGGATAAAGCATCAACCGAAACCTCAAACCCCACCCGAACCGAATCCTTTACACCATCTACTTCTAAGAGAAAACGTGATGGGCAAATCTTCGCCGTTACCCAACGCAACCAACCCGCTTCACAAGTTGTACATCCTCAAACTATCCCAAACGCCCAAATAGCACCCAACTCAACTTACCCAAACAAGAAGCCTTACATTGGACCTCACCCTCAATGCAACACCTGTTTCTATCACCATCCATCTACTTTACCCTGTCGGCTATGTGCGAATTGTGGACGCTACGGTCATTTGAGTAACGTTTGCCGCACCGCTCAAAACCAAACCTCAACCCCTACTCAACCCATGATCCAAACATATCAACAACCTCAATACCCCATGTACCCATATGTTCGAGCTTGTTTCAATTGTGGCGACCCTACCCATTTTAGAAACACATGCCCTCGTTTGGTTAACATCATAAACGCCCAAGCTCAAGCAAACCCAGTTAACCAAGCAAACCAAGCAAACCCAGCTCCACCGCCAGCAAGAGGAAGAGTTTATAACATCAACGCCAATCCTATTGAAGATGTTAACGGTCCAAACCAACCACTTAACTAGCCTTCTCTCATCAAGAATCTAGATTCAACTCCAATCACTTAGTTTTTATGTTTTCTTTATGTTATCTCAATTTTCACGTATCTCAATTGGAATTTTATCCAAGAATTTTAAATTAATAGTTCAGTTTGTTTTATACTCATTGATTTAATATTCATATCATCATACTTCACGACATATCTCAGTTTCATCATTTAAAGAAGTTGAGTTGTGCCTCACTTCTACATAGACTAACCTCTCCATCATATTAAACGAGAGAGGTTTTGTCAAACACGGATACTATCAGAATTAAGACTCAAGCGCTGGTTGTTGTGTTTGTTTATGTTGTAGAGTCGCATAGAACTAATCATAACTTGCGGATAATGTCAATGAGAATTTGACAAGAATATGGTGGATACGCCGCTGGTACTTCCTATATATAAGTATTCTTGTCAAAAGATCGGAGGCATTATCAGGCGGTTATGAGAGGTTCCATGTATAGGTTGTTGTGTGATTAAGTTATTCATTTTCAATACATGCAATAAGCTCGGCTCCGTTTGATTGAGCCTTGAGCACACAGACAATTTCATTTTCAATACATGCAATAAGCTCGGCTCCGTTTGATTGAGCCTTGAGCACACAGACAATTTCATTCTCAATACATACAATACGATCGGCTCCGTTTGATTGAGCCTTGATCGCACAGATATATTTCATTTCAGTATTTTTATGTTTGATGTATTGATTGTAGAGTTATAGGACTAATCATAATTCACTGATAAAACCAATGAAAATTTGACAAGAATATGGTGGATACGCCGCTGGTACTTCCTATATATAAGTATTCTTGCCAAAGGATCAGAGGCATTATCAGGCGGTTATGAGATGTTCCACGTAGGATTTAGTATTGCCTTGATTGAAATTGGTGTTACATATATATATCATCTCACTATTTAAAGAAATTGGAATGCGATCCATTTCTACATAGACTAACCTCTCCATCATAACAAACGAGAGAGGAACTGTCACCATTCAAACATATATACTATAATAATGTGGATTCAATTATTTGTTGTTGTGTTTACTTGTGTAGATTATAGTATTGGAAGTTCTGCCTTAGGATATAACCATACTTTTCCAAACATATCTAAACTCTTATGCATGATATCATTTTAGCAAATCATTCCTGCTTAACAATACTTATACAGTAGGCAACAAAAAGCGATTCCTGTATTAGGATACTTAACCTTTACAAGGAACGTTACCGCCTCAAACCAAAAACTTAAACCCTTATTTCTTCTAAAGCATGTAACTGTCAAAACTAAACACCATCATTCTTTTAGGCAATTATATCCCTATTTAAATTTCGGGACGAAATTTCTAAAAAGCAGGGGATACTGTAACATCCGTCAAAAACGGATTTACCAAACCCGCTCCGTTTATCAACCGAACAGTCAGTCAAATTTTTCGTTGCGAATTAAATACCCAAAATAATTTTAAACGATCCGTAATCAATTATTATGCGGGGATATGTATTTAGTTTTTGAAAATCTGTCAAAAATAACAAAATAAAAATGTTTTACTCATGCCGCGTTTCGAACTCGGGTCCCTACCGGTTCAAACCAACACTTATCTCTCAGCCGACAAACCACTCCGCCACTTTGATTTTTCTGATAAAGAAAGGAATCAATTAATTCAAATATTAAGTTTCGGAAATCAAATTCAGTTATTGCGCCCAAAATAACAGTCGTCGGAAATCCCGACGACTTCGCCGATTATTTACGTTTTCGCTCAAAGTAACCGATAACTTAACTATTACGACGGTTATAACCGACGTCTGAACCGCGACATCAGCCATAACCGCCGGAGTACGGTTGACTTCGAATTAAGACCGAATTCAGACCCCATTCATCCCAATACTACCCTATAAATACAACCTCAACTCGCCAGAAGTCTTTCACACTCAAATCGCACCCTTTCTCGGCGAAAAATCACTCGCCGGAAATATTTGATACATCGCCGGAAAACCGTATCATTAACCTTCGAGCTTACTGAACCCCCTAAACTTTCACCGAAGTCACCCACAACCTTTGCAAGCCTTCGGAAGACTCTCTGCTGCAAGATACTTGTCGCCGGAAAAAGATTTCTTCCGCCGGAGTTCTGCCGGAAAACAGAGTAAAACCAGTCGGTACTTTTCACGCCTAATTCCTTTCCTTTTTACTTTTATCTCGTCTGTAATTGATCGTTAAACGCTAAAAGAGCATGAATCAACCTTTCGAACCAGTCAGTCGTCACTTCCGGTTAAAAACAGTGAAGAAGACGACATTTCGGTAATGGTTAAGTATAATTAAAATCAAGTTATTTACCGGGTTAGACACACAGTCCAGCGGTGGACTGTGTGCACTTTTAACGCTAAGGTCACGAGTTCGATTCCGGTTTCACACACGCCGCCTTGATAAAAATTCTTTTTTTAGCAAACTGAACCGGAGTCGCCTTGAGTATATGTTAAGTATATTGATAACCGAGTTTATAACCAAGTGCGACACACAGTCCAGCGGTGGAGTGTGTGTCCGCTAACCCACAGGTCCCGGGTTCGAGACCTGTGGAGCGCACCGGTCTTGTGATTTATTTCATTTTTAAAATAAAAGGATTTCTGTTTAACTCTAATTAATATATATATATAATTAAAATCGGATATATACGGGTTAGACACGTAGCTCAGTTGGTAGAGCTGCGTGCACGCGTACGAGAGGTCTCGGGTTCGAGCCTCACCCAGCGCACAATAATACGCCTTCCGAACCGGTCAATGATAGTCAAAGTCAACGT
Organism: Scalesia atractyloides; assembly: GCA_947069175.1. Classification (NCBI taxonomy): domain Eukaryota; kingdom Viridiplantae; phylum Streptophyta; class Magnoliopsida; order Asterales; family Asteraceae; genus Scalesia; species Scalesia atractyloides. The sequence continues at coordinate 77,279,209 of CAMTDV010000005.1, read as the reverse complement.
CAAGTTATTGTAGCAAAAATAAAATTTTTTTTTTTAATTATTTTTTTATTCAATTATTTTTATTTAAAATCAATTAAAAATGCTTAAAAATAACATTTTTAAGGTTAGAAAATAGCCTCAAACTCACAAAAATACACCCAACAATCCTACTAAATAGATTAATAAAATCCGTTTACTTACCAAACCATAATGCGATTTATCTAGGTTAATTTCACTCGTGGTTAAAACCATTTCGCGTGCATTCAACCTCATCAACCGAACGCACCCAATGTGAGTGAATTCTTACAAACTCCCATTTTTATTCATGGTTTTGGGGTGTATCATGTGTCGTTTAAACTAATTCTCTTATGCAAATTTGTGTTATACCATTATATGAACTAAACTAGAATGTAACTATTATTGGTTGTGATGTATTCATATTGTCAATGTTGTACATTAGGCCTCAGTTCGTAAGAACAACGCGTGCCTCAAAACTCATTCATTAGGCCCATCAGTTCTCGTGGAGACGAGAACAACGCGTGCTCAAAACTCATACATTAGGCCCATCAGTTCGTAAGAACAACGCGTGCCTCAAAACTCATACATTAGGCCCATCAGTTCGTAAGAACAACGCGTGCCTCAAAACTCATTCATTAGGCCCATCAGTTCCTCGTGAGAGACGAGTCGAACAACGCGTGCCTCAAAACAATTATTTGGTGATGTGTGTTCAATATTCGATATTATGTGTTGTGTGAATAAACTTACATCTACATTTACTCATATATGGTATGCACCTTATTTATAATCAATTGGATAAACTTGTTCAAATGTTTTCCATAGGATTCACTCGCCAACATTATGTTGATCAAAAAAACCTTTTTACACATGATACAGGTGAACAGGTTGAAGCAAGGAAAACATAGGATATGCCTTAGAAGAGAACCAAGAAGCTTAGATTGATAGTTAGAACACGTTGTATCATTTATTGTAAATTTCCATTAAATTGTATTAATGAATATGAAACATATAATAAATGTCATGAGCTTTGATGATAACCCAATCATGCCCCGATCACCTTTTCCGCTGCGGGTCGGGGTGTGACAGATTGGTATCAGAGCCATGACTATAGGGATATAGGATAGGTTATTAGACCCTTAGAGCCTATACTATGGTCTGCCAAAATTTTAATTGATTAGGTGGTTACATACAAACTTGTGATATTTATTTGTTTCATATTTGCTTACATTTCAGTCAAACATACATGCTTATATACATATTCATTATACATATATACATATTCATTATACATATATCGATGTTCATGTGTTCAGTTTATTTTCATACTCTCAGTATCCAAAGATTTTGTGCTATTTTCAAATCCCATCAAAGTAAGTTCTGCGACGGGCATGTAGTAACCGGAAGGGTACAAGTACCGGTAGTCGGGACGTCCTGTCTAGGTTGGCAATCGTATAAATCCAAAATAACGGACCAGTTTGCCTACCTGGGGACTAACGATGAGAGTACAACGGACCTATTAGGCCAAAGCATGCCACACCAAACGTCGTTCGAACTAACCTCACTTTGAGATGTCACCGTGTCCATGCCTGGACACCTTCCGAACATCACACGTTGTATACATATTTCTCGATTTTCTCCGGGTTTTGTGTACGCAACCAGGCAGAAACCGTGCGAACCATATGAAAAACCGGTATTCATGGGGGCCCACATGATTACACAGGTAAAGTATGGCGGCATGAAGGGCCTAACAGCAAGCAAAACCCAAGACATCCTATGGATGTAGTAGATTTATTTATCTACATTTATTTTATGAACGTTCATTCCCAAACTCGACCCACGATCCCAAAGGCATCCAACTCATACTCTTGACATGTATTCCTTGTAGATGTCTTCTAGCCTCGCTCGTAGGAAAATGAGAACAGGAAAAGCCCGTGAACGCATGGCTACCCAAATCGCTCAGCAAATGGCGACCGTAATACCAAACATCGTAGTACAAGTTCAACAAGCCCTTACCGCTAATTCCGTTAACCCAACCCAACAAGAAGATCAAAACACTATCAATCCTTCAGTCACTAAATGCACCTACAAACATTTTAAATCCTGCGATCCTCCAAAATACGAAGGTACTGAAGGTGTCACCGCTCTCCTCCATTGGTTCGAAGAAATGGAGAACACTTTTCTAAATTGCGATTGCCCCGATGATCGCAAGGTGCGTTATGCTACCGGTCGTTTACTTGGAACGGCACTCACATGGTGGAATACAGAGAAGACAAAACGTGGTGTTGAAGAAACTATGACCTTGACTTGGGAAGAGTTGAAGGGAATCATGACAAGACGGTTTTGCCCAAGAAGTGAAATCAAGAAATTGGAGGATGAGTTTCACGCTTTAAAACAAAAGGAAGGCGACCACACCACATACAACAAGAGATTCCTTGAGTTAAATCAAATGGTTCCCAATTTGTTTACTCCCCCTATCGTTTGATCGAGCACTACATTCGTGGTCTTCCATCAAAGATTCAAGACTCTGTAATAAGTACCTCGCCTGCAACTTTGGAAGCAGCAATGGAGCTAGCAACCGCGCTCACTGAAAACCGAATCCGAAACAAAGATCTCAAAGAAGAGAAGAAGAAGGATAAAGCATCAACCGAAACCTCAAACCCCACCCGAACCGAATCCTTTACACCATCTACTTCTAAGAGAAAACGTGATGGGCAAATCTTCGCCGTTCACCCAACGCAACCAACCCGCTTCACAAGTTGTACATCCTCAAACTATCCCAAACGCCCAAATAGCACCCAACTCAACTTACCCAAACAAGAAGCCTTACATTGGACCTCACCCTCAATGCAACACCTGTTTCTATCACCATCCATCTACTTTACCCTGTCGGCTATGTGCGAATTGTGGACGCTACGGTCATTTGAGTAACGTTTGCCGACACCGCTCAAAACCAAACCTCAACCCCTACTCAACCCATGATCCAAACATATCAACAACCTCAATACCCCATGTACCCATATGTTCGAGCTTGTTTCAATTGTGGCGACCCTACCCATTTAGAAACACATGCCCTCGTTTGGTTAACATCATAAACGCCCAAGCTCAAGCAAACCCAGTTAACCAAGCAAACCAAGCAAACCCAGCTCCACCGCCAGCAAGAGGAAGAGTTTATAACATCAACGCCAATCCTATTGAAGATGTTAACGGTCCAAACCAACCACTTAACTAGCCTTCTCTCATCAAGAATCTAGATTCAACTCCAATCACTTAGTTTTTATGTTTTCTTTATGTTATCTCAATTTTCACGTATCTCAATTGGAATTTTATCCAAGAATTTTAAATTAATAGTTCAGTTTGTTTTATACTCATTGATTTAATATTCATATCATCATACTTCACGACATATCTCAGTTTCATCATTTAAAGAAGTTGAGTTGTGCCTCACTTCTACATAGACTAACCTCTCCATCATATTAAACGAGAGAGGTTTTGTCAAACACGGATACTATCAGAATTAAGACTCAAGCGCTGGTTGTTGTGTTTGTTTATGTTGTAGAGTCGCATAGAACTAATCATAACTTGCGGATAATGTCAATGAGAATTTGACAAGAATATGGTGGATACGCCGCTGGTACTTCCTATATATAAGTATTCTTGTCAAAAGATCGGAGGCATTATCAGGCGGTTATGAGAGGTTCCATGTATAGGTTGTTGTGTGATTAAGTTATTCATTTTCAATACATGCAATAAGCTCGGCTCCGTTTGATTGAGCCTTGAGCACACAGACAATTTCATTTTCAATACATGCAATAAGCTCGGCTCCGTTTGATTGAGCCTTGAGCACACAGACAATTTCATTCTCAATACATACAATACGATCGGCTCCGTTTGATTGAGCCTTGATCGCACAGATATATTTCATTTCAGTATTTTTATGTTTGATGTATTGATTGTAGAGTTATAGGACTAATCATAATTCACTGATAAAACCAATGAAAATTTGACAAGAATATGGTGGATACGCCGCTGGTACTTCCTATATATAAGTATTCTTGCCAAAGGATCAGAGGCATTATCAGGCGGTTATGAGATGTTCCACGTAGGATTTAGTATTGCCTTGATTGAAATTGGTGTTACATATATATATCATCTCACTATTTAAAGAAATTGGAATGCGATCCATTTCTACATAGACTAACCTCTCCATCATAACAAACGAGAGAGGAACTGTCACCATTCAAACATATATACTATAATAATGTGGATTCAATTATTTGTTGTTGTGTTTACTTGTGTAGATTATAGTATTGGAAGTTCTGCCTTAGGATATAACCATACTTTTCCAAACATATCTAAACTCTTATGCATGATATCATTTTAGCAAATCATTCCTGCTTAACAATACTTATACAGTAGGCAACAAAAAGCGATTCCTGTATTAGGATACTTAACCTTTACAAGGAACGTTACCGCCTCAAACCAAAAACTTAAACCCTTATTTCTTCTAAAGCATGTAACTGTCAAAACTAAACACCATCATTCTTTTAGGCAATTATATCCCTATTTAAATTTCGGGACGAAATTTCTAAAAAGCAGGGGATACTGTAACATCCGTCAAAAACGGATTTACCAAACCCGCTCCGTTTATCAACCGAACAGTCAGTCAAATTTTTCGTTGCGAATTAAATACCCAAAATAATTTTAAACGATCCGTAATCAATTATTATGCGGGGATATGTATTTAGTTTTTGAAAATCTGTCAAAAATAACAAAATAAAAATGTTTTACTCATGCCGGGTTTCGAACTCGGGTCCCTACCGGTTCAAACCAACACTTATCTCTCAGCCGACAAACCACTCCGCCACTTTGATTTTTCTGATAAAGAAAGGAATCAATTAATTCAAATATTAAGTTTCGGAAATCAAATTCAGTTATTGCGCCCAAAATAACAGTCGTCGGAAATCCCGACGACTTCGCCGATTATTTACGTTTTCGCTCAAAGTAACCGATAATTAACTATTACGACGGTTATAACCGACGTCTGAACCGCGACATCAGCCATAACCGCCGGAGTACGGTTGACTTCGAATTAAGACCGAATTCAGACCCCATTCATCCCAATACTACCCTATAAATACAACCTCAACTCGCCAGAAGTCTTTCACACTCAAATCGCACCCTTTCTCGGCGAAAAATCACTCGCCGGAAATATTTGATACATCGCCGGAAAACCGTATCATTAACCTTCGAGCTTACTGAACCCCCTAAACTTTCACCGAAGTCACCCACAACCTTTGCAAGCCTTCGGAAGACTCTCTGCTGCAAGATACTTGTCGCCGGAAAAAGATTTCTTCCGCCGGAGTTCTGCCGGAAAACAGAGTAAAACCAGTCGGTACTTTTCACGCCTAATTCCTTTCCTTTTTACTTTTATCTCGTCTGTAATTGATCGTTAAACGCTAAAAGAGCATGAATCAACCTTTCGAACCAGTCAGTCGTCACTTCCGGTTAAAAACAGTGAAGAAGACGACATTTCGGTAATGGTTAAGTATAATTAAAATCAAGTTATTTACCGGGTTAGACACACAGTCCAGCGGTGGACTGTGTGCACTTTTAACGCTAAGGTCACGAGTTCGATTCCGGTTTCACACACGCCGCCTTGATAAAAATTCTTTTTTTAGCAAACTGAACCGGAGTCGCCTTGAGTATATGTTAAGTATATTGATAACCGAGTTTATAACCAAGTGCGACACACAGTCCAGCGGTGGAGTGTGTGTCCGCTAACCCACAGGTCCCGGGTTCGAGACCTGTGGAGCGCACCGGTCTTGTGATTTATTTCATTTTTAAAATAAAAGGATTTCTGTTTAACTCTAATTAATATATATATATAATTAAAATCGGATATATAACGGGTTAGACACGTAGCTCAGTTGGTAGAGCTGCGTGCACGCGTACGAGAGGTCTCGGGTTCGAGCCTCACCCAGCGCACAATAATACGCCTTCCGAACCGGTCAACGATAGTCAAAGTCAACGGTCAAAGTTATTGTAGCAAAAATAAAATTTTTTTTTTAATTATTTTTTTATTCAATTATTTTTATTTAAAATCAATTAAAAATGCTTAAAAATAACATTTTTAAGGTTAGAAAATAGCCTCAAACTCACAAAAATACACCCAACAATCCTACTAAATAGATTAATAAAATCCGTTTACTTACCAAACCATAATGCGATTTATCTAGGGTAATTTCACTCGTGGTTAAAACCATTTCGCGTGCATTCAACCTCATCAACCGAACGCACCCAATGTGAGTGAATTCTTACAAACTCCCATTTTTATTCATGGTTTGGGGTGTATCATGTGTCGTTTAAACTAATTCTCTTATGCAAATTTGTGTTATACCATTATATGAACTAAACTAGAATGTAACTATTATTGGTTGTGATGTATTCATATTGTCAATGTTGTACATTAGGCCCATCAGTTCGTAAGAACAACGCGTGCCTCAAAACTCATTCATTAGGCCCATCAGTTCCTCGTGGGAGACGAGAACAACGCGTGCCTCAAACTCATACATTAGGCCCATCAGTTCGTAAGAACAACGCGTGCCTCAAAACTCATACATTAGGCCCATCAGTTCGTAAGAACAACGCGTGCCTCAAAACTCATTCATTAGGCCCATCAGTTCCTCGTGAGAGACGAGTCGAACAACGCGTGCCTCAAAACAATTATTTGGTGATGTGTGTTCAATATTCGATATTATGTGTTGTGTGAATAAACTTACATCTACATTTACTCATATATGGTATGCACCTTATTTATAATCAATTGGATAAACTTGTTCAAATGTTTTCCATAGGATTCACTCGCCAACATTATGTTGATCAAAAAAACCTTTTTACACATGATACAGGTGAACAGGTTGAAGCAAGGAAAACATAGGATATGCCTTAGAAGAGAACCAAGAAGCTTAGATTGATAGTTAGAACACGTTGTATCATTTATTGTAAATTTCCATTAAATTGTATTAATGAATATGAAACATATAATAAATGTCATGAGCTTTGATGATAACCCAATCATGCCCCGATCACCTTTTCCGCTGCGGGTCGGGGTGTGACAGATTGGTATCAGAGCCATGACTATAGGGATATAGGATAGGTTATTAGACCCTTAGAGCCTATACTATGGTCTGCCAAAATTTTAATTGATTAGGTGGTTACATACAAACTTGTGATATTTATTTGTTTCATATTTGCTTACATTTCAGTCAAACATACATGCTTATATACATATTCATTATACATATATACATATTCATTATACATATATCGATGTTCATGTGTTCAGTTTATTTTCATACTCTCAGTATCCAAAGATTTTGTGCTATTTTCAAATCCCATCAAAGTAAGTTCTGCGACGGGCATGTAGTAACCGGAAGGGTACAAGTACCGGTAGTCGGGACGTCCTGTCTAGGTTGGCAATCGTATAAATCCAAAATAACGGACCAGTTTGCCTACCTGGGGACTAACGATGAGAGTACAACGGACCTATTAGGCCAAAGCATGCCACACCAAACGTCGTTCGAACTAACCTCACTTTGAGATGTCACCGTGTCCATGCCTGGACACCTTCCGAACATCACACGTTGTATACATATTTCTCGATTTTCTCCGGGTTTTGTGTACGCAACCAGGCAGAAACCGTGCGAACCATATGAAAAACCGGTATTCATGGGGGCCCACATGATTACACAGGTAAAGTATGGCGGCATGAAGGGCCTAACAGCAAGCAAAACCCAAGACATCCTATGGATGTAGTAGATTTATTTATCTACATTTATTTTATGAACGTTCATTCCCAAACTCGACCCACGATCCCAAAGGCATCCAACTCATACTCTTGACATGTATTCCTTGTAGATGTCTTCTAGCCTCGCTCGTAGGAAAATGAGAACAGGAAAAGCCCGTGAACGCATGGCTACCCAAATCGCTCAGCAAATGGCGACCGTAATACCAAACATCGTAGTACAAGTTCAACAAGCCCTTACCGCTAATTCCGTTAACCCAACCCAACAAGAAGATCAAAACACTATCAATCCTTCAGTCACTAAATGCACCTACAAACATTTTAAATCCTGCGATCCTCCAAAATACGAAGGTACTGAAGGTGTCACCGCTCTCCTCCATTGGTTCGAAGAAATGGAGAACACTTTTCTAAATTGCGATTGCCCCGATGATCGCAAGGTGCGTTATGCTACCGGTCGTTTACTTGGAACGGCACTCACATGGTGGAATACAGAGAAGACAAAACGTGGTGTTGAAGAAACTATGACCTTGACTTGGGAAGAGTTGAAGGGAATCATGACAAGACGGTTTTGCCCAAGAAGTGAAATCAAGAAATTGGAGGATGAGTTTCACGCTTTAAAACAAAAGGAAGGCGACCACACCACATACAACAAGAGATTCCTTGAGTTAAATCAAATGGTTCCCAATTTGTTTACTCCCCCCTATCGTTTGATCGAGCACTACATTCGTGGTCTTCCATCAAAGATTCAAGACTCTGTAATAAGTACCTCGCCTGCAACTTTGGAAGCAGCAATGGAGCTAGCAACCGCGCTCACTGAAAACCGAATCCGAAACAAAGATCTCAAAGAAGAGAAGAAGAAGGATAAAGCATCAACCGAAACCTCAAACCCCACCCGAACCGAATCCTTTACACCATCTACTTCTAAGAGAAAACGTGATGGGCAAATCTTCGCCGTTACCCAACGCAACCAACCCGCTTCACAAGTTGTACATCCTCAAACTATCCCAAACGCCCAAATAGCACCCAACTCAACTTACCCAAACAAGAAGCCTTACATTGGACCTCACCCTCAATGCAACACCTGTTTCTATCACCATCCATCTACTTTACCCTGTCGGCTATGTGCGAATTGTGGACGCTACGGTCATTTGAGTAACGTTTGCCGCACCGCTCAAAACCAAACCTCAACCCCTACTCAACCCATGATCCAAACATATCAACAACCTCAATACCCCATGTACCCATATGTTCGAGCTTGTTTCAATTGTGGCGACCCTACCCATTTAGAAACACATGCCCTCGTTTGGTTAACATCATAAACGCCCAAGCTCAAGCAAACCCAGTTAACCAAGCAAACCAAGCAAACCCAGCTCCACCGCCAGCAAGAGGAAGAGTTTATAACATCAACGCCAATCCTATTGAAGATGTTAACGGTCCAAACCAACCACTTAACTAGCCTTCTCTCATCAAGAATCTAGATTCAACTCCAATCACTTAGTTTTTATGTTTTCTTTATGTTATCTCAATTTTCACGTATCTCAATTGGAATTTTATCCAAGAATTTTAAATTAATAGTTCAGTTTGTTTTATACTCATTGATTTAATATTCATATCATCATACTTCACGACATATCTCAGTTTCATCATTTAAAGAAGTTGAGTTGTGCCTCACTTCTACATAGACTAACCTCTCCATCATATTAAACGAGAGAGGTTTTGTCAAACACGGATACTATCAGAATTAAGACTCAAGCGCTGGTTGTTGTGTTTGTTTATGTTGTAGAGTCGCATAGAACTAATCATAACTTGCGGATAATGTCAATGAGAATTTGACAAGAATATGGTGGATACGCCGCTGGTACTTCCTATATATAAGTATTCTTGTCAAAAGATCGGAGGCATTATCAGGCGGTTATGAGAGGTTCCATGTATAGGTTGTTGTGTGATTAAGTTATTCATTTTCAATACATGCAATAAGCTCGGCTCCGTTTGATTGAGCCTTGAGCACACAGACAATTTCATTTTCAATACATGCAATAAGCTGGCTCCGTTTGATTGAGCCTTGAGCACACAGACAATTTCATTCTCAATACATACAATACGATCGGCTCCGTTTGATTGAGCCTTGATCGCACAGATATATTTCATTTCAGTATTTTTATGTTTGATGTATTGATTGTAGAGTTATAGGACTAATCATAATTCACTGATAAAACCAATGAAAATTTGACAAGAATATGGTGGATACGCCGCTGGTACTTCCTATATATAAGTATTCTTGCCAAAGGATCAGAGGCATTATCAGGCGGTTATGAGATGTTCCACGTAGGATTTAGTATTGCCTTGATTGAAATTGGTGTTACATATATATATCATCTCACTATTTAAAGAAATTGGAATGCGATCCATTTCTACATAGACTAACCTCTCCATCATAACAAACGAGAGAGGAACTGTCACCATTCAAACATATATACTATAATAATGTGGATTCAATTATTTGTTGTTGTGTTTACTTGTGTAGATTATAGTATTGGAAGTTTTGCCTTAGGATATAACCATACTTTTCCAAACATATCTAAACTCTTATGCATGATATCATTTTAGCAAATCATTCCTGCTTAACAATACTTATACAGTAGGCAACAAAAAGCGATTCCTGTATTAGGATACTTAACCTTTACAAGGAACGTTACCGCCTCAAACCAAAAACTTAAACCCTTATTTCTTCTAAAGCATGTAACTGTCAAAACTAAACACCATCATTCTTTTAGGCAATTATATCCCTATTTAAATTTCGGGACGAAATTTCTAAAAAGCAGGGGATACTGTAACATCCGTCAAAAACGGATTTACCAAACCCGCTCCGTTTATCAACCGAACAGTCAGTCAAATTTTTCGTTGCGAATTAAATACCCAAAATAATTTTAAACGATCCGTAATCAATTATTATGCGGGGATATGTATTTAGTTTTTGAAAATCTGTCAAAAATAACAAAATAAAAATGTTTTACTCATGCCGGGTTTCGAACTCGGGTCCCTACCGGTTCAAACCAACACTTATCTCTCAGCCGACAAACCACTCCGCCACTTTGATTTTCTGATAAAGAAAGGAATCAATTAATTCAAATATTAAGTTTCGGAAATCAAATTCAGTTATTGCGCCCAAAATAACAGTCGTCGGAAATCCCGACGACTTCGCCGATTATTTACGTTTTCGCTCAAAGTAACCGATAACTTAACTATTACGACGGTTATAACCGACGTCTGAACCGCGACATCAGCCATAACCGCCGGAGTACGGTTGACTTCGAATTAAGACCGAATTCAGACCCCATTCATCCCAATACTACCCTATAAATACAACCTCAACTCGCCAGAAGTCTTTCACACTCAAATCGCACCCTTTCTCGGCGAAAAATCACTCGCCGGAAATATTTGATACATCGCCGGAAAACCGTATCATTAACCTTCGAGCTTACTGAACCCCCTAAACTTTCACCGAAGTCACCCACAACCTTTGCAAGCCTTCGGAAGACTCTCTGCTGCAAGATACTTGTCGCCGGAAAAAGATTTCTTCCGCCGGAGTTCTGCCGGAAAACAGAGTAAAACCAGTCGGTACTTTTCACGCCTAATTCCTTTCCTTTTTACTTTTATCTCGTCTGTAATTGATCGTTAAACGCTAAAAGAGCATGAATCAACCTTTCGAACCAGTCAGTCGTCACTTCCGGTTAAAAACAGTGAAGAAGACGACATTTCGGTAATGGTTAAGTATAATTAAAATCAAGTTATTTACCGGGTTAGACACACAGTCCAGCGGTGGACTGTGTGCACTTTTAACGCTAAGGTCACGAGTTCGATTCTGGTTTCACACACGCCGCCTTGATAAAAATTCTTTTTTTAGCAAACTGAACCGGAGTCGCCTTGAGTATATGTTAAGTATATTGATAACCGAGTTTATAACCAAGTGCGACACACAGTCCAGCGGTGGAGTGTGTGTCCGCTAACCCACAGGTCCCGGGTTCGAGACCTGTGGAGCGCACCGGTCTTGTGATTTATTTCATTTTTAAAATAAAAGGATTTCTGTTTAACTCTAATTAATATATATATATAATTAAAATCGGATATATAACGGGTTAGACACGTAGCTCAGTTGGTAGAGCTGCGTGCACGCGTACGAGAGGTCTCGGGTTCGAGCCTCACCCAGCGCACAATAATACGCCTTCCGAACCGGTCAACGATAGTCAAAGTCAACGGTCAAAGTTACTGTAGCAAAAAAAAAAAAAAAAAAAAAATTTTATTATTTTTTTTATTCAATTATTTTTATTTAAAATCAATTAAAAATGCTTAAAAATAACATTTTTAAGGTTAGAAAATAGCCTCAAACTCACAAAAATACACCCAACAATCCTACTAAATAGATTAATAAAATCCGTTTACTTACCAAACCATAATGCGATTTATCTAGGTTAATTTCACTCGTGGTTAAAACCATTTCGCGTGCATTCAACCTCATCAACCGAACGCACCCAATGTGAGTGAATTCTTACAAACTCCCCTTTTTATTCATGTTTTGGGGTGTATCATGTGTCGTTTAAACTAATTCTCTTATGCAAATTTGTGTTATACCATTATATGAACTAAACTAGAATGTAACTATTATTGGTTGTGATGTATTCATATTGTCAATGTTGTACATTAGGCCCATCAGTTCGTAAGAACAACGCGTGCCTCGAAACTCATTCATTAGGCCCATCAGTTCCTCGTGGGAGACGAGAACAACGCGTGCCTCAAAACTCATACATTAGGCCCATCAGTTCGTAAGAACAACGCGTGCCTCAAAACTCATACACTAGGCCCATCAGTTCGTAAGAACAACGCGTGCCTCAAAACTCATTCATTAGGCCCATCAGTTCCTCGTGAGAGACGAGTCGAACAACGCGTGCCTCAAAACAATTATTTGGTGATGTGTGTTCAATATTCGATATTATGTGTTGTGTGAATAAACTTACATCTACATTTACTCATATATGGTATGCACCTTATTTATAATCAATTGGATAAACTTGTTCAAATGTTTTCCATAGGATTCACTCGCCAACATTATGTTGATCAAAAAAACCTTTTTACACATGATACAGGTGAACAGGTTGAAGCAAGGAAAACATAGGATATGCCTTAGAAGAGAACCAAGAAGCTTAGATTGATAGTTAGAACACGTTGTATCATTTATTGTAAATTTCCATTAAATTGTATTAATGAATATGAAACATATAATAAATGTCATGAGCTTTGATGATAACCCAATCATGCCCCGATCACCTTTTCCGCTGCGGGTCGGGGTGTGACACCGGAAAACCGAACCCCTTCACCTCTGTGCCTCACTCTAAAAAACTGAACACCCAGAGCTCATACCGAAGCCACCCACACTCATCTCAAGCTCCCTGAAGACCCTCTGCCGCAAGACACACGTCGCCGGAATAACCTGCTGTCATCGGAGTTTCGCCGGCGAAACAGAGGAGTCCTGTTCGGTATATCTTACACTTAATCTCTCATTCTTTTTATTAATCTCACATGTAATTAATCACAACACACTAAAGAACTTGATTAAATCGTCAAAACAGTCGGACACCGATTCTGGTTAAGTTTAACGACGAAGATGAAGTTTTCAGTTGTATATATGTTTAATTTAAATCAAGATATATCTCGGGTTAGACACACAGTCCAGCGGTGGACTGTGTGCAAATAAACACGCATACGTCCCGAGTTCGATTCTTGTCCCACGCACACTCGCCTTAATAAAAATGTTCTTTTTTTTTTTAAACTGAACCGGATTCATCGCAAATAGATGTTAAGTTTAATAAAAACCGGAATAATAACCAAGATAGACACACAGTCCAGTGGTGGACTGTGTGCGCGTTTAAACCACACGTCGCGAGTTCGAGTCTAGACTACCGCATCGGTTCTGGCAATTATCAAACTTTTTATATAAGGCAGAAATGAAATTATTTAGTTTGTATATAAGTATAATAAAAATCAGATTATTTACCAAGTTAGACACACAGTCCAGCGGTGGACTGTGTGTCAACCTAAACCACAGGTCCCGGGTTCGAGACCTGTGGTCAGCACCGGTTCGATGCATTAAAATTGTTTTTAAAATAAATGATTTTCGGTTTAATTCAATTAGTATATAAATATAATTAAAAACAGAAATATTTCAGGTTAGACACGTAGCTCAGTTGGTAGAGCTGCGTGCACGCGAACGGGAGGTCTCGGATTCGAGCCTCACCCAGCGCACACAATTACACAATAAAACCGGTCAACAAGTCAACGGTCAAAAAAGTCAACAATTTTTATTATTTTATTTATTTATTTTATTTAAAAATCAATTAAAAATACTTAAAAATAACATTTTTAAGGTTAGAAAATAGCCTTAAACTCACAAAAATATATCCAATAATCCTACAAAAAATTGATTAATAAAATCCACTTATTTACCGAACCATCATGTTATTATCTAGGTTAGTTTCACTCGTGGTTAAATCCAACTTCGTGCGTATTCAACATCATCAACCGAACGCACCCAATGTGAGTGAATCTTACAACTACCCTTTTTAATTACACGTTTTGGGGTGTGTCATGTGTCACTAAAATTAACTCGTTTATTTAAACTTGTGCCATTCCATATTGTGATCTAAACTTAAAATGTATATGTTGTTTGTAGTTATGTATTTCATATTGTCAAGTTATATGCAAATCATTCATTAGGCCCATCAGTTCCTCGTGGGAGACGAGTTGAGCAACGCGTGCCTCAAAACAATCCATTATTGTATGTGTGTGCATTATCTAATGATTAAGTGTTTTGTGAATAAGTTTACATCTATATTTAGTCATATGTGGTTGTGCACTTTATTTTATAATCAATTAAATAAACTTGTTCAAATGTTTTTCATAGGATTCACTCGCCAACTTTTTGTTGATCCAAAAACCATTTTTACACATGATACAGGTGAACAGGATGAAGCAAGGAAAACAATGGAAATGCCTTAGAAGAAAACAATGAAGTCTAGAATGATGTTTAGGACATGATGTAATTATGATTGTATATTTCCCATTAAATTGTAATAATGAATATGAAACGTTATAATAAATGTCATGAGCTTTGATGATAACCCAATCATGCCCCGATCACCTTTTCCGCTGCGGGTCGGGGTGTGACAGATTGGTATCAGAGCCATGACTATAGGGATATAGGATAGGTTATTAGACCCTTAGAGCCTATACTATAGTTGACTAGATCTTAATTGTTTATGCGGTTACCTGCAAACTTATGATATTTATTTGTTTCATATTTGTTTATACTTACAGTCAAACATACATACTTACATACACATTCATCATACATATTTCAATGTTCATATATTCAAATCATCTTCATGCTGTCGTTATTCAAAGATTTTGTCGCAATTTTCAAATCTCATCAAAGTGAGTTCTGCGACGGGCATGTAGTAACTGTAAGGGTACAAGTACCGGTAGTCGGAACGTCCTGTCTAGGTTGACATTCGTATAAATCCAATATAATGGACCAGTTTGCCTACCTGGGGACTAACGATGAGAGTACGAAGGACCTATTAGGCCAAAGCATGCCACACCAAACGTCGTTCGAACTAACCCCACTTTGAGGTGTCACCGTGTCCATACCTGGACACATTCCGAATATCATACGTTACATATTTCTCGATTTACTCCGGGTTTTAGTGTACGTAACCAGGCTAACACACGCGAACCATATGAAAAACCCGGTATTCATGGGGGCCCACATGATTACGAATGTGAAGTATGGCGGCATGCAAGGCCCAATTACGAGCAAAGCCCAAGACATCCTATGGATGTAGTAGATTTATTTTTCTATATTTATTTTATGAATGTTCATTCCTAAATACGACCCATGATCCCAAAAACATCCAACTCATACTCATGATATGTATTCCTTGTAGATGTCTTCTAGCCTCGCCCGTAGGAAGATGAGAGCAGGAAAAGCCCGCGAGCGCATGGCTGCCGTAATACCCAACATTGTAATTCAAGTCCAACAAGCCATTACTGCTAATCGCGTCAATCAAGAAGATCAACACATTGTCAATCCTCCCCCAATTACCACCAAATGCACCTACAAACATTTCAAATCCTGCGACCCTCCAAAATACGAAGGGACTGAAGGTGTCACCGCTCTCCTCCATTGGTTTGAAGAAATGGAGAACACTTTTCTAAATTGCGATTGCCCCGATGATCGCAAGGTGCGATATGCTACTGGTCGTTTATATGGAATAGTGCTTACTTGGTGGAATACAGAGAAGGCCAAACGAGGTGTTGAAGACGCTATGACTTTGACTTGGGAAGAGTTGAAGGAAATCATGACAAGACGGTTTTGCCCAAGGAGCGAAATCAAGAAATTAGAAGATGAGTTCTATTCGTTGAAGCAAAAGGAAGGAGACCACACCACATACAACAAAAGATTCCTCGAGTTAAATCAAATGGTTCCCAACTTGTTCACTCCCCTCTACCGTTTGATCGAGCACTACATTCGAGGTCTTCCGTCAAAGACCCTCGATGTAACACCTGTTTTTAGCACCATCCATCTACCTTACCTTGTCGACTATGTGCGAATTGTGGACGCTATGGTCATTTGAGCAAGGTTGCCGCACCTCTCAAAACCAAATCTCTCCCCCTACTCAAAACATGATCCAAACCTATCAACAACCCTAATACCCCATGTTCCCATATGTTCGAACTTGTTTCAACTGTGGCGACCCTACCCACTTTAGAAACACGTGCCCTCGATTGGTTAACATCATAAACGCCCAAGCTCAATCAAACCCAGTTAACCAAGCAAATCAAGGAAACCTAATCACTAGGCCACCAGCAAGAGGAAGAGTTTTCAACATCAACGCCAATCCTGTTGAAGATAATGACGGCCCAAACGAAACCACCCAACTGGTCCCCTTCACCAAAAATCAAGATTCAACTCCAACCGCAGTTTTTATGTTTTCTTTATGTTATCTCAATTTTCCCGTATCCCAGTTATAAATTGGAATCTTATCCAAGGATCTTAATGCGAATTACTATTTCAGTTTATTTATGTTTTAAAGTCACATAGAACTAATCATAATTTGCGGATAAAGCCAATGAAAATTTGACAAGAATATGGTGGATACGCCGCTGGTACTTCCTATATATAAGTATTCTTGCCAAAGGATCAGAGGCATTATCTGGCGGTTATGAGAAGTTCCATGTAGAATTTAGTATTGTCTTGATTGAAGTTTGTTTTGTACTCACTGATTTAGCATTTATAGCATCTCATCATTTAAAGAAATTGGATTGAGTTCCATTTCTACATAGACTAACCTCTCCATCATAACAAACGAGAGAGGTATTGTCATCATTCAAACATGTATACTATCAGAATTGAGACTCAAGTGTTGGTTGTTGTGTTTGTTTTAGAGTCACATAGAACTAATCATAACTTGCGGATAAAGTCAATGAAAATTTGACAAGAATATGGTGGATACGCCGCTGGTACTTCCTATATATAAGTATTCTTGTCAAAGGATCAGAGGCATTATCAGGCGGTTATGAGAAGTTCCATGTAGGATTTAGTAATGTTTTGGTTGAAGTTGTTCATCATACATTTCAGCGCATTTCAATTTCATCATTTAAAGAAGTTAAGCTATGTCTCACTTCCACAAGGACTAACCTCTCCATCATAACAAACGAGAGAGGTACTGTCACCATTCACACATGTATACTATCAGAATTGAGACTCAAGTGTCGGTTGTTGTGTTTATTTTAGAGTCACATAGAACTAATCATAACTTGCGAATAAAGTCAATGAAAATTTGACAAGAATATGGTGGATACGCCGCTGGTACTTCCTATATATAAGTATTCTTGTCAAAGGATCAGAGGCATTATCAGGCGGTTATGAGAAGTTCCATGTAGGATTTAGTAATGTTTTGGTTGAAGTTGTTCATCATACATTTCAGCGCATTTCAATTTCATCATTTAAAGAAGTTGAGCTATGTCTCACTTCCACAAGGACTAACCTCTCCATCATAACAAACGAGAGAGGAACTGTCACCATTCAAACATGTATGCTATCAAAATTTGGACTCAGATATTGGTTGTTGTGTTTATTTATGTTCTAGAGTCACATCATAGAACCAATCATAACTTACTGATAAAACCAATGAAAATTTGACAAGAATATGGTGGATACGCCGCTGGTACTTCCTATATATAAGTATTCTTGCTAAAGGATCAGAGGCATTGTCAGGCGGTTATGAGAAGTTCCATGTAGGATTTAGTAATTTCTTGGTACATTGGTTGTGGTGTTTATTTATGTTCTAGAGTCACATCATAGAACCAATCATAACTTACTGATAAAACCAATGAAAATTTGACAAGAATATGGTGGATACGCCGCTGGTACTTCCTATATATAAGTATTCTTGCCAAAGGACCAGAGGCATTGTCAGGCGGTTATGAGAAGTTCCATGTATGATTTAGTATTGTCTTGGTTGAAATTTGTGTTACATTCACTGATTTAACATTCATATCATCTCATCATTTAAAGAAATTAGATTGTGTTCTATTTCTACATAAACTAACCTCTCCATCATAACAAACGAGAGAGGAACTGTCACCATTCAAACATGTATGCTATCAGAATTTGGACTCAGATATTGGTTGTTGTGTTTATTTATGTTCTAGAGTCACATCATAGAACCAATCATAACTTACTGATAAAACCAATGAAAATTTGACAAGAATATGGTGGATACGCCGCTGGTACTTCCTATATATAAGTATTCTTGCTAAAGGATCAGAGGCATTGTCAGGCGGTTATGAGAAGTTCCATGTAGAATTTAGTAATTTCTTGGTACATTGGTTGTGGTGTTTATTTATGTTCTAGAGTCACATCATAGAACCAATCATAACTTACTGATAAAACTAATGAAAATTTGACAAGAATATGGTGGATACGCCGCTGGTACTTCCTATATATAAGTATTCTTGCCAAAGGATCAGAGGCATTGTCAGGCGGTTATGAGAAGTTCCATGTAGGTTGTAGTAGTAGAAATTTTGGTTTAAGGATATAACCTTATCTTTCCAAGCATATCAAAACTCTTCCTCAAGAAATCATACTTAGTGAATCAACTCCGCTTATCAATATTTTTTTACCGTAGGCAACAAAAAGCGATTCCTGTAGCAGGGTACTCAACCCTTACAAGGAACGTTACCGCCTCAAACAAAAATTTAAACTCTTACTCTTTTCTAAGTATGTAACCGTCAAATTAAACACCATCCTTTTTAGACAAATATGTCACTACTTAAATTTCGGGATGAAATTTCTAAAAAGCAGGGGATACTGTAACATCCGTCAAAAAACGGATTTACCAAAACCCGCTCCGTTTATTAACCGAACAATCAGTTAAAAATTTCGTTGCGTATTTAATGCCCAAATTAATTTTAAATGATACATAATCAATAAGTATATTGGAATATATAATTTATATTTGCAAAAGTATTTAAAATAATGAAATAAAAATAAAAGGCTGCACCCGGGTTTCGAACCCGGGTCAGCCAGTATCAGCACAATGCCTTAACACACACGCGCTCAACCACTCCGCCACTTGTGATGTTTGTTGATTTATTAAAACATTTAATACATATAAAAATACTGGAAGTCAAATTCAGTCACTCAACGCGCCCAAATCCGCAGTCGCCGGAAATTACGCGATTTTCGACCGTTTTCCTTTGACTCCGGAATCAAGCAAGTATAACGGATGACAAGCGCCGGTTATAACCGAAGACTCGACTCAATTGCATTCATGAGTCGTAAAATTCATAACCGAAAACTTAATTTCACATTCACGTAAAGATACCTTTAGTCAGGAAAATCCCAATTCGTTATTCACTCGAATTAGCCCTCAATACACTCGTAAACCCCTCTACAAGTCCTTACTCAGCAAGAACAAACTCGCCGGAAAACTTTTGCAACTCGCCGGAAAACCGAACCCCTTCACCTCTGTGCCTCACTCTAAAAATTGAACACCCAGAGCTCATACCGAAGCCACCCACACTCATCTCAAGCTCCCTGAAGACCCTCTGCCGCAAGACACACGTCGCCGGAATAACCTGCTGTCATCGGAGTTTCGCCGGCGAAACAGAGGAGCCCTGTTCGGTATATCTTACACTTAATCTCTCATTCTTTTTATTAATCTCACATGTAATTAATCACAACACACTAAAGAACTTGATTAAATCGTCGAAACAGTCGGACACCGATTCTGGTTAAGTTTAACGACGAAGATGAAGTTTTCAGTTGTATATATGTTTAATTTAAATCAAGATATATCTCGGGTTAGACACACAGTCCAGCGGTGGACTGTTTGCAAATAAACACGCATACGTCCCGAGTTCGATTCTTGTCCCACGCACACTCGCCTTAATAAAAATGTTCTTTTTTTTAAACTGAACCGGATTCATCGCAAATAGATGTTAAGTTTAATAAAAACCGGAATAATAACCAAGATAGACACACAGTCCAGTGGTGGACTGTGTGCGCGTTTAAACCACACGTCGCGAGTTCGAGTCCAGACTACCGCACCGGTTCTGGCAATTATCAAACTTTTTACATAAGGCAGAAATGAAATTATTTAGTTTGTATATAAGTATAATAAAAATCAGATTATTTACCAAGTTAGACACACAGTCCAGCGGTGGACTGTGTGTCAACCTAAACCACAGGTCCCAGGTTCGAGACCTGTGGTCAGCACCGGTTCGATGCATTAAAATCGTTTATAAAATAAAGGATTTTCGGTTTAATTCATTTAGTATATAAATATAATTAAAAACAGAAATATTTCAGGTTAGACACGTAGCTCAGTTGGTAGAGCTGCGTGCACGCGAACGGGAGGTCTCGGGTTCGAGCCTCACCCGGCGCATACAATTACACAATAAAACCGGTCAACAAGTCAACGTTCAAAAAAGTCAACAATTTTTATTATTTTTATTTATTTATTTTATTTAAAAATAATTAAAAATACTTAAAAATAACATTTTTAAGGTTAGAAAATAGCCTTAAACTCACAAAAATATATCCAATAATCCTACAAAAAATTGATTAATAAAATCCACTTATTTACCGAACCATTATGTTATTATCTAGGTTAGTTTCACTCGTGGTTAAATCCAACTTCGTGCGTATTCAACATCATCAACCGAACGCACCCAATGTGAGTGAATCTTATAACTCCCCTTTTTAATTACACGTTTTGGGGTGTGTCATGTGTCACTAAAATTAACTCGTTTATTTAAACTTGTGCCATACCATATTGTGATCTAAACTTAGAATGTATATATTGTTTGTAGTTATGTATTTCATATTGTCAAGTTATATGCAAATCATTCATTAGGCCCATCAGTTCCTCGTGGGAGACGAGTTGAGCAACGCGTGCCTCAAAACAATCCATTATTGTATGTGTGTGCATTATCTAATGATTAAGTGTTTTGTGAATAAGTTTACATCTATATTTACTCATATGTGGTTGTGCACTTTATTTTATAATCAATTAAATAAACTTGTTCAAATGTTTTTCATAGGATTCACTCGCCAACTTTTTGTTGATCCAAAAACCATTTTTACACATGATACAGGTGAACAGGATGAAGCAAGGAAAACATAGGAAATGCCTTAGAAGAAAACAATGAAGTCTAGAATGATGTTTAGGACATGATGTAATTATGATTGTATATTTCCCATTAAATTGTAATAATGAATATGAAACGTTATAATAAATGTCATGAGCTTTGATGATAACCCAATCATGCCCCGATCACCTTTTTCGCTGCGGGTCGGGGTGTGACAACCACTTCGACACTTTAAATCTTGATCCTTTGAGCTTTGTTATATAATTTGAACAAGATCTATATGCAATCCTAGGCGAGTACTTAGCTCCCATATTTTACGTTTTTCAAATGTTTTGGGGTGATTCATGTGTGTAATCAATTTTTCACAATGTATGGGAATTATATGTTTACTAAGTGCATTTTTGTTAATATTCCTTTTATGCAAGACATGACAATTGGGGACACAGAACAAATCCTTATAGTATTTTTCTATCTTTATAGATTGATTCTAGTAGGGTGCTTGAGGTACAGTCTTAAAATCTTCTATCTTTATAGTAAGATTTCTAATAAGTGCTTTACACGCCGATGACGACGGTTATTGTTTATGTGTAGAGATTGTTGGTGATTTAGATAACGACACTAGAGTAATATAATAAGGACATGGTGGATACGCCACTGGTACTTCCTATATATAAGTGTGCTTATTGTATTACCCTTAGTAGCCTTATCCGAATCACCATTAGGATTTAGGATTTTGTGATACAATGAGACAAGACAAGAGACTAAACTAAATCCTTAAAGTATCTATATATCTTCATAGTTAGATTCTTATAGGATGTTTAAAGTACTAATTGGTAGTCCTTTATTGGATCCTGTGTACTTTAATGCGTATATGACAAGACAATGTGACCAACACGATGATTATGTGGTTATTGTGATTAGCTGTGATTTAGATAACGAAACAAGTGTAATACTATAAGAACATGGTGGATACGCCGCTGGTACTTCCTATATATAAGTTTTCTTATTGTATTACTCTTTTAGCGTTATCCAAATCACATTAGGATTTTGTGTTCGATTGTTTCAAAGTACAATATCCAAATCCTTGTAGAACTCTTTCATATTTCTATATGTTAGATTCTTAGAAGGATAACCAAAGTATTATTTCAAATCATTGAATTGATTTCTAATAATAATCACGCGAGTTATGACGAATGTCAATATTGTTGTTATTAATCCTTGATTGGATTTCTAATAACATACTCACAAGTTTTATGACCGAATTCAAGGCGATCAATGAACAAAGTATGATTTTCAATGGCATAAAAATCACTTAGTATTAATCATTTTGCCATATACAAAACTATTTTGACACAAGTTTCATAATCAAGTTAATGTATTGCAATACTAAATCTTTTGCCATTCCTTGGCTTCAAAGAGTCCATTTTCAATAGACAACTCTCGTAGTTGTCGAAGTATTGTAAAACTAAACTTTTTGCCATTTACTTGGCCAACAAAACTATGTACTCTCAAACATTGTTTGTTGATGTCTCTTTTTCACATATGTTTCAGGTTTCGATTATTCAAGCATGTTGCACATAGGAATGCATCCGGGCTTTAGACTTCTTTAAATCAAAAGACAATTTCATGTATTCTTTGTATTGTAAAACAATGTTAACAATAATGAAACAATTTAGTACCAGTATTGTGAGCAATTTGTAACGTGACTCCCCGATATTTTCGTTGCGTCTTGTTGTATTACGCGATTGGGGTGTTACAACATCAATTATAAATATATATATATATATATATCCAAAACCGAATCTTAACACCAACCAAATTCATGGTTGAATGTTATGTATTATGGTAGACACTATATTGGATAAAGATTCCTCATACAAGGACTTTCAATGGGAAAAATAGTGCTTATGAAAAACACATAAAAATGGTGTCCAAAATGAGTGTTTTAACAAGATAACTTTTATGTAATTTCATACTTAGTTATAATTCACATACAAATTCCTAATCCAACCCATTGTACTTACACGTCTTGTTCAACCTTGTAGGATAACTCGACGACTCTCCAAACTCTCAAACGCATCAACTCACTTAAGTGGAAACTTCTACGCAAACCGTGAGTTTACATGATCCCATTTTACCTTTTTACACTTTTGGATGCAATATTTACAATATTATCAAAATCACAATTACATTATTCAAATCAATCCGTCCGTTGATACATGCTTAAATGATATGCTTAGGATACATACATGCTAGAAGCCTTGCTTGTACAAATATTTGTTATCAACGTCATGAGCTAACCTTAACATGTATAACACTATAGGATCAACACATCGCCCTTAGGAAGGGTCTATGTTAAGTCATTCAATCACGGTCTTTTTGCTTTAGTGACAAGATACGCAACTTTGTGGACACAATTGGTTTGACCTATATTTGATGCATGCTAGTTATGTTATGTTTCATGCCTTAGTATATTTTTAAGCCATGTAGGATTGATGACAACTTTCTATCTATGCTAGTAGCCAAGCCAAAACTTGTATACTCATCAATGCTTTATGTGTTGACATTTATTTTAATATATATTGCGGGAAATTAATGATGCAACGTTTCAAGAATCTAGTGGGATGGATTTAGAAACACATTTTAATTTTATGTACTTCTCTTTTTTGTCGTATTTGAACTTGGATGTTGTATTTCCATTTCAAAACAATGTATCACTAAGTTTATTAATGAAATTTGAGTTTAATTAATTATTGCCACATTTAGCAAGTTGTGATGTCTCGAGCAAACTATTTCGTCCC
This sequence comes from Scalesia atractyloides, assembly GCA_947069175.1. Lineage (NCBI taxonomy): Eukaryota > Viridiplantae > Streptophyta > Magnoliopsida > Asterales > Asteraceae > Scalesia > Scalesia atractyloides. Next base: position 77,254,897 of record CAMTDV010000005.1, on the reverse strand, counting down.
ACCCCGATGTTTCCGCCATCGGCTGGGGTGTGACAATATGAATTTGACGAAATGAGATTTTGAATTGTTTATAAAAAAGTATGCCTAATGAGCCAGGCATAGCGAATGAGCGAGGCATAGTGAATGAGCCAGGCATCACGAATGAGCCAGACAACATGCCTAGTGAGCAAGGCATAACGAATGAGCCAGGCAGTATGCCTAATGAGCCAGGCATAACTAGTGAGTCAGATAGTGAGCCAGACATAACTAGTGAGTCAGGCATAATGCCTAGCGAGCCAAGCATTTCACCAGGACAAACCAAATTTGTTGTCTTGTCAATTTTTCCACTAATCATTTCAATAACAATATAAATATTTCTATATATATAGATTTTTTGTGTATTTTTTATACAAAATATATAAAGTTCGTTTTGTGTACAATTTAACATTATAAATGTATTCACGTTGTCACTAATTGGTTTCTTCCCAAGCCTCGGGTTTAATACGTTGACTATTTCACAAGGGTTGACCCGCACAAGTCCAAGTGCTATTTACATTTCACCCGAGAGGTATTTAATATTTACTAGTCACTTTACACATAACATAAATAAATAACATAATAATAATAAAAATATTACATCATTAAAAGTTACCGAGTTTTGTGTTGGCTGGGCTCGACCCGGTTGACTGAACCGAGGCTCGTACCGGGCTGAACCAAGACCGAGTCGATTGAACCAAGACTGAAGTTGATCGAGCCCGAACAAAGCTGAACCGAGTGCCGCACCGAAACTGAGCGGAACCGAACCGAGTCTTGACTTGAACTATCTTGAACCCGAGATTGTAACCCAAACCGGCATGAACTGACCTGAATCAAATTACTAGGACCGAGCACGAACCGAAACCCAAACTGAAACCCAATCCGGACCGTCTGCACTGTTCACCATCACTGCCGCTGCTAACACCTGGCAGCCACCACTACTGTAACATTTGTATAAATCGGGTCTCCAAAACCCGCTCCGTTTTGTAATCAAATACCAAGATATGAAATTACATTAAATATTTATGAGTATTTCGAGTTTAAACGTTACATAATTAATATATAAACTAAACTATAAAAATTATATTTGATAAAAAGTTAAAATAAAATAAATAAAAAATATTTGGAGCTGACCGGACTCAAACCCGGGTCAACTGCCTCCAATGACTTATCTCTCCGTCTCCAAATCACTCCGCCACCAATTGTTTTCTGTTAGCATTATGAAAGCAATTGAATTTTATACGCATACACGACTTAACGGTTTATGATATCTGAATAACGGAAATCGGTAGCCGAATCGCCAAATCAGTTTTTTTTCGCATAGTTAACTTATAACCGATGAATATCGGTTTCTAATTAAAGTTCAGATTGAATGAACTTCAAGTTTGGGTTTTTGAAACCGAAAGACATTCAAGCTCCAAATAATTCAGATTCCAATCATTTATACGATTCAGAACCGTCTCAAATACACTCCAATCCCTTTTCGTCGCGTTTTCAAGTCCTTTAAGCACAAGCAAAACTGTCGCCGGAATTCTCTGCAAATCTCGCCGGAAAACCGTGTTCAACTCAAACCAGTAAGATTTTCCTCTCTTGCTGTTTCAATCTATTGTTAGGACACTACTAACATTAAACCGTCACTCAAAACCAGTCACAGAAGACTTGCTGGATTTTCTGGGTTCGCCGGAGAAACTCTGGAATTCGCCGGAAACACGCTAGTTAACGGTAAACACATTCAATCGTGCTAATAATCCATGTACTCTGGTTCAATTTCAAATCTAACTCTTTAATTCTGTTGTTAGACTCTCTCAGCCGAGGTTCAAAAACAGAGTTACCTGTTCTCGCCGGACTTTCTGAAGAAGACGACCTGTCCGGTATTTCTTTTCCCCAAACTGTTCGGTTTGTTCATTCAAACTAGTAATCATGTTACTTAAGTAGTAGAACCCTGAACCAGTGGTCTGAGTAAAAACCGGTAATTATAGTGAAGAAGACGAACCTAAAAACAGGTTAAGAGTAATTAAAATTCGGATAGTTAACGGGTTAGACACACAGTCCAGCGGTGGACTGTGTGCAAAGTTTATATACGAGTCCCGAGTTCGATCCTTACTACACACACACTGCGTAATAACATTCCTTTTTATTCATAAAACTAACCGGGTTAGATCGAGTAGTTGTTAAGTATAATATAATTCAAGAATATAACCGGGTTAGACACACAGTCCAGCGGTGGACTGTGTGCAAAACAAACTGCACGTCACGCGATCGAATCCCGTCACAAACACCGGTTCAATGAGATTAAAACGTTTTGTAAAATAAAGGAATTCTCGGTAAGTTCGAATAAGTGCATAAATATAATTAAAACTGGAATCCTAACGGGTTAGTCACGTAGCTCAGTTGGTAGAGCTACGTGCGCGTGAACGGAAGGTCACCGGTTCGAATCCCGCTCGGCGCAAGTATTACCGCTGACCGAACCGGTCAACGGTCAACGGTCAAACAGTAAAAAAAATATTATTATTTTTTAAATATTTATTTGTTTAATTTAAATTAAAAATCAATTAAAAATACTTAAAAATAACATTTCTAAGGATAGAAAATAGCCATAAACTCACAAAAATATATCTAAAAATCCCATTAAAATCTTTAATAAAATCCATCCATTTAATATTTTTTTTCCCATTATAATTTAGGTCAGTGATTCCTCGTTGACTCGCTCCGTCTAAATCGTGCGCATCTCACCAACTCAAATCCAACGCACCCAATGTGAGTGAACCCTTCAAATTCCCCGTTTTAATCACATTTTTGGGGTGTATCATGTGTCTTGTTCACTTACTTATTATAACTAAGTTATTGTGCATATATCATATCATGACATGTGTGTTTGTTGTTGCTGATAAGTAGTTATTATTGTTTGCAAATTATTATTTCAGTACATGCAATTGCTGAGGCCGCAGCTCCCCATCCCTCGAGGTTGAGTTTGATCCCCATTTTATTATGCGGTTGATCAGGGCGTGCCCGCACGATCGGCTCCGTTTGTTTGAGCCTTGATCGGTCATTTTATTTACATTTCAATACATGCAATACGCTCGGCTCCGTTTGATTGAGCCTTGAGCACACAGTTCAATTTACATTTTCAGTTCATGCAATACGATCGGCTCCGTTTGATTGAGCCTCGATCTCACAGTTCATTTATGTTAATTATCATATGATGTTGGTATGTTCATGTATGCTATCGATTGTTAATGTATGTTATAATTGTAACTGATGTTGCCATTGCTTGATTTCATACATACGCTCTTATATGATTATGCACAATATTTTATTGATAAACTAACCAGAAATTCATTATTAAATGTTTATCTATAAGGTTCACTCGCCAACTTATGTTGACCCAAAAACCTCCCATTTTACACATGATACAGGTGAACCAGCAGCAGCTAGGAACACGTAGGATCTGGATTAGAAGAAATAAAACGATTTAGTATTTGGAATATTATGTTTGGTTATTTTCCTTTGTAATGAATGAACATGTTTGAACGTTTGAGAAATGTAACTTTGACTTCATTTAATAATGGAACATAATAGTAAATGTCATGTGCTTTGGTGATAACCCAATTATGCCCCGACTCTTATTTCCGCTGCGGGTCGGGGTGTGACAGATTGGTATCAGAGCCATGACTATAGGGATATAGGATAGGTTATTAGACCCTTAGAGCCTATACTATAGTCGACTAGAAACTTATAAGAATTTTGTGTGTTATATGCCAAATTTCATGATGTTTATATGTTTATGTTAAAATGTTACATTTGATATTGTTCAAGCATGTTCATAAGTATGTATTATCAAATAATGCCTATCATGAAATCATATGATCATAATATATCACATCCATGCAAGCACACACCACATCATGATTGATTTTACAACGATTTTCGTGTTTTCAAATCTCATCAAAGTGAGTTCTCATGACGGGCATGTAGTAACTGGAAGGGTACTAGTACCGGTAGTCGGAACGTCCTGTCTAGGCTGGCATTCGTATAAATCCAAAATAAAGGACCAGTTTGCCTACCTGGGGACCAACGATGAGAGTACGAAATACCTATTAGGCCAAAGCATGCTATACCAAACGTCGTGAGAGCTAATCCCACTTTGAGTTGTCATTGTGTCTACACCTGGACACGTTCCGACCAAACATCTCATGAACATATTTTGTGGTTAGCATTCGGGGGATGCAAGTGTTAAATTGCCAATATTAATGTGAATCCTACCAAACCAATAGCCATGGGGCCCACATGACTATATAGGTGAAGGTATGGGGGACATTTGAGGCCCAACATGAGCGAACCCAAGACATCCTTCAGATGTAGTTGCATTATTGATATTTATGTTATTTTCATTTTTTTTAAGAGACATGACACCTAAAAGATACCATAAACTCACAATTTTCTCATTTTATGATCCTGTAGATGTCGTCTAGATCGCATCGAAGGAGTAGGAAATCGGAAAAGTCTCAGGAACGTTTGGCCACTCATATCGCCAACCAAATGGCCACGATATTACCTGACATCGTAGTACAAGTACAACAAGCCCTTGCTGCAAATCCTACTAACCCTCCTCAACAACAGGACCAGATCATCAACGACCCTCCTACCATCAAATGCTCCTACAAACATTTTAAGTCCTGCGATCCCCCAAAATTTGAAGGGACAGAGGGAGTCACTGCTCTCCTACATTGGTTCGAGGAGATGGAAAACGTTTTCTTAAACTGCGATTGTCCTGAGGATCGCAAAGTTCGTTATGCCACCCGGGAGACTACTTGGTGTAGCTCTCACTTGGTGGAATACGGAGAAGGAAAGAGGGGAACGGAAGATGCGATGGCCTTAACTTGGGAGGAGTTAAGGGAAATCATGACTAGGCGATTCTGTCCTAGGAGTGAAATTAAGAAATTGGAAGATGAATTTCATGCCCTGAAGCAAAAAGATGGTGATCACTCTACTTACAACAAAAAGTTCTTGGAGTTGAACCAGATGGTACCAAACTTATTCACTCCAACCTACCGTCTGATCGAACATTACATTCGAGGACTTCCCTCGAAAATCCAAGATTCGGTCCTCAGCGTTTCACCGGTAACACTCGAAGCTGCCATGGAGTTGGCAACAGAACTGACCGAAAACCGAATTCGCAATGGGAAGTTCAAGGAAGAAAAGAAGAAAACCCTGCTGAGGGACAAACCTCAAACCACCACACTCCTTCCTCTAAATTTGCTAACAAGAGGAAGCGTAACAACAGGAACTTTGCAGTCACCCACACCAACACCCCTGTTCCTGCTGCACCCATCACTCAAGTCACTCCTCCACCCGCGCCATACAAAAGACCATACACAGGACCACTACCAAAATGTAACCGTTGTCAGTACCACCACTCCCCTGACTACCCTTGCCAATACTGTACCAGCTGCGGTCACGCTGGACACACTGTTCAACACTGCCGCGCGCCTCAACGAATAAACCGCCATCAACCTATAACCCAAACCCACCAACAATTTTTGGGTCAAGCCCAACAACAACAACCATTTCCACCCACTCAACATTTAGCCCAAACATACTATCAACCCAACTACCCTATGGGCCAACCTATGCGGGCATGTTTCAATTGTGGAGATCCAAGTCATTTCAGGAACACATGTCCAAGACTGGTTAATATTATTCATGCTCAGGCCCAAGCCAATCCTGTGAATCAAGCGAACCAAGCTCCTCCACCTGCTAGGGGAAGGGCTTTCAATATTAACGCAAACCAGGCCAGAGCTGACGGCAATGTGGTCAACGGTACGTTTCTTATAAATGGTAGATATGCCTCTATGTTATTTGATACTGGTGCGGATAGAAGTTTCGTGTCATTAGAGTTTGAACCCATCTTAAGTAAAAATCGAGATAAGCTCGCGGAATCCATAACAGTAGAAGTTGCAGATGGAAAACCAGTTTCGTTAGACTCTATTTTGCGCAACTGTACGCTCACCCTAAACGACCACGATTTCTCAGTCGACCTTATTCCTATGAAGCTGGGAAGTTTCGACATCATAGTCGGAATGGATTGGCTCAGTCAGCATAATGCGGAAGTTGTATGCCGTGAGAAATTTATTCGTATTCCTCTTTCAAACGGTCAGACTCTTCAAATTATTGGAGAAACCTCGGCGAAAGGACTCAACTTAATGTCTTGCCTTCAAGCTCAAAAATACCTTCGCAAGAATTATGTCGCGTTTTTAGCCCATATCATCAAGAAGGGAATCGCAGAAAAGAAACTTGAAGATATTCCTGTTGTAAAAGATTTTCCACAAGTTTTTCCTGACGACATTTCAGGACTTCCTCCAATCAGAGATGTCGAATTTCGTATCGATCTTATACCTGGTGCTACACCAGTGGCAAAATCTCCATATAGGTTAGCCCCCTCTGAAATGCAAGAGCTAGCCAGTCAATTGCAAGAGTTGACTGACAAGGGATTTATACGCCCCAGCTCATCGCCTTGGGGTGCACCTGTACTCTTTGTAAAGAAGAAGGATGGATCTTTTCGCATGTGCATCGACTACAGAGAGCTCAACAAGTTAACTATCAAAAATCGATATCCTTTACCTCGTATAGATGACCTTCTTGACCAACTACAAGGTGCCAGTTGCTTTTCGAAAATCGACCTTCGATCTGGCTATCATCAGCTTAGAGTGCATGAAGAAGACGTCCCTAAAACTGCTTTTCGAACTCGATATGGTCACTATGAATTCATGGTTATGCCGTTTGGATTAACCAACGCACCAGCTGTTTTCATGGACCTAATGAATAGAGTCTGCAAACCTTACCTTGATCGATTTGTTATTGTGTTCATTGACGATATTCTTATCTATTCAAAATCCAAATCTGATCATGAGCGTCATCTGCGACTTGTTCTTGCACTTCTAGAAAAGGAAAAGCTTTATGCCAAGTTCTCTAAATGTGAATTCTGGTTAAAAGAGGTGCAATTTCTCGGCATGTAGTCAATGACAAAGGAATACATGTGGACCCATCAAAGATCAAAGCAGTTCAGGAATGGCAAGCTCCACGTACGCCAACTGAAGTAAGGTCTTTTCTTGGACTTGCTGGTTACTATCGTCGATTCATTTCAAACTTCTCTCGCATTGCGGTGCCACTCACGGCTTTAACCCATAAAGGGAAACCATTTGTATGGGGGCCCAAGCAAGAAGAAGCTTTTCAAACTCTCAAGCGAAAACTTTGTGATGCACCAATCCTCACTCTTCCTGAAGGTTGTGATGATTTTGTAGTCTATTGCGACGCGTCAGGACAAGGATTAGGTTGCATTCTCATGCAAAGAGGGAAAGTCATAGCTTATGCCTCAAGGCAACTCAAGACACACGAAAAGAACTACACCACTCATGACCTTGAACTTGGAGCCGTTGTATTCGCTCTTAAGATATGGAGACATTATCTTTATGGTACGAAGTGTGAAATATACACTGACCACAAGAGTCTTCAACATATCTTCAATCAGAAAGAGTTAAATATGAGGCAACGAAGATGGGTCGAACTCCTAAATGATTACGACTGTGAAATCAGATACCACCCTGGTAAAGCAAATGTGGTGGCTGATGCACTTAGTCGAAAGGGTTATGCGAACTCCATTCATCTTCTATGTTCGCAAATTATAACCAATATTAAGGATCAAATTCGAGAAGCTCAACACGTTTCCATAACAGAGGAAGATGTACAAAAGGAGATGTCCTGTGGAGCCGAGCTAAAGCTGGAAACTAAATCTGATGGTATTTTGTATTACCTAGATCGTATATGGATTCCTAACCATATCAATCTTCGTGAAACACTCATGCATGAAGCCCATAAGTCGCGATATTCTATACACCCAGGAGCCGATAAGATGTATCAAGACCTAAGGTACACCTATTGGTGGCCTGGAATGAAGAAAGATATTGTCGTTTTTGTTTCCAAGTGTCTCACTTGTTCTAAAGTAAAGGCTGAACACCAAAGACCCTCAGGACTTCTGGTCCAACCAGAGATACCTGTCTGGAAGTGGGAAAATATAACCATGGATTTCATTACCGGGTTACCTCGCACTTCTAGTGGGTATGACACTATATGGGTGATTATTGACCGACTCACAAAATCAGCTCACTTTATTCCTATTCGAGAAGATTTCAAGAACGAAAAGCTTGCTCGTATTTATATCAACGAAATCGTCAGCCGACATGGAGTTCCGTTAAGTATTATTTCTGATCGTGATGGTCGTTTCACCTCACGAACATGGCAGGCAGTACAATCCGCTATGGGCACTCGACTAGATCTCAGTACCGCCTATCATCCTCAAACTGATGGACAGTCTGAGCGCACCATTCAAACCCTTGAGGACATGCTTAGAGCATGTGTCATAGACTTCAAGGGAAATTGGGACGCCCACCTACCGTTAGTCGAATTTTCGTGCAACAACAGTTATCATTCTAGCATCGGCATGGCACCTTTTGAAGCTTTATATGGTCGAAAGTGTCGATCTCCTGTTTGTTGGCACGAAATTGGGGAAGCACAAATTACTGGTCCAGAATTGATCCAAGAAACCACAGATAAGATTCATCAAATCCGAAACAATCTTCTAGCGGCTCAAAGTCGTCAAAAGAGCTACGCAGATAAACGACGGAAGCCCTTGGAGTTTAGCGTTGGTGATCATGTGCTTTTAAAAGTGTCACCGTGGAAGGGAGTAGTTCGTTTTGGTCAAAAGGGAAAGCTAGCACCACGTTACGTAGGACCTTTCAAGATACTCGAAAGGGTAGGTCCTGTAGCTTACAAGCTTGACCTACCGGAAGAACTTGACAGAATTCATCCCACATTCCACGTGTCGAACTTGAAGAGGTGCCTCGCTGACGAGAATCTTCATATTCTACTGGAGGATATTCAGATTGATGAATCCATGTATTTTATTGAAAGGCCAGTAGAGATTATGGACTATGGAGAAAAGCGTCTGCGTCGAAGTCGCATTCCTATTGTTAGGGTACGCTGGAGTCGAAACGGGACCTGAGTTTACTTGGGAACGTGAAGACTCAATGCGTGAAAAATACCCTCATCTTTTCCCTACTACTTCAACTGTTTAAATTTCGGGACGAAATTCCTAAAAGTAGGGGATACTGTAACATTTGTATAAATCGGGTCTCCAAAACCCGCTCCGTTTTTGTAATCAAATACCAAGATATGAAATTACATTAAATATTTATGAGTATTTCGAGTTTAAACGTTACATAATTAATATATAAACTAAACTATAAAAATTATATTTGATAAAAAGTTAAAATAAAATAAATAAAAAATATTTGGAGCTGACCGACTCGAACCCGGGTCAACTGCCTCCAATGACTTATCTCTCCGTCTCCAAATCACTCCGCCACCAATTGTTTTCTGTTAGCATTATGAAAGCAATTGAATTTTATACGCATACACGACTTAACGGTTTATGATATCTGAATAACGGAAATCGGTAGCCGAATCGCCAAATCAGTTTTTGTTCGCATAGTTAACTTATAACCGATGAATATCGGTTTCTAATTAAAGTTCAGATTGAATGAACTTCAAGTTTGGGTTTTTGAAACCGAAAGACATTCAAGCTCCAAATAATTCAGATTCCAATCATTTATACGATTCAGAACCGTCTCAAATACACTCCAATCCCTTTTCGTCGCGTTTTCAAGTCCTTTAAGCACAAGCAAAACTGTCGCCGGAATTCTCTGCAAATCTCGCCGGAAAACCGTGTTCAACTCAAACCAGTAAGATTTTCCTCTCTTGCTGTTTCAATCTATTGTTAGGACACTACTAACATTAAACCGTCACTCAAAACCAGTCACAGAAGACTTGCTGGATTTTCTGGGTTCGCCGGAGAAACTCTGGAATTCGCCGGAAACACGCTAGTTAACGGTAAACACATTCAATCGTGCTAATAATCCATGTACTCTGGTTCAATTTCAAATCTAACTCTTTAATTCTGTTGTTAGACTCTCTCAGCCGGAGGTTCAAAAACAGAGTTACCTGTTCTCGCCGGACTTTCTGAAGAAGACGACCTGTCCGGTATTTCTTTTCCCCAAACTGTTCGGTTTGTTCATTCAAACTAGTAATCATGTTACTTAAGTAGTAGAACCCTGAACCAGTGGTCTGAGTAAAAACCGGTAATTATAGTGAAGAAGACGAACCTAAAAACAGGTTAAGAGTAATTAAAATTCGGATAGTTAACGGGTTAGACACACAGTCCAGCGGTGGACTGTGTGCAAAGTTTATATACGAGTCCCGAGTTCGATCCTTACTACACACACACTGCGTAATAACATTCCTTTTTATTCATAAAACTAACCGGGTTAGATCGAGTAGTTGTTAAGTATAATATAATTCAAGAATATAACCGGGTTAGACACACAGTCCAGCGGTGGACTGTGTGCAAAACAAACTGCACGTCACGCGATCGAATCCCGTCACAAACACCGGTTCAATGAGATTAAAACGTTTTGTAAAATAAAGGAATTCTCGGTAAGTTCGAATAAGTGCATAAATATAATTAAAACTGGAATCCTAACGGGTTAGTCACGTAGCTCAGTTGGTAGAGCTACGTGCGCGTGAACGGAAGGTCACCGGTTCGAATCCCGCTCGGCGCAAGTATTACCGCTGACCGAACCGGTCAACGGTCAACGGTCAAACAGTAAAAAAAATATTATTATTTTTTAAATATTTATTTGTTTAATTTAAATTAAAAATCAATTAAAAATACTTAAAAATAACATTTCTAAGGATAGAAAATAGCCATAAACTCACAAAAATATATCTAAAAATCCCATTAAAATCTTTAATAAAATCCATCCATTTAATATTTTTTTTCCCATTATAATTTAGGTCAGTGATTCCTCGTTGACTCGCTCCGTCTAAATCGTGCGCATCTCACCAACTCAAATCCAACGCACCCAATGTGAGTGAACCCTTCAAATTCCCCGTTTTAATCACATTTTTGGGGTGTATCATGTGTCTTGTTCACTTACTTATTATAACTAAGTTATTGTGCATATATCATATCATGACATGTGTGTTTGTTGTTGCTGATAAGTAGTTATTATTGTTTGCAAATTATTATTTCAGTACATGCAATTGCTGAGGCCGCAGCTCCCCATCCCTCGAGGTTGAGTTTGATCCCCATTTTATTATGCGGTTGATCAGGGCGTGCCCGCACGATCGGCTCCGTTTGTTTGAGCCTTGATCGGTCATTTTATTTACATTTCAATACATGCAATACGCTCGGCTCCGTTTGATTGAGCCTTGAGCACACAGTTCAATTTACATTTTCAGTTCATGCAATACGATCGGCTCCGTTTGATTGAGCCTCGATCTCACAGTTCATTTATGTTAATTATCATATGATGTTGGTATGTTCATGTATGCTATCGATTGTTAATGTATGTTATAATTGTAACTGATGTTGCCATTGCTTGATTTCATACATACGCTCTTATATGATTATGCACAATATTTTATTGATAAACTAACCAGAAATTCATTATTAAATGTTTATCTATAAGGTTCACTCGCCAACTTATGTTGACCCAAAAACCTCCCATTTTACACATGATACAGGTGAACCAGCAGCAGCTAGGAACACGTAGGATCTGGATTAGAAGAAATAAAACGATTTAGTATTTGGAATATTATGTTTGGTTATTTTCCTTTGTAATGAATGAACATGTTTGAACGTTTGAGAAATGTAACTTTGACTTCATTTAATAATGGAACATAATAGTAAATGTCATGTGCTTTGGTGATAACCCAATTATGCCCCGACTCTTATTTCCGCTGCGGGTCGGGGTGTGACAACTACTGCCGTCGTGCGGCTGCGCCGCCGTGGCTCTGTCGGGTCTCCGCCGGCGTCGCCGGCTGTCGGAAATCACCGGGAGAGAGAGGGGGGTTGGTGTCTGCTCGTGGGTGTGTGTTGTGTGTGTGGAGGGTGTTGTGGTGGTTTAAGAAGGGGAGAGGAGGCCGGTGGTCGAGGTGGGGTGTGGTGTGTCGGAAATGCGCACGCTAAAGGGTCACCGGAACTGAACTCCGGTCGCTGGAGTTTTGAGAGGGATAAGGGGGGGGGGTGTCAGCTGGGTTAACCTAGATGAAGGTGGGGTTTAGTTTATTATATGGGTCTAGGGTTTAGTGTGTGTTGGGCCTTAAGCCCGCTAGCGGCCCAATCGCGTTTTAAGTGCGGTTTTCGCACCGGAACTTCGTAAACGTGCCAATTTATATTATTTAAAGTGGAAAATACGTAAAATAGTGCCGGTAGTCGATACTAGTCGCGTCGGTTGCCGGTTGCGTTAAAACGCGTAAAAGTGCGTTGTTTGTCGTTTTAATTCCGTTTTTCAATCCGATTTCAACTGTGATTAATAAAATAGAGAAACGACACGTATTTTCTAAAAATATGAAATTACGGAAATACGAGGCGTTACTCCAAGGTTGTTTCATACAAATTCGGAGGTGTTATTTGCCTCCAAACCTTTTGTTTTATAAGGGTTTTAAGCCTACAAGTGTTGAAACCATCCAAGCTTGTTCTTGTGACACGACTTGTGTTTTGGTAAAAGTGTGATTACTTGGAAGCCTTGGCTATCCTACTATCAATCCACCACCTCACTTGATGATTTCACCTTGCTATCCTAAGTGGTTTGCTAGACCTAAAAGTAACTTAACCCTGTTTAACCACCAACACTTAGTTAACTCTTTCCATGTCGAAAGTGGAAACCCGGGTTGATGATTACTTGGCTACTTGGTATAGTAAGAAGTTGTATATTTCTTTCTTATTCATGACCATCTGAATCATCCTTGTGGTGATTTGTGTATTGGTGAATCATACAAAGAGGTTAAATGGATGTTTATCATCCTACCCCCATGCTTGACTTATATGACATACATGTTGGACTTTTTATGTACTATAATATATAGATATATATATATATAAACTTATACATAACAAACCCTTGATAATAATCGTTATGGTTACTTGTTAAGACAATAGGTTATATCATCTAAGCCTTAAACATGACGTTACGATTCTAAGGGGTAAGCTAACCCATGAAATCACATTCACCCATACGGGTTGTCATAGTGTCAAAAACGAGTGTATTAAGACTAGATGATTACTTTTATGTATACATACTTTTTGTACTTTAAATTCTAAATCCGAATCCCCCATTAACATTCCGAAAACTCCAAACACCTTCATCCTCCTATTCTCATAAACTCGTCGATACACGGATAATCGAAAGGCATTGCAAATTTGTGAGTATACTCGACCCGTTTTATCTTTTATCACTTTTGGGTGCAATACATGTACTTTATTAAAATCACACAATCATATTATGCTTAAATCACAAACAATCTTTATACATGCTCTTTGTGCTAAACTTGAAATCACACATTCTTATACTTGATATGCTTATACTTAGTCATTAACTTCGATCAAGCCTCCCTTAACATGTATAGCGCAATAGGAGTAACACACTGCACGTAAACTTGAGGTCATGTTAAGTTAAACACATACGGTCTTATCGTTGCTACAATAAGATTACCCTAGCGGGAAACTTTTGGTTAACTTGTATAGTGGCATGATAGTTTAATGTATGTTAGCCTTGGGAATAGACAATTATGCATGAAGGATTTGTTTTAAAACGTTATTACTATGCTATTACTTAAACTTGTATACTCGCCAATGCCTTGTGTGTTGAACTATACTTTAACATGTGTTGCAGGATTGTGATCGTGACGCATTGAAAAGAATCTAATGGGAAGGACTAGAAACGCACCAAAACTTTAATTCATGATTCTACATTAGTCATACGATACTTGTTGTACTTTATTTATCTTAAATTTGTTGTAATTTTATTTCAAACAATGTACTTGATGTTAGCAATGAAATGAATTTGTTTTTTAAATACATGTCACATTAGTGTTATGAAGTCTTGAGCAATCTCGTTCGTCCCGCCCTGATGTTTCCGCCATCGGTTGGGGTGTGGCATAATGTGTCTCGAACACGTCACATTTCAGGTTAGTACAAGTTTCATCATGTTAAAGAGTCATGTCAAATGACCTCTTCTCTTATTTCCATTTCATCATGGTCATATCACCTTATAGCATAAGCCGTTTATCATCTAAGCCTTTGTGGCATTAACCAACTATCGTAGATTTGTCTACTTGATTATTGTTTCTTTTTTTCATCAAGCATGCTACTCATCACATGTCCTTAAGACATCTTTTGACTAGGTTTCTTTTATTCATGGGAAAGGACAATTTTAAATCTTGGTATAAATTCTTTCACTCTTAACCTAAGCGAGTTAAAAACATATTGGTTGTGTCCATTTAATCCTAAACCACTTACATGTATGTCATTCTTCCATGTCAGCATAATTTTAGTTAGTCATGTCTAGGGCTTATTTGTAAATGAGCCAAGCTCAAGCTGATGTTGGCTTAATCGTTAACTTGCTCGAATTATTTTAATTTACAAGTAAGTATTTAGACTTCATTACAACATTGGTAAGTCATATTGATTTGTTCAAATAGATTCGAACAAACTTTGAATTCACATGATGTCATTTGTGCATTATCATATCTTGTCAAAAAGTAATAACAATACAACTTTTAACTTTAAAAGGTTAGAGTCATTGTAAACCCAAAATACTATAGTTATAGAAAACCCTTTCATGTAGTCTTGACAACTGATGTGCCAAAAGTAATAACAATACATATTTGTCAAAAAGTTCATATTCCTAACACAAAACATTCTTCCTTCCATACATTATAAAAAGTTGCTTAATTCCATTTATATCTCTAAACCAAAATTGATCCAAACAGATTTGTAATCATCTTTGGTATGGTTTGTATAAAACAAAGCTCAAAAGCTACATTTATTTTTGGTATGATTTGTATAAAACAATGCTCAAAAGCTACATTTACAAGTGCTAGCAAACCAAAGACATGTTTAATAAAACCAATTTAAAAAAAAATCATGTTAATACAATAGTATTTATATGTAGTGCTGGCTACCTATAACAGAAAAAAAAAATAATTATGCCGGTTACATAATCATCTTATATATAAAATTCAAAACAAATATTTATACATTTCTCCAAGTCTACCTGTTATGAACTCACTTCCGGATGATGTTGCAGCATGGGGCGTGAAATATGCCTGAAGTTGAAGGTGTGGTGGCGGTAACCGCGAGGAGGTAAAAGTGAAGGACAAAAAAGAAGGTGAATTAATTTGGTGGGACCAATAACAACCAAAAAAACAAGTGTCTCACCTTTTGATTTCCACCGATCATATTTTTACACATGTATTTAATTATACAATTTATATATTATTTTTATGAGGTAGCAGGTAGTTATAACTTGTGAAATCATTACACACCAAAGATTAAAAAAAGTGAATGAAAACTCATACTAAGTAGCAATGATGTGACAGACGCTTTATGATATAACAGTTAAAAAAAACCATAACACATAACCTAACACTTTTTGATATGACGGTTAAAAAAAGTAAAAAGATATCAAATAACGTAAATATAGAAAATTAACAAATATATAAGTTCCAAGGGTGTAAATATAACATAATAATATTTACTATGCCGTACAAAGTTTCAACCCTTTTCTCTCTCACTTGATGAGTCGCGTGGGGGTCGAAATACGTTGCTTCTTGCTTCTCGACGTGGTGCACAAATCCTGACCAAATCAAGGTATTCTCACTACGATCTATCCTTGATCTCCACTTAATTATCGCTTTAATTCATTCAATTTCAATTTCGCCTAATTCAATTACCGTTTCCTGCAACAGAATCCCTTGTTTCGACCAACGATTCGATTCGATTCACGTTGTTTATATGTAGATGATTACTGTAGCAAAATTTAGGTTTTGAATTTGTATATGAAATAGTCGATTTTATGCACGTAGAGTTTAGGTTTTTGGAGAATTAGTTTTAGGAATTGTTTGTATATGTGAATCGAAGCTGCAGTTATGATGTTTTTGTGTTTAGGTTTTGAATTTGTTGAATTTGTAGATGAAATAGTTGATTTGATGCACGTAGAGTTTAGGTTTTTGGAGAATTAGTTTTAGGAATTGTTTATAGGTGTGAATCGTAGCTGCAGTTATCAATTTATGATGTTGTTTGTGTTTAGAGGTTTTGAATTGGTGATTGGATTGTAGGTTATGTGTTTTGTTTGTGTTGTGAGTTGTGAATGTGGTGTGGAGGTTTGGTTGGAGATAGTTGAGGTTTTGGTTCGGTAGGGTTTGATGTTTGGGATTGTTAGATGTGAATTTGAATGTTGAGTGATTGTAGGTGATTGATTTTGGCCGAAAACGCACACTTTTGTCATTTATGTTACATGTTTGTAGCATTTGACTTGAAATTTGTTCGATTTTTGAATAATTTGATGATAGATATATGGTATTGTACACTTGTATATCCACATGCGCTTATCGGTATATAACTTGGAGAGAATTTAAACAAGTCCTCGTATTGACTTTTTTGATGGCTTGACTGAAAAAGAAATGTGTTGTTAGTGTGATTTTGATTATATTTAACTTTTTTATATTTTTATTTTTTGCTGCTCTGATTTTATTTTTGAAAAGTTAAGCTGAATCTTTATACATCTGGAGTTGTTACATTTTGTTATGAAACATATTGTTGCTAGAAGGCAGGAGGATTTAAATGAATTTACAAGCTCCAATAGCAGGACAGTACTCAACGCAGGTTTCCACTCAAGGCGGGGCTTCATTGCCTGCCATCCCACAGCAACAGAATATGATGCAGAACTCTGAAGGTGGTCCCCGTGCTCCAGTACCTATGGAGCATGCAAGGCAGTTTATACGAGATAGAATGTAAGTTATTTTTCACATGTATCTATATGTCTAGTGTGTGTAGGCAAGGCATACATGTGACTAAAATGTCTGATTGTTACTATACTAGTGTTTTATGTAGTTATTGTAAGTGTAGAGAAGTAGAGAACTATCGACAATATTTTGTTAGGATTTCCAATTCTCTTAACTACGTTATGCGCTACTGAATACTGCTTAGTTTATTCCTTGTTTTCTTTACATCTATGGTTGAAGGTCTTCCTCAATAAATTAGTGTTTGATGTAGTTATTGTAAGTGTAGAGAAGTAGAGAACTATCGACAATATTTTGTTAGGGTTTCCAATTCTCTTAACTTCGTTATGCGCTACCGAATACTGCTTAGTTTATTCCTTGTTTTCTTTACATCTATGGTTGAAGGTATTCCTCAATAAATTGATCTGTATCACTTTCACTCTTAATATTTTCATGATGTTAGTCCTATGTACAAACATGGGAGATACGACTTTCATCTTCTAGGTTACAGACACTTATATTCATCTACATTACTTGTGTACAATTAATGAAGTAATTTGCTGTTGTGTTAATAAGTATTTTAGGAAGTCAAGAAAAGCAACAAGCATTGAAAATCAATGATAATAATATGTAATTAATTCCCTTCTCATGCATAAACATTGCGTCGAGTCTGTTATTCTGTCTTATCTCATAATCATGTTCACGGCCTTTTGATTCTGTTTGTTTTCATGTTTTATCTTTATATATTTAGCTCAAAGCAATTTTTTGTAATGTGCTTCATGAATCAGAGTTATACCATGACTTTTGGTTGATCATATAGATTAAATCCTGATGAAATATCTTAATATTTTTCTAGCTATAAGTTCCTCACGCAGCGACTATCTCGGGAGGTGCCTCCAAAGAATTATCTGGATATTGTTAGACGCTTGGAGGAAGGCCTGTTTAAAAGTGCTCAATCAAAGGTCTTTTCTTTTTATTTTTACCTTTATTGTATGATATATTTTCACTTTCTGTATACATATATTATATTAATTTGTATTGATGGTATTTAGAAAGTTCTATGGATGATAAGTTTTAACAAAGAAGAAAAAGAAATGGATATTATTTTTTATTTGTTTATATTATGAACCATGTTTTCTAATACATATATACACACGTCACATAATATGATTTTTTTCCCGATTTAGGAGGAATATTTGAATTTAGATACATTGGAAAACCGTTTACAAGCTCTGCTCAAACGAAACTCAATGAACAATCAAAATCAACGATATCAGCAACAAAGTAATGCTAATGCCTCAATGGGAACAATGATTCCAACTCCTGGCTTCCCTCAAAATGGGAACTCAGGTAACATGATGTCATCAGTTGTCAATCAGGGAAGCTTTTCCATGAATACCACTGGGCCTTCTAGAAGCATGCACACTGGTTCATTTGATGGTATTTGTTCTCTTTTTACAATATTTTTGAGTAAAAGGCCATTTTCGTCCCTGAGGTTTGGCCAGTTTTGGGACTTTCATCCAAAGGTTTGTTTTTCCGCATCTGGATCCAAAAGGTTTGAAATCTTGCCATTCTCATTCGGCTCGTTAACTCCATTCATTTTTCTCCACTAAGGCAGGGGTATTTTCGTCTTTTTTGTTAACTTAAGGGTATTTCGTCTTATTTCAATACTTGTACATTATGCTAAATGCTTGTACATAAAGTGAAAAAGACTGAATTGCCCTTTAAGTTAACAAAAAAAAACGAAAATACCCCTGCTTTAACAGAGAAAAATGGATGGAGTTAACGAGCCGGATGAAAATGGCAAGATTTCAAACCTTTTGAATCCAGATGCGGAAACAAACCTTTGAACGAAAGTTGCAAAACTGGCCAAACCTCAGGGACGAAAATGACATTTTACTCTTTATATTTATATGAATGTTATCAACTTTTATTAGAAAAATGTTCAACTGGATCTGCTTTTACAGGAGGTTTAGCAGATGGATCTCAACAGGCAATGTCTAATTTTTCATTAACGGGTGGACAAAGAATCGGCAGCCAGATGATGCCTACTCCTGGATTAAATAATAGTAATAATATTAATAGCACGAGTAATCAATCATATGTGAAGCTGGAGTCAACTAATAATGTTTCGGTTATTTCAAATGCTGACTCAGCAATGGTGTCTCAGCCACTGCAACAGAAGCAACAAGTTGGTGGCCAAAACAGCAGGATCTTGCATAGCCTGGGAAGTCATATGGGTGGGGGGATCAGGTCAACTTTGACTCAAAAATCATATGGGTTTCCAAATGGATCATTAAACAGTAACTTAGGGATGATGGGTAAAAGTTCACCGATGGTTAATAGTTTGGGTAACTCCGAAGGATATTTGACAGACTCTCATTATGGAAACTCTCCTAAACTAGTGTCACAGTATTTTGATCAACATCAAGGACAGATATCCCAGGGTAATTTTTTTCTGCACACATACCTATACGCTTGTTTTTTTTTGTTTGTGTGTGTGTTGGGGGGGGGGGGGGGGGGTAACGGTCAAAACAGATATGGGTCAAAAGGGACGATGGGTCATGTTCAGTTGACCTAGTAGTTCTTATGTTTATATGGTTAAATTTTGTAGGTGATGGATCCGGAAACCTTTTTGTCCCAACAACCTCATCTACATCAATAATGAACTGAACCCAAATTTATTGACATTACAAAGAACAAACTCTCCCTTGGTGGTCAATCAGTCAAACTTACACAATTCTGATCAGCCTGCAAACATAAAACCTTCAATAGATCAATCATATGCACAACCTTCTGATCAGCAACAACTCATTCAATCTCAAAGACAACAGAATCAGCAGAATCAACGGTTACCATATGGGCAGTCTCAGCTGATATCTGATATGGGCAATCAAATTAAATCTGAACCACAAGCGTATGAACATTTTCAGTCATCCAGAGGTAGTCAGTTGCATGCTATTTCATCTGGTTCTCAAGACATGTCTTCATCAATGCAACAAACTTCAGTGCAGCAACAACAGATAGGTGGTCAAGGTCAACCACCTCAAGGTCAATGGCATTCCAGACTACATGAACCATCGAATCAATTAGGTAATTCATCAAATGAAATGAAAACCGAAGAGGGATTTAAGATCAGATTCAGCGCAACAGTTTATCTTCAGAAGCATCAATGGCTGCCAATGCATCCGTAGTCCTACCATCTGGCCGTGAGTTGCAGTTCAAGAATCAACAAAGATGGCTTTTGCTCATGCTGCATGCTCGAAAATGTGGTTATCCACCTGGAAAATGCCCTGAAAAATATTGCATTGTTGTTCAAAAACTTTGGAAACATATTATGTCACATAGTGATGTCACTCAGTGTCAATATCCTCGTTGTCATAGGTCTACGACATTACTGCATCATCATAAGCAATGCAAGGATGAAAGTTGTCCTGTGTGTGTTCCTGTAAAGCTTTTTGTGCAACAAAAGGGGGTCCGCCAAACAAACTTCCCACAAACAGGAAACAGCTCACGTGATTATACTTCAGAAGATTTGCATCCTTCCATTAAACGGTTGAAAATCGAGCAGTCACCGGCTGCTCAAAATGAAGACCAAGACCAAAACCAAAACGAAAACCGAAACCAAGACCAAAGCCCGAACCCGATCATACCAGTTTCCATCTCTGCTACGTCTGAACGTCTTCCGGAACCTGACACATGTCAACCGTTAAAATATGATGTTGCTGGAGTGAAACAAGAAGTTCCTACAAGTTCTATGCAAGGAACAATGAAGATCACTAAGGAGAACAATGATGGTGTATCACTCATGTCAAATGAAGGCACAAGTTTCCCTAAGCAAGAGTTTTTTAAGGCAGAGAAAGAGGTGGGCCCAGCTAAACAGGATTATGTGGCACTTGTTGCTGAGACGTCTGCTGCTGCAACCAAATCTGGGAAGCCAAAAATTAAGGGGGTATCGATGATAGAACTGTTCACACCAGAGCAGGTTCAAGAGCATATAACTGGTCTCCGGCAGTGGGTTGGCCAGGTCAGCATCTTAATATGATATACAATTGTTCATTAGGTTCTCTTTTAGAATCATCGTCCAAAGGTTATTGTTCAGTAAAATGGCTTATGATATCTATTATTTGTTCTGTTACAGAGTAAAGCAAAGGTAGAAAAGAATCAAGCTATGGAGCACTTAATGAACGAGAATTCTTGTCAGTTATGTGCAGTTGAAAAGCTCAATTTTGAACCACCACCAACATATTGCTCTCCTTGTGGGGCCCGGATTAAAAGAAATGCAATGTTTTATACTTGGGGGAGCGGTGAAAACACGCCATTTTTTCTGTATTCCCTGTTATAACGAGTCTCGAGGAGACACCATAAGTGTTGATGGAACTAATATTTTAAAAGCAAGATTAGAGAAAAAGAAAAATGACGAGGAGACTGAAGAACCGGTATTATGCTATATCTGTTCTTTAAATAATTACAAATTATGTTAATTATTTTAATAAATGTCTAATTTTTTTTTTCTTTTTAAAGTGGGTTCAATGTGACAAATGTGAAGCTTGGCAACATCAAATTTGTGCATTATTTAATGGTCGTAGAGATGATGGGGGTCAAGCAGAGTACACTTGCCCTAATTGCTATGTGGAAGAAGTTGAAAGAGGAGAGCGGGTCCCACTACCTCAGAGTGCTCTTCTTGGAGCTAAAGATTTACCAAGAACCATACTTAGTGATCACATAGAGAGCAGATTGTTTAAGAGACTGAAGCAGGAAAGGTCAGATAGAGCAAGATTCCAAGGGAAAAGTTATGATGAGGTAATATTATCGTAACCTTCCACTAGCTGATCGTTCTTTCTATAATTTAAGAAAGTGATCCAAACTAGAGTTAAGCTCCCCTGCGTTGTGGCGGGGGTGTAAAACTGTGCCACACCACCGCTAGCGACCACCAACATTGAGTCGATCTAGGACTTGCGCGTTGCGACGAACCTGTCAAATGGGAAAAAATAGACGTAAAAACGTTGAACCCACATGCACATTGCGCCGTGTTAACTCACAAAATTTTGAACAAAACGTAAAAGCTTTGAACCACACACGCACGTTGAGCTGTGTTAACTTGTAAAATTTAGAAGGAAACGTAAAGCGGAAATTTACGAAAAATGAAAATTATAGGGGACAAAAGTTGAAAGTAAAAAAGTTGTGAGGTTACATTGCATATAATGAAAAGTTTTGGGTTAAATTAAAAAAAAAAACAAATTTTGTGGGGTTAAAATTGCCAAAGATGAAAAGCTTTGGGTTAAAAGTAAAAAGTCAATTTTTTTTTGAAAAAACCCCAAAGCATGAGGTATAACCATAGTTGTTAAAAGCCATCGCCTCTTGCGCCTAGGCCCATTTTTTAGGCGAGGCGAGGCAGATGCACTTTAAGTCGAGGAAATTGCGCTTTAATTTTCTAGGTGATGGTTCAGGCACACATTCCGGCAAGATTCCTAGATTCCAGGGAGTTTCCAGCCAAATTCTTTACATCCCGACAAGATTCTAGCCAGATTTCTACTTTTATCTAAGGAAAACTACTTTTATACACTAATATTTAGAACTTTTGGTACTAAATAGATGATATAAAGTGTATTTGTATGCATTTTTATTTGAAGAATAGTATTCCTTTTCTGATACATATTATATTTTTAACTTTTATTTATTATGCGTTTTATTTTTCTCTAGCCCTCACTTTTCTCGCTTTGCGCCTAGGCCCCTGGCGAGGCCTATGCGCTTCGAGTGCGCCTAGCGCCTTTAATAACTAATGGGTATAACCCCATCATGCATAAAAATGTTGCTAATTAAGAGTATGTAAATTATGATATGTTATCAGGTTCCTGGAGCGGAATCACTTGTTGTCAGAGTTGTTTCATCTGTGGACAAAAAGTTGGAAGTTAAATCGCGATTCCTTGAGATTTTTCAAGAGGAAAATTACCCGTCAGAATTTGCATATAAATCAAAGGTATGTAAGTAACAATAATAGTATTTTAACTTTTCAAGAGGAAAATTACCCATTCAAGGATTAATATTGACCAACTACTGAACCCACTGTTGCTTCTTTTAGGTGGTTTTGTTATTTCAGAGAATAGAAGGGGTAGAAGTATGCCTTTTTGGCATGTATGTTCAAGAATTTGGAGCGGAATGTGAGCAGCCAAATCATCGTCGTGTTTATCTTTCGTATTTGGATTCAGTCAAATACTTTAGGCCTGAGATAAGGACAGTTACGGGAGAAGCTCTGCGTACATTTGTATATCATGAAATTCTGGCAAGTTTTTTTTATATATATTTCCGAATTATTCTCAAGTTTATAGTTACACTAATCGAAATAGTCAAATACCATGATTTTGTATTTATATTTTTTTTCAAATCATACTATTTCTTTTCAGATTGGTTACCTAGAATATTGCAAGTTACGTGGATTCACTAGTTGTTATATATGGGCTTGCCCTCCGTTAAAGGGTGAAGATTATATCTTGTATTGCCATCCCGAAATTCAGAAGACACCAAAATCTGATAAACTAAGAGAATGGTAAGTGGGTGTGTTAAATACAAAGTGTGAAGTATTATGCAAGGTTTTCAGGACCAGACGTTGAACCGGTCTCGTTACTGGTCCACTGGTCGAACCGGCCAGATCGGATGTTAGAACCACGTTATGCCGCAAATGTTATAAAAATAAAGAGTAAAATCGAAAAAAAAAATCAAAGTCCGGTTCAACCCTTAAAAACAGGGCCGGCCCTGAGCAAGTGCCGGGTGGGCGCCGGGCTCAGGGCCAAAACCGTAAAAGGGCCCGTAAAATTTATATAATTTTTATATTATACGTGTATATTATATTCTACATTTAAATTGTGATACATTATAGCCTCACAAATCAGTGGTTAAGAGCTTGGTATCTAAGTTGAAACTCCCGAGTTCGAGGCTGGTTGTTCACTTACTTTTTTCCTTTTTACAGTTCACTGAATCATTTCTCAATTAATGCTGGATACTATCAATGTCTTTGTTTATTTCTCAATTAATGCTCATTCATCTTAATTTCCATCATAGCCCTTTCATATTTTATTTTAATGGTTAATATTAAAACATGGATGAATAATAATAGGCATAATAATGAAAATCCAAATTAAGCATGTTAAACTCTAACTCTAATAAAAATTCATTAGTATATTAATTTTTTTCCATCATGATCTCATTGTTTTATATAACTGTAATATTCGTCAACATCGATTATCTGTAAAAGGATTGAAAATGAGTACACGTTTAAAAGAAAAGGATACTTGAGAATATGATAACTAACTAATAGGAACAAGACGTAAGTTTTTTTGAAAACATAGTTGTATTCAAACCAAAGTATGATTTCGACCGAACAACATCGGTACCGATATCCATATTATCAAAATCGGTACCGATATTCGCTTTACTAGGGTGGGTATGGCCCGGATTTTTTTTTTACTTCGCACAGGGCCCAAATTATTTTTTACATTTTCGAAGACGGCCCTGCTTAAAAATCCGGTTCGATCACCCGGTTTTCCAGTCCAACCAGCTGGTTCGACTCAAAACTCATCTGATAGGGTGGATCGGACCGGTCAGACCCCCAGTTCCCTGTTCGACCGGCCGGTATGGTTTTCAAAACATTGCTGTATTATGGACCATCTGACGTGGATTATTGATTTTCATCATCAGGTATCTGTCGATGTTGAAAAAGGCTACAAAGGAAAATATTGTAGTTGACCTGACAAATTTATACGACCATTTCTTTGTACAATCCGGTGAATGTAAAGCTAAAGTGACTGCATCCCGTTTGCCGTATTTTGACGGAGATTATTGGCCCGGTGCTGCTGAGGATATAATTTATGAACTTCGTCAAGAAGAGGAGGGAAGAAAACATAATAGAAAAGGGCCAATGAAAAGGACCATTACAAAAAGAGCTCTCAAAGCTTCCGGTCAAACCGATCTTTCTTCAAACGCTTCTAAAGATCTGTTACTCATGCATAGGGTAATTTTCTTCTTCATTATATTCACAAAAAAAACCTCAATATCAAATATACATGTTCAAAATACTTAAAATTTCATATTTACCTATTTCATTTGATACGCTTCATTATATGATTGTTGTACCTTTCTTTTTCTCCTTGCACTCCAAACTCTGATATCTTAATGCAAGTTTTAAGGTAAGGGTATTGAGGTCATAAATTAAAAAATTGGTATATTTGATATTATTGTTTTTTTTTCGTTGGGTAAATATGATATTATACCAAGTTTTGAAGGGATATATGAATTTACTCTCAAAAAAGAAAAAAATCATAGTTATTGCATCATATATTAGCAAGAGTATTTTGATTGTAGTAAGATAGACAAGTCTGCTAATGTTTGAACATGTACTTTATATGATTGAATCTGAATTCCTTGATTTCTATTGATGAAGAAGAGAACAATATATAATACAAGAACCTAACTAACTCCTAACTAATTCAGGGATAATTCCTAACTAATTTAGGGATAAACTATAAACCGGATATACATAAGAAATACATAGATATACATAAACTATAAAACGGATATACATCCGCTAATACGCCCCCGCAGTCGTAGCAGTAGGTCTTCCGATGCATAGACTGGACCGAAATCGTTGAAACAACTGGCGTGGAAGACCCTTGGTGAATATGTCAGCGTATTGATAGTCTGCTGGAACATGAAGAACTTTGACAGAACCCATACGAACCTTCTCGCGAACAAAATGAATGTCAATCTCGATATGCTTGGATCGTTGATGTTGGACCGGATTCTGAGATAAGTAGACAGCAGAGATATTGTCACAGTAGACAACTGTGGCCCGGGTAATTGGAAGATGGAGTTCGAGAAGCAGGTTTCTGAGCCATGTTGTTTCTGCAACAGTGTTGGCCACACCTCTGTATTCAGCCTCGGCACTGGAACGTGAGATAATCGCCTGACGTTTTGAGGACCAAGAAACCAGATTATCACCGAGGAAGACACAGTAACCTGAAGTAGACCGTCGTGAATCAGGGCAGCCTCCCCAATCCGCATCAGAATAGGCTGTGATATGAGCTGATTTGGATGGTAAAATAGAGATTCCATAGTCTAGTGTACCCTTGAGGTATCGAAGGAGCCGTTTCATGAACTGGATATGAGGATCTCGAGGGGAGTGCATAAATAAACATAGTTGTTGCACCGCATATGATATATCAGGTCGTGTGAAGGTTAAATACTGCAGTGCACCAGCAAGGCTACGATATAAGGCACCATCTGAGAAGGGTTCTCCAGCAGTTGCACTTAGTTTAGAATTAGTGTCAGTAGGTGTGGCACATGGTTTACAATTTTCCATTTTAGCACGAGCTAAGATCTCTGCTGCATATGTGGTCTGAGATAAGAACAGGCCACCATTTCGTCGGGTTACCGCAATCCCGAGAAAGTGATGTAGTGGTCCGAGATCAGACATGGCAAATTCCCTGGAAAGAGTGGCAATGAAGTGCTGCAAAAGTGTCGGATTGGAGGCTGTCAAGATGATGTCGTCTACATAGAGAAGTAAATATGCCATTTGATCACCCTATTTGTAGACGAACAAAGAAGTATCACTCGTGGTAGATCGAAAACCACACTTTTGTATATAGGAAGCAAATCTGAGGTACCACGCACGTGGAGCTTGTTTTAGCCCATATAAAGACTTTTGAAGTCGACAAACATGCTTTGGATGTTTACTGTCAACAAACCCAGGTGGCTGAAACATGTAAACAGTTTCATTAAGGTCCCCGTGTAGGAAAGCGTTCTTGACATCCAGTTGATGAATGGGCCAAGAACGTGAAGTTGCTAAGCTGAGGACAGTACGAATCGTAGTGGGCTTAACCACTGGGCTGAATGTCTCGTCACAATCAACACCCACCTGTTGAGATTTGCCATTTACAACCAAACGCGCTTTGTAGCGCTGTAATGTACCATTGGCATGGTATTTGTGGCGAAATAGCCACATACATCTGATAATATGAGCATCTGCAGGTCTTGGCACAAGCTCCCATGTATTATTAGCTATTAATGCCTGGTATTCGTTGGTCATAGCCGAGTGCCAGTTCTGGTCGGTCAAGGCCTGGGTGTGGGATGTGGCTAGTGGGGAAATATTATGCTCGGAGGTGGCTAAGAGGGTGAGATCTGTTGAGGGTAGGGAACCCGTTTTAGACCGGGTCTGCATAGGGTGGGTAGAGGGTGGCGGTGTCAGGTTAGATTGTGACGGAGCTAGGGTGGTATGTGCATGTTCTGGGAAGAAAACAGGTCTGGATGCAGTAGAATCAGACCTGTTTCTGCGGCTGTAAGTGTGGGTAAGGGGTGGGGAATGTGGCTGTGAGACCGTGGGGGTGGGGGTTGGTGTGGAAGCATGGGCTGGAAAAAAAATGGGTCTGGATGTTGCTGGGTCAGACCTGTTTCGTCGGCTGTAGGTGTGGGTTATGGGTGGTTTAGATGGTTTGGAAGTAGTAGTGGTGTCGGTTGTGGGAGGAGAGGAGGTGAAATGAAACGGGGTACTCATGGGTGAAGGTTCCGAATCAGTGTGAGAGCTTGGGTTGATATGAGGTGTAGGTGGGGTAGAGAAAGGAAAAGTGGATTCGTCAAAGGTGACGTGACGTGATAAATAGACACGTCCAGTTGAGGGGTCTAAGCATCGGTATCCACGATAATTCATTGGATATCCGAGAAAGATGCATGGTGTAGAACGGCGGGCTAGTTTGTGGGGTCGAGTGGCATTGTGATTTGGAAAACAAGCACACCCGAAGGTGCGAAGGTGAGTGTAGGTGGGATGCCGGTGATAGAGTTTGTATGTGGGGGTTAGAAAGTTATGGAGTTTGGTAGGAAGAATGTTATGTAAATAGACGGCAGTGTGAAGTGCTTCAACCCAGAAATGGGAAGGTAGGGAAGCATGGGTAAGGAGGGACATAATGATGTCATTAATTCGTCGGATCATACGTTCCGCCTTACCATTTTGTTGTGAAGTTTGGGGACATGAAAATCGAAATTGAAGGCCGTGAGTGACAGCGAATGATTGAAATTTGGAATTATCAAACTCACCACCCATGTCACACTGAAAAGTTTTGATATATTTATTAAATTGGGTTTGGACAAGGCGGTGAAATTGAGTAAATTTGGTGAAGGTTTCGGATTTATATTTGAGTGGATAAGCCCAAACAAATTGGGTGTGGTCGTCAATGAGGACCATGTAATATTTGTAACCTGTGTTGCTGGGTATAGGTGAAGTCCACAAGTCACAATGTATGATGTCAAAAAGTTGAAAAGTAACGGAATCAGAATCATGAAATGGTAAACGCTTATGTTTAGCAATTTGACAAGAGTTGCAAAAGAAATTGTTCTTAGATTTATTACAAGAAATTAAATTACGAGAAACTAAGAAATCCATAATAAAATTGCCAGGATGGCCAAGGCGATCATGCCAAACATTAGAGAGCGAAGAAGTAAGCAAAGCAGAAGCAGGTTGGTTGTACAGTGGGCCGGTACTATTGTGGCGGCTGAGGAGCGTTCCATTCTTGTAGTCCTTCACAGAAAAGCCAAAAGGGTCAAAAGACATGGAAACCATATTGTCAGTAGTGAATTTACGAACTGAAACAAGGTTTCGGATAATATTTGGGGTGTAAAGGACATTTTTAAGGGTGTAGGGGCGGACCCGGGAATTGGGTGATTGAATGGTTGTATGACCGGACCCGTGAATTGGCACATGGTTACCATTTCCAACAAATACAGAATTAATAGTAGTAGTACAAGGAGTGTGAATATTACCTGGTTCGTGTGTCAAATGATCAGAGGCACCGGTGTCAGCAACCCAACTGTCATCTCCCGAGTTCAGTGCCATCGCCTGGAAAGCTGCCCCTAATTCTGATGGTTCCAGTGGGTTTACATCTGCCAAGTGGGCCTGAGCAGGTGGAGTGGACCAGGGCTGGTGCTGTTGTGAAGTTGGGCCAGTGGCCTGTGGAGGCTGACCAGGAACAATCGGCCAAGATGGGCCTGCCCAACTGGGCTGAGTTGGGTAGGGACATGGTGGGGCCGCAGCCCACCATGGTGGCCAGTAGGGGGATGGACCTGGGCTCCAGACATTGGGTCGGACCAATTGATGCTGGGCCGAAGACTGAAAAGAACCACGAGGCTGGTTGCGGTTAGAGGGCTGCTGATTACCGCGACCTGTGCGATGTTGCTGTTGACCGAATGACTGCTGAGGCCGACGTCTTGGCTGCTGTCGGTTGTTGTTGCGATAATGAGGGGGGTCCCGGCGGGCCGTAGGTGGCTCGCGAGACACTTGGGCAACAACAGCCGGGTTGGAGGCAATAGAGTCCCGTGCTTGTTGGCGACGCAGATCTGAGTCGAGCATGTCGCAGGCATCTTCCCATGAGGGAAGGGTGTTATTGATGATAGAGGCTTGAACATCGAATTCCGGTGGTAAGCCTCGAACCAGCTGCAGGACAAGGCGATCTTCTGTGACTGGTTGCTCAACAGCTTTCAGTTGGTCAGCGAGATACTTAAGACGCTGACAGTAGTCTTGGAGGCTGGGCATGGAGCGCAGGGTAAGATTGACAAACTCTGTTTCAAGGGCTGCTGCACGGGCGCCCTTGTTGTTCAGAAAGATTTTCCGAATCCGGGTCCATGCGCCATAACCTGTTGTTTCCTCATCAAGAATACGTGCCAGCAGGTCATCTGAAAGTGTCCCATAGATCCACTGAAGCACAAGAGAGTCAATTTTGGCCCAGTTGGCGTAGTCCGGATCTGTTTTGGCAGGCGGTTCAGTGCCATCAATGTGGTGTAGCACCTCGTAACCGCGTGCATGCAGGGTGAACAGCTTGACCCATGATGCATAGGTGACTTTGGAACCATCCAAAACACGAACTTTGTGCTGGATGTTAGTCACCGAATAAGCAGGGTGAAGGCTGTCAGTGTGCTTGGAGGATTCTGGTTTGTCTGACATCGAGATGAACAAAAGAAGGAAAAAAAAGAATCGGCTGCAGGGTCCGTGGACAGGGGCTGCTGCGGATGAACTAAAGAAGGAAAAAGAATCGGCTGCAGGGTCCGTGGACAGGGGCTGCTGGACAGGGGCTGCTGCGGATGAACAAAAGAAGGAAAAAGAATCGGCTGCAGGGTCCGTGGACAGGGGCTGCTGCGGATTTGTTTTAGGTCAGAGCAGTAGGCTCTGATACCATATAATTGAATCTGAATTCCTTGATTTCTATTGATGAAGAAGAGAACAATATATAATACAAGAACCTAACTAACTCCTAACTAATTCAGGGATAATTCCTAACTAATTTAGGGATAAACTATAAACCGGATATACATAAGAAATACATAGATATACATAAACTATAAAACGGATATACATCCGCTAATACTTTATAACTCAT
Source organism: Scalesia atractyloides (assembly GCA_947069175.1). Taxonomy (NCBI): domain Eukaryota; kingdom Viridiplantae; phylum Streptophyta; class Magnoliopsida; order Asterales; family Asteraceae; genus Scalesia; species Scalesia atractyloides. The sequence continues at coordinate 77,224,568 of CAMTDV010000005.1, read as the reverse complement.
AAATATTAAAAATGAATAGATTTGAATTTTTTAACAAATGATGCATTTGTAATTTTGTATATTGTCATTTGTCACTATTTTTCATACCCTATTTCATGTCTTTATCAACCTTGTGGTTCATCTTGTTTTTTACATGTTCTTTCTACAGCTTGGTGAAACAATATCCCCGATGAAGGAAGATTTCATCATGGTTCACTTGCAGCACCCATGTACTCATTGCTGTATCCTTATGGTCTTTGGAACACGCTGGGTTTGCAACAACTGCAAAAATTTTCAGCTCTGCACTAGGTAGCCACTTGTTGACTTGTATAGTTGTATGCATGGAATATGCATTCATATATTGTATGCGACATTAATTAATCATTATGTATGTTTCAGCTGTTATGAAATTGAACAAACTCGGGAGGAGAGGGAGAGACATCCTATTAACCAAAGGATCAAACATCAACTTTATCCTGTAAGTTGGTAATTTATGATGGTTAGATTTTTTTTTTGTGTGTGTGTCTGTGTCCAGGGTTCGTAATCTTGAATTTGCTCACTCTGGTTCTTTTGATTCTGAGCAAGATTCTGGCTCGAAAGCGACAAATCAAACCCGGACAGTTTGGGTGGGTTGGACGGTTTTAAGTGGTTGATGGTTCGGTTTTAACCTTTTGGCGGTTTGAACTGAAATTTTGTCTCAAAATCGTTAGCATATATTAAAAGTGGTTCATGATAATATACGTATACATAACTGCATATTTAAGAAAAAAACATAAATAGATAAAAAAGACTGAATCAGACCGTCGGCCAGCTCGTTAAACTGCCAAAATCAAACCATGAAACAAACACAAATCTCACAATGACCGCTTTCTTTGGTTTGGATGGTTTGGTTGGTTTCAACGGGTTACTGCTATTTTGTGCAACCAAATTTTGATACTATTTACCGTGAGGTCCATGACTAATAGGGGTGTGCTAAACGGGTCGTGTTCGCAGGTTGACGGGTTCAACCCGACCCGAAAATCGTGTCATACATATAAAACCAAACACGACCCATATTCGCGGGTTGACCCAAACATGACTCATTCAACCCAACTTTTCAATTTATTTTTTCGCAAGTTAATATATTAAAATTAAATATATATTAAAATAAAAATTTACTACAAAAAACACAAATGTATATAATATAATTACATTTAAATTATAAAATATTATGTCGGTTTCTCTTTTTAAGTTATAAACTTATAATTATGGTATAAAATACACACCGGTTTCAATTTATGACAAAACATATTATAAAAAATATAATGTAAATACATGGGTTAAACAGGTCAACCTGCCAAGCCCGCGAATTTCGTGTTAGGTTCGTGTCGTGTCAGAAATTGACACCCCTAACTTAAAATGATCAAGAATTTAAATGGATTAAAATTAACTATGCAGATGGAAATCAATGATGTGCCTACTGATACAAAAGATAGAGACGAAATTCTCGAGAGTGAATTCTTTGATACAAGACAAGCTTTTCTTAACCTTTGCCAAGGAAATCATTATCAATATGATACATTGAGACGCGCTAAACATTCATCAATGATGGCATTATATCATCTTCACAACCCAACAGCTCCTGCATTTGTCATAAATTGCATTATATGCCGTCTTGATATTGAAACAGGCCAAGGTTGGCGATGCGAGATCTGCCCCGATTACGACATATGCAATTCCTGTTATCTCAAAGGTAGAGGTCGTGATCATCCTCATAAGCTGACTCAACATACCTCAATTGCTGAGCGTGATGCACAAAACACAGAAGCTCGACAACAACGAGTTCTTCAGGTAATATATACAAAAATAAGTTAAACAAGGTTGACTTTTTTATTATTTGTAACATGACAATTTAGGGGTGTGCACGGTTCGGTTCAGTTATTAGCTTAACTGAAATTGTAAAATGAAGTTATCGCTTAATTGGTTCGGTTTATTTGGTTAATTTGTCAGTTTTCGGTTCGGTTAATAACCGAACCAAACTTGGGCTGAAATTTTTTCTTAGAAATTCATGGAATGGAGGTATAAATACATGAAATGGTAGTATAAATACATAAAAACTGAGGTATAAATACAAGTATTGGATGTATAAATATATGGAATGGAGGTGTAAAACATAAAATACATGAAATGGAAGTATAAAAGCTAGATATAATATATACAAATATGAATTGTTCAGTTTGATTAACCGAGAGTACAAAAAATAACCGATAACCGATCTTCGGTTAATTTTGGTTTGGTTTGTTTGTTTGTTTTCGGTTCGGTTTCGATTAACAGTTCGGGTTTTTGCTCACCCCTACATGACATGGTTGAATTCATTGCAGCTAAGGAAGATGCTTGATCTTTTGGTGCACGCTTCCCAATGTAAATCGGGTCAATGCCAGTATCCAAATTGCAGAAAGGTGAAGGGACTTTTCAGACATGGAATGCAATGTAAGATACGCGCTTCCGGTGGTTGCCTCCTCTGCAAGAAAATGTGGGATCTTCTTCAGCTTCATGCACGCTCTTGTAAAGACTCCCATGCACTGTTCCCCGCTGCAGGTCCGTTTTCAGTTTATATATATAGGTTTATATATATAGATAGATAGGATCAAGATCAAGAGAAAACCCCCTTGAGTTGTGAGAACTTAGAGAACTCCGACTTCTGGTGCGAGTTTTGCCCCCATTTTTTGCACACACAGAGATTAAAAATGTTACAAACACAACTGTAAAAAAAAGAAAAACTTTGAACCGGCATTTTTAGCCTTTTTACGCTGCTGTAAAAAGTTGCTGACATTAGCATGAATTGGCATTTATGCCAACTCTCAAGGGTTTTTACGGGTGGTGTAAAGCAACAAAAAACTATTTTTTTTTGGAAAATTAACTTTTTTTGGGATTTAGGTAAAAATAATTTCTTTTTGAAAGTCTTTTGTAAGGCCTGAGTTCTCTAAGTTCTCACAACTCGCAGGAGTTTTTATTTTACCCTAACCATATATATATATAACCAAGTATATATGATTTGTTAAATGATTTATACAGGGATCTGAGGGAACATCTGAGAAGGCTGACCCAACAGGCGGATAGCAGGCGGAGGGCAGCGGTTATGGAGATGATGAGGCAGCGGGCTGCAGAGGTTGCTAGCAGCAGTTAATGATGTGATCAAACTGTATATACACACCCGTTCCGTTCCGTGATAAGTTAGTGTACAGTTACAGTTTTGATTAGTTGGATTTTCAAGTATATTTTATTTTTGGAATGGGGCAACAGCAGCAGCAGCAGGTAGCTGGGCAACATAGGAATAGAACAAGTACAGACTATAAGCAGGTTTGACTAACTTCATTTTCAACAAAGACATGGGACTTTGTTTTTAAATATCTTTTTTTCTGTTTGGTAGTGACCTTAGGTCATGCAAATGTTTCTCCCACTTTGTTTTATAGTGATTGTTTATTTAAAGTCGCGTGGAAGTTGCTTGAGCAATGCCAGTTTGAAGATCAAAAATCACGTAAAACAAAAGAAATCACCTCCTTGCCCATTTTGACCCGTTAATGAATTTGATCTGATTTATTCATCAAACCGGTTCGATTAAAATGGTGAACCTAAATAATTTATATTAAACGTGAATTGTATTGGTTGAATAAAGATTACATACTAAAGGCTCTATATATAGGGCATGATATTACATTACAGTTTGATACATTATACAATGAACTATTTAAAATACGATTCCGGCTTAAATAATATAGTCCAACATTCCCCTGCAAGTTGAGGGCGGAGAACAACATGCAACTTGGACCGTAAAAATAGAAAACTTGTGAAGATAAGGACTTAGTTAACACATTGATCACTTGTAGACATAAACTTAACATTTAGATCACCTTGAGCCACTGGTTCTCGAACAAAAGGAAAAATCTACTTCAACATGTTTCCAAATAAACAATTAGAAACAGGAAATGGCTCAGCCATAGCCTTCCAATGTTTGTTTATTTTATAATTAGGTTATTGCAACGATAATTACAAAGTAGTAATTGAAAATACAATCATCATTATCATACTCAGTAAATTCCGCCAATAGCAAAGCTAATGTAGGTTCTGAGGATGGTAAGATGTAGACAGACAAGTCTTGCCTCTACCCCGTTGAAATAGAGAGACTGCTTCCAGTGAGACCCCCCCGACTTGATAGTTAGTAGTTTTGCATAAGCCTTGGACAAAAGGTACATAACACTTAGCAATCGGGACAAAGACCGATTGGTGCATGAAGGGGTATGGTTCCAAAACATGCGCCGAATACGTGAAAAACCTTTTTATCGCGCACATAACGATACCCAAGGAGACGAACACGATCCCGCCCGGGTCAATGGGAACAACCCAAGATGTCGCGCGAGTCAAGCTAACGTTTAGACACCATGAAGTTGGCACTTAGCTTTATCTGGAAAAAACCAAACCCTCGAAACCTTGCGCGAACTAAAGACTAAACGTGTAAGTAAAGGCGCAGGAGAGTAGAGGACCAGTATTAATGGTACGGGTGATAGAGCCTTGAACCAACGAAAGCACGACAGGCTATAGGAGATCGTGCTCCACGATGAACAAACGTACAACAGACAAAAAGTACAAAAGGACGGACACGTGGCACTAGGGGGTGTGCAATAACCGAACCGTTAACCGAAATCGAACACAAACCCAAAAACCGAACCAAAATTAACCGAAACCGAATTAATCGAAAGTCGGTTAACGGAATTTTTTTTAACCATCGGTTAACCAAAATTTACCGAACTGAACCGAACCATTTATTTTTAATATATTTCTAGCTTTATACGTCCATTTCATGTTTTATACTATCATTTCATGTAATAATACCTCCATTTGATGTATTTAAACATATCTCTCATTCATTTATACCTTCATTTCATGTATTTATACATCTATTTCATGTATTTATACCTCCATTACATGTATTTCTAAGCAAAATTTTTAGCCCTTACTTGAATTGGTTATTAACCAAAAATTAACCGAACCGAACTGAAAACCGACAAATTAACCGAACCGAACTGAACCAAACCAAAAACCGACAAATTAACCGAGGACTTCGGTTACGGTTACGGATGATGCTAATAACCGAACCGAACTGTGCACACCCCTACGTGGCACCAATCAACGTGCGCCGACCACTGTCCCACGATCTCCACTAAACGCTGATGCCAGAGTAGACAACAAGGACATATGTCAGGACACGTCGATCCACTCAACACGCGCCGAGTGTCTTGCCTGCCCAAGATCACTAAAGGTCGTGGCAGGAGAGACATAACGGATATTCCTTGTTGTCGTCAGAGGCCCAAGCCCATTAGCCCATCTCCATCACGAAACCACCCCGGCTATAAATAGAGGACTTCATCTACAGGTGTAAGGATCTCACCTTCAACTCTTTCACTTAATACATACACTTATTATCCTCAAAACATATACTTATTCTCACGCTGATTACGAGGATCGAGAACCATTCAATAGGCGAGACGAAGGAAGATTAACCTCATTTTGTCGAAGCACTATCCTCGAACTAATTGTCTAATTAGTTTGGTGTTTCTTCATTGCGCCCACCGATTTTTTACAGTCTTTCATCTTCCTTTTTCTAACAATACTCTGATGGCTGATCAAGGTATTCCTTTCCCACCACTCGGCCAAACCTCTCAATCAGGAATGGTGACGGACAATGCGCACGTCCAAAACCAACCTGTTGACGAGCCCGCCGATGGCGGATACACAGGAACGAGGGTTATCCGCGCAAGTGGCCCTCACACCACCCAAACGGTAACTCCAATGATTCATGTAGCGGGTCCGTCAACTCCCGCTAAATCAGGTTTTCCAGAGGAGAAACTCCTGAGTCTTGGTTCGCTAAAAGCCAAGCAACTTTGAATCTCATCTATGCGCAATTACGCGTATAGCAGGGAGCAACGCCGGCTCAAACACATCAGACCCCTATGATGCCACCAATGCCTAGACAGTTTCTTACGAAACACCACGTCAAGAAATCGCGCAACGTCAGCAAGTTAACATGCCACCATCGCCGCAAAGGAGGAGTGTTCACACCACACGTGACACTCACGCTGACTCCAAAGTTATTACTACACTCACACAGAGTCCAGGAAACGAGCACCAATAAGTAGCCGGCTAGGGCCACACAACATCTTGAATGCTGAATTTAACACTTAGACCGATGAGTTCGACCCAACATACCAACAAGAGGTAAAATTGTTTTTAGCAGACTACCAAAAAACCATGAGGCATATAAGCCAAAGACTCGCATGGCGTACAACCCATTGGCTGAGCATGACTACAGTCTGGTATACCGACCAACAACCACAGTAGAACAATCAAAGTTCACAAGAGAGATCGCGCTCGCACCATTAGAAAAGGCAAAGCTTCCACAAACCGTGGGAAAGTTTAATTGCCAATGTGGTGCCATTTGTTTGTACAAAAACTAACAGGAGCTGCTCGCACGTGGTTCGATAGCCTCCCATCAGGGAAAATCAAATCTTGGCCTAGACCTACAAGAAAAATTCCTCACACATTTCAGCCAACAATGCTAATATAAGCACGACACCTCTGAAGTGATGAACATATGGAGGCGTGACAATGAAGGCCTAGAGGACTTCATCACCAGGTTTAACAAAGAATGTCTAGAAATCGGTAATGTAAGTGAAGATCTCATGCGCGCTTACTTCAAGAAAGCAATCAGGTGTGACACCCTGATTAGAACGATCACTGGCAAAGATGGGATGCCCGAAGAATGGGACAAGTTGATGGCTGCAGCTAAAGTAGTTGCGCAAACAGAGGAATTTCTCACAGGGGGAGGTCGGGTCACTACTCAGATGACCGTTACTCACGATCGAACACCCTCGAATCAAGCAGGCGCAACAGAAGGAGTAGAGGTTCCGGCTGGAATTTGAACCAGCCCGGTAGCTATGAGGATAAGCCTCGATATGACGAATCGTAGTATGTACTCAGAGGATGCGCGTACCACAATCGATAAGATTGGATACAAGAAAGCAGTTAAGAATGTAAACAGGGAGAGACATTGGACCCCAATTTCTAAGACACCAAAATAGGTTCTCATGATAGAAAATTACGAGTTCAAAGCTCCACTTCAGATGAAGAACAAGAGGGGATAAAACCCCAACCTGTATTGTGATTTCCACAAAGATACAGGAAATTTGACAGACAATTGTATCAGTGTACGAGTAGAGATCGAGAAGGCGCTCAAGAGCGGAAAGCTCAGTCATTTGGTCAAGAATGTGCGCAAGGAGACAAGGCAGTTGCAAAGACACGATGATGGCGGACAAAAGAAGGTTCGTCGTCTGGAGACTCACATGGTCACAGGCGGACCGTCGAGAAAACGCACAAAAGACAAGGGGAAACGAACATGTACAGATGATGCATGGCGAGAGAAACAAGTAATATTCCCAGTAGTTCGCGGAGGGCCACGCGCAACGAACCCCGTCGTGATTACTGGGATATTCGGTCATTATGAAACAAAGTATACGTTCATCGATCCGGGAAGCACGTCGGATATCATCTACGAGCAATGCTTTAATCAACTGATCAGGAGGACAAAGCACGACTAGAACCAGTTGATTGCCCGCTGTCAGGGTTCTGCAACGAAACGTTCCTACCTTTGGGTCAAATATCTTTCCCAGTGACGCTGGGAGATGGAAAAAAAGTCAAGAACAATTGATGTAACATTCATGGTAATGCCCGCCAATTCGCGACATGATGTACTGATTGGCAGAGAAATTCAAGGTCAGTTCCACATGGTAATATCCCTACCACATTCTGCAATCAGTTTCCCAACCGAAGCAGGGATAACGCTCGTTTTTTCTAAAAAGGAGATCATGGCAGTTGAAGATGCACCACTGCCAAAAAAGAACAAACAATCTCTGCGCACGGAGCCAGAGAAATGGATCCTAAATCGAAAATACCCGGAACAGACAATCACTCTCAGGCCCGTGGTGTCAGAGAACATCCGGGTACATTTAAACAGTCGTTGTTCTGCGACATGGATATCTTCGCATGGTCGCCGACTGACATGACAGGTGTCCCGCCGAAATAGCTGAGCATTGCCTCAACACATTTCCATCCGTAGAACCAAAGGTGCAAAGGAAGCGTAGCCTGGGCGATGCAAAAACCAAAGCAATGAACGATCAAGTTTTGGAGTTGTTACAAGCAGGTATATTGCGAGAGGTACGTTATCAGACATGGGTAGCAACCCAGTAATGGTAGAAAAGGCCAATGGGGGATGGCGCATGTGTATCGACTATAAGGATCTCAACAAGGCATGCCCCAAAGATTGCTATTCGTTGCCTGAGATTGTCAAAAAGATTGACTCCATCGCTCCGTTCAGGTGGAAATGTTTCCTTGATTGTTATAAGGGGTACCATCAGGTACAAATGGCTGTCCATGATGAAGACAAGACAACTTTCAGAACAGAAATGGGCATCTTTTGTCACACAAAAATGCCATTCGGATTGCGCAACGCTGGGCCCACCTACCAGCGCTTAATGGATCAAATCTTCGGGGAAGACATCGGAAAACATGTGGAGGTTTACATCGATGATCTAGTAATCATGAGCAGCGAAGAAGATCAGACGCTGAAAGATATAGAGAAAACTTTCAACTCGTTGCGCAGCGTGAACATGAAACTCAACCCGAGCAAATGCTTATTCGGTATGGAGGAAGGCAAGTTTCTCGGATTCATGGTTACAAAGGGAGGTTTTCAGGTTAACCCAGAGAAAGTACAAGCAATCGAATGCATGCCTTCGCCCAAAAGCATCAAAGACATGCAGCGACTAGCCGGCTGCTTGGCCGCGCTTAACAGGTTCCTGTCAAATCACGCCGCGAAGTCATTCCCATTCATAAGTACGTCGTGCAATTGCGTAAAGAAAAGTGAGTTCAAATAGACGCCAGATGCTGAAACGGCTTTCAAAGAAATGAAAGAATGGCTGATATAACTACCAACGTTGACGACACCGCGCAAAGATGAACCTCTGTTGTTATACCTATCGGCCTCGGAAAAAGCGGTAGGTGCGGTCTTACTGGTTGAGCGAGATGCAGTCCAAACTCCAATTTATTACGTAATCAGAATGCTCACAGACCCAGAAACAAGGTACTCGATTATGGAGAAGCTCGTCTTAGCGCTAGTACACGCCTCAAGAAGATTGCACAGGTATTTCAACGGGCATATCATACATGTGTTGATGAACTATCATATAGGCACGATCCTCAAGAAGCCAGAGATATCGGGAATGCTGGTAAAATGGGCGATCGAATTGGGAGGTCATAACATCGTTACCGCCTGCGCCCAACCATTAAAGTCCAAATCCTTGCAGATTTCATAACCGAAGTACCAGAAGGGAAATCCCAGAGTGTGATTCGTCGATACTCCCACTAAGCCTCAAAACGATGAGCTTTAGTTGTTATTTACCGATGGTGCGTCAAACGAGGACGGTGCAGGGGCAGGTCTGAGATTGGTCAGCCCTGAGAAGAGCGAATTAACATACTCTATCAGATTAAATTTCAAGAGCACTAACAATGAAGAAAAGTACGAAGCTTTCCTGGTAAGGTTACGATTGGCAATCAAGATGGGAGCCAAGAACCTACAAGGACATGTAGACTCCCTCCTCATGGCAGGACAAATAAACGGGATATACGATGCAAAGGGAGAAATTATGGCTCTGTACCTTGAACAGGCCAAAGTGCTGATCCAGAATTTCAAAACATTCAAAGTGGTGCACATCAATAGAAGCGAAAACAAGCCTGCGGACGCGTTGAGCAAACTAGCGTCGACAACTTTTCAACACCTTGCAAAGGATTTTCAGATTGAAATCTTAAAAAATCCTCGGTACCGATTCGATAGGTCAACATCGTGTAAATAGGATCACCATCTTGGATGACACCTATTATCCAATACTTGCAAGCGGGGGTTCTCCCAGAAAACAAAGCTGAAGCGCACAAGATCCAAAACAAAGCAATGTATTATCAGATGGACGATGGAATTCTTTATCGACGATCGTACTTGGGGCCACTTTTACGCTGCGTAGACCCACAAGATGCCAACTACCTAATACGAGAAATTCATGAGGGGATTATTGGAATCCACGCAGGTCCACGCATGGTAGTAGCAAAAATTATGAACGCCGGATACTACTGGCCCGGGATGCATTTGGATGCGGTAAAAGAATTGCGCAAGTGTGACTATTGCAAGCGCCATACGCCGAAGACCATGCAACCTAAGAATGAACATATTCCTGTTTCAACAGCATGGCCATTCCAACAATGGGGCATTGATATGGTTGGACCATTCCCTGACGCTCCTGGTGCGGTGAAGTTTGAAATTGTGGCGGTAGACTACTTCACCAAGTGGGTAGAAGCACTAGCATCGACATCTGTGATGGTAGTGTGAAAGTTCATATGGGAGCATATCATCTGTCGGTTCGGCCTGCCATTGTGAATCGTCACAGATAACGGTACTAACTTCTCTTCTAAAGACCTCCAAGCATGGATGCAAGAACTTCAGATAGAACACACTTTCTCTTCGGTCACACATCCGCAAGGAAACAACCAGGTTGAAAGTGTAAACAAGAGCATCGTTGAGGGCATTAAAGCCAGATTGGGCACTAGGCGCAGAGGCTGGGTAGATGAGCTCCCAAGCATATTATGGGCTCATCGCACTATGCCTAAAACTAGTAATGGAGAAACCCCTTTTAGCCTAATGTATGGCTCTGAGGCGGTAATACCAGCTGAAATCGGCTTACCCTCACCACGCTTGATGGTGATCAATGTAGTTGATAACGTGGCAGAACACCGTCTAGACCTTGACTTGCTCGAGGAGAGGCGCGAGAACGCTGCCATCAAAGAAGCCAAGTATAAGTCAAAGCAGGAAAAGTACTATAACGCGCGGGTCCGCGTGTGTACTTTCAATCCAGGCGACTATGTCTTTCGTGATAACGAGGCATCCAATGCAGAACGGCCTGGGAAATTAGCACCCAAATGGGAAGGCCCGTATCTCATTCATCAAGTTCTGGGCAAGGGCGCTTACAAGTTGCGCACATTGGATGATCACATCGTTCCTCGTACTTGGAACACACAGTAGTTGCATAGGTGCTATATCTAGTAACATGACTACTTTGTACCCAAAGGCCGAGAGCCTAGTATGACTATCTCGTAATAAAAGGCCGAGAGCCTAGAATTTGCTTTTAATGAAACATATTGTTATTATCGTATCAACACATCTATTTCCTTGTTATAAATGCATGTTAACTTTTAGTACGCGCACAAATATTACCGTCAACAAACACCTCATGAGTATAATACAACTCAAAACTCTTGCATGCGCGCAGAGCCAGGTTAGTATATTCACATATGAGTTAGACGTACACTTATTCGTGCTACCTAGACAAAGTTCAAAAACACAATGCAATAATTATAACAAGACAAAATTTATCAAGCTGTCATATTAATCAAAAGGCGCAGAAGCGCATCAATTACAAACATTGTCATAAAGTCATATACAAAAAAACGGCCAAGCCAAAAAGGCCGCCACATAGATCTACCCATTAACAACACAATCTCCCCTATTCTGCTTCATCATCCCCAACATCGTCATCAGTGTTAGAAAGCTCCAAAGTCTCGAGAGGCTCAAATATATCCTTTAAGCGCGCCACATAGTCATCGAGCCTCAAAGCTTCGGAAACCAGCTGCATAATGGGAAGACTGAGCTTGTTGTACGCTTCTTGTTGGGCAGCGTAGGAATCCTGAGCACTCGAAATAACAGAATAGTGGCTGGCATCCCAGTCCTTTTTCATCGCTTCTCTCACATGCGCGGCGCGTTCTTCGTATCCATCCAAGTGACCGACCCGACGCGCGGCAATAGTGAGTGAGGCCACTGTCTGATCCAACTCAGTCGAGTTAAGGACAACATTAGCAACCTGCACAAGTAGTAGAATGGTTAGTCAAGTAACAAGGCAACATTAAGATGAGGGACACAAACAAGTAATGTTCATAAAGAATGCTATAATCTTTCAACCATTCGGAAGCATTGACCAAGGGCTCAACAGTAGCTTGGGTCTCAGCATAGTTTTCCTAAGCCACATTCAGCACAGCCTGTGAAACCTGACGAGCTTCCTCAGCCGCATCGGACCTTACTTTCTCAGAAGCTCCTCTCGTCCTCTGACTCGCACAACAAACGCGTGAGCTCAGCCAGCTTGGCATTCCTGCGAGTCAAGTCTCTATCACGAGAGACGATTTGTTCTTTCAACTCTTCCTGGGAAGTAATGAAAGTTCTAAGTTTTTCAAAGTCCTCGTGAAATTGTATAGATTCAAGATGAGTACGAACCTGATCTTTCTCCGCCCACTTGCAGCTAACCTTCGCATCTGCAAGTTGGGTTTCAAGATCATCATTCTTCTTCTCCAGCTCTTCATTTCGGGAGGTGAGCTCAGCTACAGCCTTGGATGATTTTTCAACCCGCGCTTTTAGGTTGTTGATCTCGTTACGCACAACATACATTTATTGATTATCACAATCACATGCCTCTTTTCATTCCTTGCGCTCCTTCGCAAGGGTATCCTCGCTAGCTTGCAGCTTCTTTCTCCAACCCAACAAACCCCATTCCTCACTCTTCTTCATCTGCTCGAGCCTTGCTTGCTTAACAACCAGCTCCTCTTTTGCGTTTTCAAACTTTTCAGCATCAAGAGATAAACGCTTGTGGTAGGCTTCGAAATCAACCTTCTCACGATACATCGAGCGCCACTCCCGCATGATTTGGTACCCGGTAGATGAGTGGTTGGCATGCGCAAACGACGTACGACGGATAAAGGCTCATGTTGCCTTTCTTTCTGAAAGTTAACTTCAATAGGAGGGAAAATACCTTTAAGCCACTCGCGGAATTCAGGAAACTTAGAAAGTGTATCCCCCTGCTTTAACTTCCACACTGGAGCATGAGTATCTTGGGCGCGAGTTTGATCATAGGACTGATAGTAGATGTCGCCCAAGGTATCTTCAGGGCGGATGCGTGACGGTTCTTTATGTCTAGCCTGGAACGAGTCACATCCTCACCACCCGCACCAGTTTCATGAGCAGTTTGGGGCCGTTTTGTGACACCCGGCTATTTAGGCTGTCCCGTACAAATGTAACACGTGTCATGAATGAATAAAAGGCCATATTTTATTATTATGATTTTTATATATGGTATTTGATGTTGGTAAATTCAAAGTTTGATAAAAATACGTTGGCAATATTTAGATAAACGCTTATCGCGTCACGGTTAAAATGCGAAACGAACGTCGGTGACCGCCGAATAATGTTAAAATCCCAATAATAGTCCATTATGAGTTAAATAATATATTTAATCATAATCGCGAGGAAAAATTATTTAAAACGCTAAGAAACTTCATTTTTCGAGTTTAAACGCGTACTACGACGATACTGCGCGTATCTGACAAAATACTGTCAACACAGCCAGTTCAGGGCAACCAATAATTATTATAGTAATAATTTGACAAGTTTATTTTTATAGAATGATAAAAATAAATTAAAACGCTTAAAATCCCTATTTTGCGAATTTAAGCGCGTACTGCGCAACACAGCGCGCATACTGCCAAATACCGACAATGTAACTGGTCCTGGCAAATAAAATATTGATTAGTAATATTTTTGTGTGTTTATTTTTATAGAGCACTGAAAATAATTTAAAACGCGTTAAAACGCAGTTAAAACGCTAGATAAAATACCCGGTATCCAGTTTAAAGCCTCCATATGTAATATATATGTATATACACAGATATATATGTGTGTAATTAGACATATATGGCAGCCATGGAGGTGTATTTTCTTCTCTCTCCTCCATGTGTTGGCATGGGGAAGTGAAGGTAATGATTTAGCTTTTTATAAAATCTTCCAAATCCTTTACAAATCCAAGACAACCATTTCAAATCACACCATCTCTCTCTCTCATCAATGCTCACGGCCGAAACCCCCTATACACACATGCATTTTCATTTTTCAAATCATTTCTTGAAGATCCAAGGGTATTTGAAGGTGATTTCAAGTGTTCTTGAAGGTTTAGAGGTGATTTCCAAGTGTTTTAAGCAACATCCAAGCTTCATATCATCAACTCTTTTCAAAACCCACTAGAATCTTGAAGGTATAACATTCATCTTTAAAAACTTGTTCTTGATTCTTGATGAATGTTGATGATGATAGAAGTTTCTCTTGTTCTTGAGTTTAAACACTAACTTGAAAATAACCAAATGGGTTTTTAAAAGAAATAAAAATGGACATGTATATATACATGTAGGTGGCCGTGAGTATGTATATATGTATATATGAGATTGAGTTTTGGTTCTTGAATGATTCTTGATTAACATGATATTTGTAAAGTTTAAAGTTCATGCATGCATCAAAAGTTGTCATAAGAGAATGTTCTAAAAGGTTTTAGTGATTTAAAAGAATGAAAATGAAAAGTGGGTTTTTGGAAGCATGTATGTATATATGTGTGAGCCGTGTGTATATATATATATATGTATATGCATGCACACAAAATTTGTAGTTAGTTCATAAATGTGAAGGAATATGTCTTGCATTTATGTTGAATGATGAGATATAATGATATGAAGATTTGAATGTCATGGATAATATAAACATGAAATAAATGTATGTCTAGATGCATATGAGTACATGCAAGTTGAAAATAATATGTTATGGATGCGTTAGATGCACATACAAGGACATACATATCGATATATAATCATGGAGAGATATTTGAGCATGATTGATAAAATAAAATTTTGAACGGATTCTAAACACTAAAATATGAATATTTGAAGTGTTAAAATGATATAAAATTTTGACATAAAGTTTACTAGCTTTGCATGTTGTACTATGTGCTTAAAAGTGCTGTAAAATACATGAAATCGCATGAGTTATGTGCCTTACACAAAAAATGCACTAATATGATTATAACCATCATTTTATTCAGTATATAACATATATTGTGTTAAAATATGAAGTCGTTTCGAGTTCGGATGGTTAGGGTAACGTTTGACGCAAAACTATACGGTAAAAACGGTAAAAATCGCCTTTTAAGAGGGTTTTATGAAACTGTTTTAAATTAGCAAATAAACTGATATTTTTAGTATAAATATAAGTATATTAACTTATACTTAGTTTATTTGGTGTTTGGTTGGTCATATGTGACTTCCGGCGCCCGAAAACGTTACCGAATCACTAAAATACGCATTTTTCAACATACACTAGAATGGGTTGTTAATGAATGAACCTTATGTGTTTAAATGTGTTATGTGATTTAAATATGTGAATATGATAATATGTTAAGTGTTGACATGATAGCGGGAATTAAGACTATGCATGTACGCTTGTATGTTTAAAACGGTAGAATCGGTGAAATCGCGTTAAAATGTGTAACTTATTTGTTGAGCATGAAAATTGATACATAGGTTAACTTAGTGAGTTATTTCATGTATACATGCTTTAAAAATGATAAAGTGAATAAGTTAATGAGTTTTCGCGTTATATGATATTGTGATATATTACAGTATACGACGCGAAAATTGTAGATATATAGTATTTATAAACGGGAGGGTAACGGATAAAACATTAAGGTCACAATAAAAATCTTTCAAGTCGCAAAATCATTAAATAAATATATATATATATGAAACTATCATATATATATTAATATGCCAACATAATAAAAAATAATTACTTTTCGAGAAAATTTCAAAGTTATGTGAAAATTCTAAGTATTGGAGAAACTTAGGAATTTATAATATATTGAGTATTAAATCGTGCCTACGTATGTTAGGACGTGTAGAATCAAATTGTGGGATCGCACTATTTTAAATACGCACCCAAAGGTGAGTGTCACTAAACCCCCTCTTTTTACTGTTTAGTATATGTTTTGGGGGAAGAACACGCCTTAAAAGGATAAGTATACGTTTTCGTATAAAATATGCCTTGATTAAACTATAAATGTATTTTCATGGAAAATATGATTTGGAAATTATGTGATATGTTTTTAGAGAAAAACATGGTTTTGGATATAAATATGTTTCGGGATGAAACGGATTTTGGAATAATGATATATGCGTTTCGGGGATGAAACGGGGATTTTACGGCGTTATGGGATAGAACGACCGTGTGGATTTAAAATGTTTAAATCTAAAGTTGTAACGAATTGGCCCGGTCTCAAAGAGTGAGTATCGGGATTAGGCTTACGTTTCGGTGGGGACGTCGGGGTTCGTACAACGTGTTATATTAAATTTTATCATTTTAGTAGGATATATATATTGTTCATAAGGTTGGCACCTTGGGTGACCCATTGCGGGCACTTTGCGCGAACTTAGCCATTTAATCATTAATATGGATTGCGTGGAATTGTTGATAGATCTATCGGGTTGACAACCCCGTCGCGACCGGTAGCTCCGTGTCATGTCAAGCGACAAATTTATATTATGTTATTATCTAGCGTTGATTATACCCTTAATGTTAATATATAGTTCGTATTGTCTTGCAAACATACGAGTCTGAACATTTGATGCAATAAATTTAATATGTGAAACTTGGGAAGATGCTTAGTTCGGAGGTTTCGGGGAAACGCTTGCGACGGCTGCCCCATGGATTTTATTAAGGAAATAAAATTGACTTTCGAAAATATTATTTGGATGTTTTGATAATAAACACATAATTAGAAAGTTTTCCTTGTTTTAAATTTGAATATGTGAGCTCACCCTCCTTTGTGTTGACACTTGATTTTAACGTGTTCTTCAAATACTTGAGCATGGCTTCGGGAATCTTTGGCGTGTCTTGAGGTTGTGATGCATGTTTTGTTTAATAATAAACTTTGGACAACTTTTAAAACTTATTTGGGACCGACTGTATTAAGATCCATAAGGATCAAGACAACTTAACTATGTTATGGTTGTGGTTTATGTTTAAATTTGAAAACAATGTTTTAATTAAGTAATATGTCCAAATTAACGACACATCGTCCACTAAGGTATTTATGGGCACCAACTTCCGTCACCATTACGTTTGTATTTCCGCTGTGACGTTTTTGGGGTGTTACACGTTTCCCCTCATCTAATGTTTCTTTACCGGCACCCTCTCCACTTACACCGGTGCCAAACATAATTTGGGATCCCGCCCCCTTAACACCTTTGTCAGGTTGCGCAGCAGCTTCTTCAACCGTCTTCTCAACAGGCTTTTCAACCTCAATATTTTCCTTGGGGTTTTCAGCCTCTACCGGCCCCTTGGACTGCGCAGGTGCGCCGATAGATTTACCAATAAAGCTCGTGGTCACCGAAGCTTTGATCGCCTTTTCTTGCACCACCTCAAAAATACCTTCCGCCTTTTGTGACGAACCAACAGGTGGTGGCGGAGGTACCTGAGTGGCAGCTTTGGAATGAATGATGCGGAACCTGGGTTGCACCTTTTTCGGTTCAGCGCAAGACACACAAAAGTAAGGAAACATACTCACAAAATAGGAGAAACTCTTAATAAAAACAAGATACTTGGTGAAAGTGTTGACATCAAAGATCCAATATCAACCTTCTTCGCAATCACGGGATTACTGAAAGCCACCTTCTTGGGTGAGGGTCCGCCTTTCTCCTCAGATCGCTCCCTCTTAGATACCCTCCTCTTCAACAGCTCAGGCTCTGGCTCTTGTACACCCACGTCAAGCGGATCAAACGAAGGGGTTGCACCTGACAGCTGTTCTTTGGAACTCGCGCTCCCGGTTCTCTTAACCCAAGCATCACTCCCGGGTTTGCCTATAAAACCCGATGCTTCATAAGAACTAGCAACAAGCAGATAATCATCCAATTGAAAATGGCTCGAGCGAGTAGTACCTTTGCACGAGGTGGCATCAGAAGCAGCCGCATGAACCTCCGCCTTCAGGACATCAGCACCAACAGTCTTCCTTTTCTTAATATGCCTCTTTGGCTTCTGCTACTCTGGGTAAACGCCAAAGCTGCGCAAGCTACATGCAAACGTAGGAGGAGCGTTTCTTAATCGATGATCTGATGAAGCTATAGACTCCCCACTGGAAAGCAACACAATATCTTCTACAGCGGGAGTCACAGCCCTACAAGGCCGAGGGTTCGTGATATGCGCACCTTCAGTCGCTGATGGAACTGCAGCAAAGGCATCAATACCAGGATACATAAAGTTGCCTTGAATCTGGTCATACCAAGGCTCCTCATCCTCGCGCAAGGGCCTAGTACCTATGACTCCAGCATGAGTATGGAAGGCGTGATGATAGAGCGAGACTTCTGCAAAATTCAAATAGGGGAAAGGGTGTAAATAACAAGGGAGAGAAAAACAATCCTGTGACTCAAATTTTACCTTTTCCGTCAAGAAGCAGCACAGGGACACTCGTACTCGCAGTGGGCCATTTGTCGCTCAAACCGGCAGCCACCAAAGCATGCTCACCAAAAGCTTTGTTGGGGAGGGGTTGTAAATTTTCATGCCATCGCGCTCCATTGGGAATTTTCAAGTCTTCCTTCGGAATAGGCGCAGAGTCACGAACATGCATGGCAATTGGAATAACATCCTCACGAATGAAGAAGAACATCCCTTTCTAGTCGTGAAAACTCTTCAGAGGATTGATCAACAGCCGTTTAAAACCACACATAAGGAAGGAATAAAAGCCCAACATGCATTGTAACTGATAGAAGGCCCGAAAGTTATCAACCGTTGTTTCTTCACCTTGAGACCGGAGACAAAACTCGAAGTGACGGATACAGACCATCCTGAGCGGGCTAAGTTGAGAAATATGAATCCCATAATGCGATAAAAGGCATCCAAAAAAATGAGTAGCAGGGAGTCTGAAATTTCCTTACCCAAAGAAATCAGCAAAAAGAGAAATGTAGCCAGGGGAGCAAAGGCAGTAGTCTGGCAGGCGCATGATATCTAGCATCCCATATCGCCGCGAATTCGTTACCTCGCACTATCTGCTCAAACGATGCCTGGTCCCACTTCAGCGGTGGCATGCTCCCACCGAGCTCTTCTACCTCCACATCTTCATGTTGCTCAAACATAGCAATCAACTAACGAAGAAGGTGACCTTGAAGTTTCAAAGAAAACTGGAAAAGTTATGAAGAACACAATGAAGATCTTCAATAAAAACTTGAAGATTTGATGATTCGATGAAGATGTGAGAGAAAAGGCAAAGAAGAAGTAACCCCTTGTCAGGATCTAAGTTTGAATTACTTGTAGTTTTTGTTTCTAAAGATGGAAAATGGATTGAATATAAAAGATATGCAGCGGAATTAATGGAAAACTTTTACTACAAGCAATCGGTCGTTTGTTTTCATCACCACCATGCTTCAAGTTGGTAAACTTTGCATGTGATTCACAAACTCCCCCTTAGCCAATTACAATCGTTTGATAGTAAGAAAAGAAGAAGCTAAAGTGCGAATTGATCTTTTTCAGGAAGACAAGTTAACCGTTACAAACGTAAACCTATTTATACTAACTATCTAACCACTGAGCATCTTTTGTGACGTCATGGTTGATAGTGACAACTAACAAAATTGTAACTAACTAAAACACTGCTATACTAATACTATCAGTGCATAGCACGTTACATTGAATAAAGTAAAACTAGTCTAAGCACTAATCTCTATCCTCTGATCTTGTTTCTTCTAGCAGACCTTTGCTTCTTGATTCAATCAGATGATAGGATCAGTTGTTCAAGGAAAGCAGTGTAAAGGTTGATCAGAGGTTGTAACCTCTGATAGTTGAACCAAAGCTCGGATAGTGTATTTGGCTTTGATATCATCTGTTCCTTTGTTAGGGTTCAATCCCAACAATCTCCCCCTGGAACAGATGATGCCAAAACACTTGATTATCCTTGGTTTTTATTCCTCAACAGAAGTTCTCTGATTTGGCTTTTAAACTGTAATTCAAAATTCAGAGAAACTTCATCATCATCATCATCATCCTTTTCGAGTGTCTGATCCAAAAGATCTTGAAGGTCTTTTGCATTTAGCTCATATGCAGCCTCCATGCTAATCTTGACAGCAGCACCATTAGACTTGAGCAGTGTTAATTCATGGGAGTCTTTATCGACTTTCCACTTTAGAATTTTTGGGTCTTCTGGCTTTCTAGGATGAATTTTATTGGTTGAGGTTTGAAGAGCTTTTTGTTGAACTATCTTTGTCAATTCTGCTCTGAGCTTTTCACTAGCCTCATTTGTGTGATAGTCAACCATGTTCTTAATTCCCTCTTTGATGTGTTCAAACACTCTCTTGTCCGCCTATCTTTTCTTGCCTTTTTAATTGATTGAAAGCAAGAATAGAGGGGACAAATGATGAGATAGACTTTTTAGAGTGTTGAGCTTTATGAACATCATCTGAAGGAGGGTAAACTTGTTTAGAAGGCATGTTTGGATCTTTCTTCTTCCTCTCTTCTAACATCTTATAAGTATCAATCACCCTGGCTTCTCCCCACCTTATCACTTGGTTCCTTGAACCATAGTGATTCTGTATCAATTCTTCTTTCATCCTCTTAAGCTTCAAGGCTCTTTAGGCATGTCTTTCTTATGTTTTTCCCAGTTAGGAGGAGTTGGATTCTTGTGAGGATCTTTTAACATTTCTTGCATTCTTTTAATTTCTTCTCTCGGCTCATCTATACTCCAATCCTTGAACTGTGCCTTTGTTGCCTTATATTGCTTGTTCTTCATGATATGTTCAATGAGTTCATTTTTAAGATATTGATCTTCCCTGTTTGACAGCTTATTACTCAAATCTTTGACAAATCTTGCAATACCCTGGCTTTACTTAGCTGAAAAGACATGTTGGTATGTATCTCTCGATCACTTTTACCAGCTGAGTCTCTTTTTGCTATATCCTCTACTTGTTTCAATTTGAGTTCCAGATAATCATCAACATTTTCAGGTCTTGGGTAGCCATCAAGAAATAATATAGTTCTTTTTTCAGGGTCTTCCTCAGACTAGAAGCTTAGAATTTCTTCCCTAAGTGCTGGTAAATTAAGAGGATATTTCTTTGCTGCAGGTATAACTTTAAAGGAATCAGTGGTTGGATTTGAAGATGGTGGAAGCATTGATGTGGAGGTCAGTGGTTGTGATGATAAAGGAGTAGGAGCAGGAAGGATCTCTTCTTCATTCACAATATTTGTAGTCCTTCTCCTCTTAAATTTGACTTCAGGTGAAGATGGATGAGTTGGAATTCTGGTTGGTTTTGGTAGAGTTTGGGTGGATGTATTAAAAATGACTATGGCAGTGGATGAGATTGCATTTGCTGCAACCTCTGTTGACACAACAGTTACTGTAACATCTGCTTTGGTGGAAATGGGTATGGAAGTTGAAGTGGGTGTGCTTGATTTTTGGGAAGCAGAGGTTTTAATGGTTAGATTTATAGCAGGCTCAGTTTTGGAAGGTGTGGATGTTGGTTGCCTTACTTTTCTAGCAGGTCTCCTCTTTGCTGAGGTAACGACCTCTTCCTTTTCTTTTTGCTGCTTAATCTTTTGCTCAACTAATACCTTGCCATCAAGATACACTTTTCTCTTCTGCTTCTCATTTTCTCTGGCCAAGATATCATGTGTTAGATCCTTTTTCTTTGAACCATCTAGCCTGGGTATATCCACTGTTGGCTTTGCCATTTGATCATTTATTGTAAGCTTCTTCTGTCCCAAAGGTTTCTCCACCTTTTTGGCATCATCTTCAGTGTTTACAAAAAATAACGGCAGGTGGAGCAGTACCAGTGGTTTGGAGAAGATGAGCTTTTATAGCTTTAATGTCTGCCCTTGTATCCATGAATCTAGCTTCAACCATGTTTCTTACTTCCTGCATTTGATGTTTGTGTTGTTGATCAGAGAAGTGCTTTTGTTGCTGAAACAAAGGGTCTAGGGCTTGTTTTAGATCAACAGTGTTTAAGATAGAGGGTTGGCTCTTTGTAGCTATCATCTGCTTCAAGAGATTTTTGATCTCTTCAACAGAAGTTTCAATCTTTGATACTCTCTCCGTGAAATCTTTGTATCTTAGATCATCACCTAATTTAATAGGATCATCTGAACTCCTACCTGAGGTGGTAGTTATATCTAAGAGATCATGAGCATGTGTTTTGACACTAGCTTCAACCTTAGATGCCCCTTTTTCTTGGTACTGGGGACTTCCCACAACATCAGAGGTTACCTTGGTAGCCTCAGCATTGGTTGCCTTCAACAGAGACTTAGAAATGTAACCACTGTCCAAAGGAAAACTAGGTAGTTTTGCAATTGTAGTGGCTGCTCTAGTTGAACTATCACCAAGGGTTACATGTAACCCAAGGGATGTAGCCTCTTCATTTGCTGATGGGCTAGCAAAGAATAGAGATTCAGACCCAACATCATGTTGAAGTATATTCTCATTGATAGGTTGGTGAGAAGTGCTGGATAATGTCTGCTCTAGTTCTATGCATTCAGCAAGGGTAAAAAGGTTTGTGGTAGTGATTTTATTGGTAAAGGAATCGGTGCAGAAAGAGACATTGCCCTGGGAGGTAGGCTGTGAAAGATAGAACCAAGTGGCCCTAGAGCTTCATAATTTGGTGTCCCTGTGTTTACAACTTGATCCTTTTGTGAGGATACATGAGGAGTTTCATAGCCAGGTGGAGATCTCTCAACCATCTGCTGTGAAGAAGTAGCAGCAATGGTTAGTGACATTGGTGTTGTCACAGGGTTTATCTCGGGGATCTCATCTTCTAGAGGACCCATTTTGGGTTTGGTGAGTTTTCTGGATGTTTTGTTGGTTTCTTTTTGGTGATTTTAGGTGTGGGTTTCAGAGCAGTGGTTGCAATGCTCTGATCACCTAGAGCAGTGGGCTCAGTAGCAGGAGGAAGAGATTGAATATTTTGTTCTTGTAAAATTGGCTCATCCTCCTCTACTTCTGTTTTGGAAACGTTTTCTTGATTTATTATGCATGTAAAGGTTTCATGAGTTAGGAAGCCAGGTGTGGTCACTACGCCTTGTTTACTTGCTTCAGATCTGATCTGATCTTGCAAGTAAACACTCAAGAATCGAGGATGAATCAAG
This sequence comes from Scalesia atractyloides, assembly GCA_947069175.1. NCBI lineage: Eukaryota > Viridiplantae > Streptophyta > Magnoliopsida > Asterales > Asteraceae > Scalesia > Scalesia atractyloides. Next base: position 77,201,479 of record CAMTDV010000005.1, on the reverse strand, counting down.
AAAGCTTTTCTTTTTGAGATATTTTTAAAATTATTTACAAGATCATTGAACAATACCTGTGAATAGTTAAACTCTGATTCAGTCAAAATTGCATATCCCAGATATTGCATGTTTAATGGAATTTCATTGAAAGCAGTAGATTGTGCAGAGAGACATATTAAGAGAGTATGGAAAAAGAATTTCATCTATGCTGGAAAATAGGGTTTAAAGATTGTCATACCTTTCAATTGGCTAGTGTAACCCCATTCCACAACCTCTGCTTGCATCTCTCTTAAAGAAAATGACACGGGATGTGCCATATCATTCAATTGAAAAACTTGAGAGATTGATTGTGGGCTAATTTGCATAGGAGTACCCCCAACCTTTGAGACAATTGCATAAGGAACATCATCAGCGGGTGTTTTGTCCAGAAATCCCGAAGAGAATCAATGTAAATCTTGGTTTTACTTCGAACATATGTTTAAATTTTGACTCTCTTAGAATCCAAATCATTGTGTGGTATTATGTTTTGACCTCGGTTTCTTCTAAGATTCCAGTGTAATTGTGTGGGGTTTTGATAATCAATACGAATGGTGGTAAATCATGCTTTGATTTCATCTTTGATTTTGTTTTAGGAGCCATGATTTGAGTGAAAACTATTTTGAGATTTTTGAACTCGAAACAGTTTGGTGAAACCTCTGTTCTGAATAGAACAGGGTTATTATAGGGTTTTTGAAAAAGTGATGATGACGTGGCATCTGATGCAATGACTGTCAAATAACATCTGTCCACGTGTAACCTCTGATTGAAAAATGGAAGACAGTTGTTTGGCTAAACCACTGTTTGAAATTTTTGATCTATCAGAGGATACACTTTTGACAGTGGATAGGCTTTTCTAAATGATAAGTGTTTTGTGCTATCCGTGCTTTGAACAGACTTTGAGGATTTATTGAAAAATTCAATTTTTAAACTATTTTTAAGGATGGATTTTGATTTTCTAAAAACATTTTATTGCTATTTACACATGAATCACAAAAAAAAAATTGTTTTTAATCCATGTTTAGCATTCCAAGCCTAGATATCAAGTTATCAAAAGTGTGAGCATCAAGTGCTTTTGTCAACACATCTGCCAATTGATCCTTGGTATGGACATGTTGTAAAGAGATCAAACCTTTTTCATAGCAATCCCTCACAAAGTGATGTCTGATGTCAATGTGCTTAGTGGTAGAATGAGAGACAGGATTTTTGATGATATTTTCTGCTGCTTGACTATCAATCTTGAGTGGAGTCTTTAAAGCAGTGATACCAAAATCCAGCAATTGATTTTGAAGCCACAACAGTTGAGCAGTATAACTTGTAGCAACTATATACTCTGCCTCAGCAGTGGATGTGGAAACTTCAACTTGCTTTTTACTTTGCCAAGACACTAAGAACTCACCTAGGAATTGGGCTCCTCTAGATGTGGACTTTCTTGTTGTTTTACATCCAGCAAAGTCACTATCAGAATATCCTACAAGCTCAATATTACTATTAGCTGGATACCAGATACCAAGTGTGGGAGCACCTTTTATGTATCTGAATATCCTTTTTACAGCAATAAGATCTGATTTTCTTGGCAATGACTGTGATCTGGCACAAACACATGTTGCAAACATGATGTCTAGCCTTGATGCAGTTAGATACAGTAAAGACCCAATCATGCTTGTATACAATGTTTGATCAACAAGGTCATCTTTGCCATCAAATGTGACTAGCTTGGATGTTGCCATAGGTGTGCTGCAAGGTTTACATACATCCATATCAAATTTCTTAAGTAGTTCTTCCACATACTTATTTTGATGGATGAAAGTGTGATATTTGTTAAAATACACATAAATTTGTCCCCCGTTTTATCCCCTTTTTACACGTTTTTGGCTGTAAAGATCAACAATTAGATACTTAATCACGTATGTTTTCATTTACAGGCCTTAAACAGCGTGCCAGACAAGAAGATGCAGAAAACAAGGATTTTCCAGGCGAAACGACGAAGTTGCGGACTTTTTGTGAAGATTCGGATAGTGCACGGCCGTGCCATCCCAGATCAGAAGGATTGGCACGACCGTGCGTTGCCGTTTTCCTCGTGTGCACTGCCAGTGCGACTCCAATTCCAGATTATCTCGGACATGCACGGCCGTGCCAATCTTGGCATGGCCGTGCCATTTTCAAAACCTTATCCGGATAAGATGACGTCAAAAAATTGCACTAATAGTGCACGGCCGTGCGGATAAAGTGCACGGCCGTGCGGGACCTGAAATGTTATAAAAACAGGGCAGAACTCACTGATCGCAGACTGGACTTTTTGGAAGCGTTTTCTGGCGATTTTTGGGCTCCGGTAACAACATGTTTTGCTCCGATTCAAACCCCCATTGTGCCTAGAAGCTCCATTATCATCCGGTTCTTCAATCTTTAGCTTGTCTATGGTTTGATTCTTGAATCTTTCCATAATTTTGATTATGTTTCAAGCTTTTAGATTGTTGTTTATGTAATATTGTAGCCTCATGGCAAAAACACTCTGAATTCCTTGCTTGTTAAACAACCATTAGATGTTAATCATGTTTGTAATGACACTTAAAAACTTTTTATGTTAATCCTTGATGATTGTTTTGCAACCTTGTTATTGATATTGGATTCTTGATTATAGTTAATTGTCTTGGATGATTAGTTCATGGTTAGTTAGGATATTTAAAAGAAGAAGCCTCATTAATCTTGCATTAGTGAACCTTTAGCTTAGTTAAAAATGTTCACCCTATGAGACTAGAAATGGGTATTGGGTTAATAAGGGGTAATTAATATTAATCAAGAGTACTTTCCGTCGCGTAAGGACCTTAGCGGGTTAGATGGTGTCGTTATGAATTCTTAACATAAATCATAAGCTTAGTTAGTAGTTTCGGCCAGAATTGCTTTCTTAGTAAGTTTATGTTTAAGATTTGTAAAATAGACTCGGTTGTGACTTAATCTAGGTTATGCTTGTCTCGGTGGTTGCATTGTGTTTATCGGTGTAACTTTCCTTGATTAAGTGAGGTTAGAAAACTCTTAACGGATGACTAACTTATTTTTAAGGGATTTTATATAACATTAATCAATAGGGCGTTAAAGAACAACTTTAGGTGGTTAAAGTGTGTTTATCGTTTTAACTTTCCGAAGAGTTGTCATGTTAGGATTCCCGAAAGGGATACTAGTTGTCTTTGAAAAATGGAAAATTGACCAGTGACTTAGTGGCATAACCGACTTAGTTAACATATTCCGGTTGTTCATAAAGCAAGGCTATACTTATATTTTTCATATTTGGAGTCCTTATGTTTACAAAAAGAAAAAGAAACAAAAATATTATGTTTTAGTCATTTTTAGTTTAAACACTTTATCAACCTATCTTTTTATACCGATAGAATATTGACAAAGGTTTAGTATTAGCGTCTCCGCCCGCATCCATGGATCGATACTTGGTTCTTACCGATACTTTACTACATATATGACGGGTACACTTGCCCTTTCGTGTGTGTTTTAATGTTGAAGTATAAATCATTTTTATAAATTTAAAACCAAATCGTGTGTAAAATTCATTGTAAAAAAATATGTATATATACGCACACGTCAAAGTGCCATGTTGCATTTTTTTGACTTGTAAACCAAGAAAACATTGCAACTCACCCATTGCACTCATCTCAAACTCTGCTGCCATGAGTTTTCTGAACTCTTCACACATGGCAGTGCATGTGGATCAAAAAATGATGTCATCCACATAAATTTGGACAAACATCAAATCTTTTCCTTTCCATTTTAAAAATAGGGTTTTATCAATCCTACCTCTGGTGAAACCAATGGATAAGAGAAAAGTGGATAGAGTTTCATACCAGGCTCTGGGTGCTTGTTTTAGACCATATAGTGCTGTCACACCCTCAATTTCCACTTGCGGAGTTTTACCGCGAGGCGTGTGAACAAACCAGAATCCGAGACACTAGTAACATCGAACGACTCTGTATGATTTGTTTATACGTTTTCCAAAATCATTTGTTTAACCATTCATAGTTATTTTTAAATTGTTTTAGTTTGGTTTCAATGTTTAGCAGAAGCATAAATTTTAAAGTTGAGCGGAAGCATTAAAGTAAAGTAAAGAAACGGGCGCCAACACAAACGCCAAAACTAAAGAAAACCCAAACAATATTCATAAATGAGACTCGATAAAAAGATGTCTTGATCAATGCAAGTGAGTGCACCTAGAGCTCCTAGCGTCCTGAGAAACATGTAAAGAAACAAGTGTCAACATTAAAGAAGAGTGAGTTCACAGGTTTTCATAAGTTCATTTGTTCGGTTATAAGTTTGTTTCCCTCGTTATCCCTAACCCGGGATAACAATTTAGTTCCATTATTCCTAACCCGGAATAATACTGATGGTTCCATTATTCCTTACCCGGAATAATAATGATGTTCCATTATTCCTAACCCAGAATAATAATGTTGTTGGTTCCATCATCCCTAACCCGGAATAATATTGTTGATTCGTAATTAAGTTCAATGTTAACATGTAGGTAGCGAGCCTAAAGTTATGTCACGTAAGTGTTCACGATCGAAGCAGACTGTTGTGCCTCCGAGTTGCCAGGCCTATCACTGACCATGGCGAAGTTAGGCCAAATTATTCACCCGTTGACCATACCCGGTCGGCTAGCGCGACTAGCTCGGGTGGGGCTTGTCGGGCCCAGTAGTACTACTTATAATTTCCCCGCTATCTAACCCAATACTAACGATCCGAGAGTTTGTCGAGGACTTGTGTGATATAGCTGCTTAGTGACCATAACGTACATTAACATTAACTTAGGTACCGAATAGTTTAATGACGTTAATTTCGTATAACGTAAAGAGATAGAGTTGTAGAGTGTATACATGTTTCTCCCCCTGTTGTTTAAAACCGGATAAAATTAGGGGCCGTGAACTCACCTTTAGTTGCTCGGTTAGTGTAACACAGAAGTAGCAAATGATGGGACCGCTAATCGCGTCCTAACAAGTCAATCGATTTAGAGTTAGTGTGTGAACACACTGATACAAACCCTACACATAACTATCATACAATGCGGCACACATGATAATAATTTCAAAAACTCAATCATGCATGCAAAGTATTATCATACCAACATAGTGATCAAACCAACCTATCATGAACACAAATCAATCCATACAACACTTTGGTACACACATTCGCAAGTTATCAAGTTTCAGCTTGTATACTCATAATTAGGCTGTTTTTCGAGGATTTTTATAAAATAGTTCCAACGTTAAATTCCAATTTTTTTACAGAAGGTGAAAACTAAACTGTAGAATTTTATATAAATTTTTCAAGTCCTAACACTTTACCAATTATTCATAAATATTAATATACTAGGCTGCAGTCAGATTCGTCGCTTTCTGACTGCATTCCACGGGAGAATTTATTTAAAAATCACCGTTCATCCAATTAACAAAATTCTAGTGGGTGTTTCCCGGAAATTTCCATCTCCAGTTCCTGTACAAATTTCGTGATTCAACTCTCTACTTATTATGAGATCCGACTCGATAAACAACTAACAAATTTTCAGAATTTACACAGCTTCAGTTACTGCACTTAATTGACCACTTAAAAATATCAAACGACCTCAGAAAAATATGAATCCAGCGCCATTAGAAGCGTTTTTCAAAACTATACGTTTTAGGCTTCAGAAAATCCGTTTTTCGATAAATAATAACCAAGTTACAGCCAATTGAAGTTGGCTGTAAACACCATTCAGCATCCTGATTTCAACTTTTTATCGCAATATAACACGCTTAACAATCGAGACGTTAAATATAAACGATCAAGAATAGATTTATCAATCATATATCATCATGTACATCATACTCATGCAAACCCTAATCATATTATATGGTTTTTATCACAAAACGCAGCCTAATGATTCTTGATTCCAACTAATCATCATAATCGCCAAACTTGCACAATCAATCGAACTAACATCATAACACTTTCATAAACCATGATTCTACCATTACATACAAGCATGATCAATAGTTCATAAACCCTACATGATTTGCGAAACAATAGAAAGCCCTAACCTTTAACAATGAAGATTAACGAAACGGGAACGAGATGGGAGTCGATTCGGGTAATCAAGGGGATCGCGACCGAGAGGAGGAGTGGGGAAAGGCTGCCGTCGGCTCTTTGGAGCTAGGGTTTGTGTGTGTGTGTTTTTTTTTGAAACATAACACATGCATATATGTCTTTATATAGCGCAAGAAAGAAAAGAAAAAGGAAAAGGGTTGGGCGATTTGCGCTTGCGGCCGCAAGGGATTTGGGTGGGGCGGTTTGGGTCTTTAACTTGAGTCTCAAGTTTTGCTTAACTCCTTGAGTCGCAAGGAAGTGAGGTCAACCCGTTTCGCGACCCGGTTCGGTTCGTCTATCTATTTACTATATATTTTTATAATTAATCACCACGAAATCAAAACATAACATAATCACTCACCAAGCTTATAAACGTCTAATACATATAGCACGTAATTCACTTGATAAGTTCACAAGGTTAGCGTAGTTATTTCGAGCGTGTAAAATAAATCTCCAAATCAATTTAGCGTAGGAACGAATAACCGTGAAGTAGTGCGTTTAAGATACCTGAAAAACCTGGATGTCACAAGTGCTTTGTTTAACCTGTAAACATGATCATGATGAAATGCATCTTCAAAACCAGGAGGTTGAGACACATACACTTCTTCCTTGATCTTTCCATACAGGATTGCACTTTTGATGTCTATTTGATACACATTGATGTTGTGGTTAGCAGCAAAAGCTAAGAACAGTCTGATGGCCTCCAATCTTTCAACTGGAGCAAATGTTTCATCATAGTCTAGGCCTTCTTCCTGTTTATAGCCTTGAACCACGAGCCTTGCTTTGTTCTTGACAACAATGCCCCTTTCATCTATTTTTTTCTTGAAGATCCACTTTGTGCCAATAGGACTTACTTCTTTTGGCAGTGGTACAAGTTCCCATACTTGTTGTCTTTTGAACTGTAGGAGCTCCTCTTGCATGGCTTCTACCCAACTATTGTCTTTTAGTGCCTCTTGGTACTTGACAGGTTGTGTGAGTGATAGAAAGCCAGCAAAAAGACAAATGTTTTAGGATTGGCTTCTAGTGAGCACTCCCTCATTGATGTTGCCAATAACTTGATCCATAGGATGGCTTTTGAGGAAAATTAATTCACCTTAATATGGGACAATGGCATTCTGAGGTGAAGCTTGCAAACGTGTATCATCTGGGCTATCATCTGTTGGTGAATTTGATGGTCCAGCCTCTGATTGGAATGGTGGTGGAGGAATTGGTGGAATGGATGTAAAAGTGGGTTGACTTCTGTCCATTTGTTGTGGACTTCTATCAACAGATGTTTGGTTCTGAGAGCTGGCAGAGGTTTGAGTATTAACCACTGTTGACCTGGCAGAGCTATCACCATTGCTACTAACATCTGCTCCTCTGCCTGAAGGATAGATTTTGAAATTTGGAAGCATGCAATCATATCCTTGCTCTTGATTTGATGACTGTGGGGTACCTGCATCGTTAGTCTTGACAGACACATCTTCAAATGTAAATTTGGATAGGTCAAACAGTTCAGCAGGATTTGTTGGGATTTTCAAAGATGAGAGTTCATTGAACTTCACATTCAGAGTTTCTTCAACACACTTAGTCCTAGAGTTAAAAACTCTGTAGGCTTTGGTAGTGGTTGAGTATCCCAGAAAATAACCACAATCAACTTTGGTTGCAAACTTGGATATTGAATCCTGTAAATTTAAAATGAAGCATGGGCAGCCAAAGACTTTAAAATAAGAGAGCAGAAGTTTGATTTTATAAAGCAATTCATAAGTAGTCTTTTGATGCCTGGGGTTTATCAAAACTCTGTTCTGAACATAACAAGCAGTGTTTACAGCCTCTGCTAAAAAAGACAAGTGTAGACCAGAATCTGCTAGCATAGTTCTTGCTAATTCAATCAACGTTCTGTTTTTCCTTTCAACAACCCTATTTGTTCTGGAGTTCTAGGGATGCTATATTGTCTAACAATCCCTTTTGACTCACAGAAAGCATCCAACTCTTTGTTCCTAAACTCTGTCCCATTGTCACTCCTAAAAATTTATACAAGAAGATCAAATTGCTTTTCAACTTGTTTAACAAAGTTTTGCAAAATGTTTGCTGTTTCATCTTTAGAGTGTAAAAAGAAAGTCCATGTGAACCTGGAAAAATCATCAACTATCACCAGGCAATACCTTTTGTGTTTTAAGATCATGATTTTTACAGGTCCAAAAGAGTCCATATGAAGTAACTGTAAGCAATGACTTGTTTTAGACTCTTCAATTGACTTATAAGAAATTTTATGTTGTTTACCTTTTAAACAGGAAACACAATGTTCTTCACAAGTAAATTGTTTGTGAGGCAAACTTCTGACAAGACTTTGTTTTGAGAGAGTGGAGATGGTTTTTAGATTTGTGTGACCTAGTCTTTTATGCCATAATTCTGTTTCTTTGCTTGAAGCAACTGAGAACAAACATGCATTTGACATAGGATTATCTTTTACCATATCTACCACATACACATTTCCTACCCTATTGGCAGTAAGTTGTGCTTTGCTCTCTGCAAGTATCTGATTTATCTTTTTAACAACCTCTAGGCCTACTATCTGACAAGTTTCCTTTATGAAGAAAGATCCATAACCCTTATCACTCATTTGTGAGACACTCAGAAGATTGAATTTTAGATTATCAATGAGATTCACATTCTCAGACTTGAGTTTTCCAGCTGAGACACATCCTGACCCTAACTCCTTCCCTTTTGAATTATTTCCAAAGGATATATCAACCCCTCCATGAGCTTTAAAATCTCTGAGTAGCTCATGTGCCTGGAGCCCCCACTATCTACATACCAAAGACTGTCAAGGCAAGTAGAAGCTCCCTGCACATGTTTTGAAATGATTAGTTGAGGTGAGTTTCCAAAGCCATAATGGCTTTGGATGGGGTATCAGATGATCCAGACTCAAGTTCAGGTAAATGAGCAGTGGTCAGATCAGGTTTTTGTAACCACTGCTGTGAGCCATTTCCTATCAACAGTTGGTAACCATGAGGATGCCTATTTACCCTTGGCTTAGGAAACTTTTTGTAAGTCCCATAAACCATAGGCACCTTTTGATAACTAGGCTGGCTTTTACCTCTTGGAAACTGGTTTGATGGAGGTGCATCTTTCACTTGAATTTCTCTATGAATAGAGGGTTGATTTAAAGCTTTTGTGATAGATGTTCCAATTGATTCAAAGTTCTGTTTAGATTTCTTTTCAGAATAACATGAACTTTCTCTTTCAAGAGCTTTTGCTCTAATCTCTTTTACCTTTTGATGATAGATTTTGAGATAGGCACACTCTTGGGTCATATGATTTGTTTTGTTGCAGATGATGCATCTAGGAGATTTGGGTATAACACAACTTTTGTTTATGTCAAAAGCTTTTAACAGAAAACAATCTGCAGCCACATGATTTCTCTTTTCACAAAATTCACAAAAAAAGTAATTAACCTTTTCTTTCCTTTTCCTATCAGACTTTTTGAGAGCAGTGGATGTAACCTCTACTGGCAAGTCTTTGATAGGGATCACCAGTGCTTTTGGTGCTTTTATACCATCAGTGGTTGAAAAGTCCATTGGCTTGAAGTTTTCCAAAATATCACATTCATCTGACCAGGTTGGTTTGAACTGATATTTTTCAATGTCTTTATCTTTTGCTGAAACCTCTGGTTTTTCAAGAATGATTTTGTTTTCATTTTTATCTGTGATTTTAATTTCTTCACCAGCCAAGTTTGTTAGGACTATTTCAACTAGCTTAGAATCAATTTTTGCAACATTTTCACAAGTCTGTCATAGTCTCTAAAACCTATCCAAACTTTATGTTGCTCTTGATTTGAGCATCAAACATAAGCTCATAACCTTTACAAGACTCTACCCATATTTCACAAGTGATTTGGGTAGTTTCAAGCTCCTGTTTGCAAACTTGGTATTTTTCTACCATAGTTTGGAGCTGGTCTTTGGTTATGCTTGATTCATGCCTTAGGCTACTCATTTCAGAATCATTTTTACTTAACTTTGTTTTCAACTCTTTGATAAGTTTTTCAAAATTAAGTTCGTCTTCTAAAATTTTGTTTCTCATGTTTTCATTCACCTGTTTTATGTTTGCAAAAGCAATAACGCATTTGTCAAAACATAGATCTTTAAGGATCTGAGGTGATACCTTCGAAGCAGTGTAGGTCCCTAACACGTGGATCGTTACGAGATTGACAATCAACCAAGGGTGCGGAATCCCCTTGATGGATCAAACGAACACAGAAACAAGAGTATAGATGAAGAACGCAAACAAAACTTTAACCGATCTTCAATGATTATCAAACACAAAGTTTTACAATCACTCAAGATCACAAGAACCTCACAGCCACTCTCTGTGTATTCTCTCACAAGTCACTCTCTGCCACTCTCTCTGCAATTGTCTCTCTAATGTCTAACCTAAAACCCTAGTGCAAGAACTGTTTATATACTACAACCATGCAACTGGGCTAGGCCCACGTACAATTATAAACAAACTCGGACTAATACAATACAAAGACAATCTCGGACTAGACATATATCACATATTCCGAATTTGTGAATCCAACACAAACTCGGACCTTGTTACATCCTCCTAAACTCGGATTTTGCATAAATTCGGACAAGATATCTTCTAGCAAACGTGGAACCTTTGAGCCTCCATAAAGTCGGACTCCTTGAGGTTTAACTTGGACCCATTTGATCTTTGATAAACCCGGACATCACAAGCTCTTGTAAACTCGGAATCTCCTAAATCTTCATATCCAATGCCTTGAACAAATATCCAAAGACCAAACCAAGCTGTTGTCACATAAATGCACCAACAAACTTCCACTTGACAATAGCTCGCAAAGGTATCTTTAGTCTTTAGAATCTCGTAGTCTTTGGTCTTTGGATAGCGTCAGCTTCAACACGAACTCTGTCAGCAACAAGCAACCATAAGAGCACAATCACACTCTTCTTCCTCATACACCTGCTCATCCCATGGGTCAGATAAAGTGTCTTTTTCAACATCAACAACATTCACTTCAACCACTGGTGTAACTTCTGGTATAACCACTGCTTAACAACAATCAAAAACATCAGACTTTAATTCCTGCTCCACAGATTCATCACCTTCTAAAATGGTCTCCAAAGCCATTAAACACATATTTTCATTTTCAAAGTCATTTTTGGCTATGAGAGCAAAGTTTTCATCTGTTAAGTCCTCAGGCAAACTTCTCCAATCGACAAAACCTTGTGTGAAAAAGCTTTGTTGAGTAACCTCTGTTGGTGTAGCAGTGGTTTGAGTAGGTTGTGTAACTTGTGGCACTTGCTGCACATGTACTTGAGGTGGTGCTTAGACATATTGAATCTGTAGTGCAGGTGTTTGAACATAATGGACAGGAACTGTAGCAACAGGATGCAAAGTGAGCAATGTTTTGCCTTTGAGGTGGAGGGGTATATTGGGAATATTGGGCAGTGCTTTGAGGTTTGTTGCCAGGATGTGTTACAATTGGTCCTGCAGATTGGGAGCTGTATTCTCTGGCAAAGTGACCCATCTTGATACATTTGTAACATTTGATTTTAGATTTATCCAAACAACTTTCAACCCCCCCATGCAATCCTGGAAACCTTCTACCAGTTCTTTTGTAAAAATTACTTGCTCTGACACTTAAAAGTGCCAGTTGATGCAAAATGTCCATCTCTTCAAGGTCAGTGGGTTCAAAATGTTGTACGTCATTTAATTCAAAAGATAGATTGTCAGAGGTCTGGCTTTCACAATTTGCAGCAAAGGCAAAATTGGGTGTACAGGGATCAGAGTTGAAATTGTTTCCAGATGTTATGTCAATGTAGTGATCATAACTCTGATCCTTTCCACAGCTAGACCCTCCTCATGACTATATAGAGCAGTGTTTCCCAAAGTATAATCACCAGTCATTTTCCCTGACTCTTGCAACTTCTTTTTCTGGTTCAACTCTCTCTCATAAGTGAGGAGTCGTCCATGAAGTTGTGTCAAGGTCATTTCCTTGTAACCAACAGCTGTTCTAGTGACATAAGCTACAGTCTCCCATTTCTCAGGTAAGGATCACAAGAAACGACTATTGACAGTCGAATTTGGAAATTCCACATTTACCAATTTGAGCTCACTGATGAGACAACTATATCGTCCGAACTGTTGGGGTTAATGATTCACCCTTAACGTGGTAAAATGTTTCATACTGTTGATTTAAAACCTCTCTATTATTCTCTATCACTTCTTCAGTACCACCGAATTGTTCTTTACAATGAAGTAATCCCGCATAAATCTCATTGGGCAAAGCCGAAGCAACGATGCTAAAGGCTTTAGCATCCAATTCGATTTTAAGGAAATCCTGTTCAGAGTAATTTTCGAGTTTTTTAGGGACCTGAGTGTGGGGATCCTCTGTACTTGGATCCATGGGGACATGAGGTCCAAATACAACGGATCTCAAGCATCTGGTGTTCTGTTGGGCGAGAATATGACCCATCCGACGTTGCCAAATAAAATATTCATTTCGTTTCAACATCGGTAGTTTGAACATGGATCCAATATTGGATTCCGGTGTGTTTTGTGCCATTTGTCTTGTTTACAACAGATTTGTGTTTTAAAAACCTTTGTAGTAATAAAACTCTGTATTCAAGTAAAACTATCAAACGAATTAGCACAAAGAGCTGATCTGTTCAAATCAAAATGACTGTTAAATCAAAAGCGATTGACCAGGCTCTGATACCAATTGTCAGGATCTAAGTTTGAATTACTTGTATTTTTTGTTTCTAAAATGGAAAATGGATTGAATATAAAAGATATGCAGCGGAATAAATGGAAAACTTTTACTACAAGCAATCGGTCGTTTGTTTTCATCACCATCATGCTTTCAAGTTGGTAAACTTTGCATGTGATTCACAAACCCCCCCAGCCAATTACAATCGTTTGATAGTAAGAAAAGAAGAAGAGTGCGAATTGATCTTTTTCAGGAAGACAAGTTAACTGTTACAAACGTTCACCTATTTATACTAACTATCTAACCACTGAGCATCTTTTGTGACGTCATGGTTAATTGTGAGAGCTAACAAAATTGTAACTAACGAAAACACTGCTATACTAATACTATCAGAGCATAGCACTGTTACATTGAATAAAGTAAAACTATTCTAAGCACTGATCTCTATCCTCTGATCTTGTTTCTTCTCGCAGACCTTTGCTTCTTGATTCAATCAGATGATAGGATCAGTTGTTCAAGGAAAGCAGTGTAAAGGTTGATCAGAGGTTGTAACCTCTGATAGTTGAATCAAAGCTCGGATAGTGTATTTCGTTTTGATATCATCTGTTCCTTTGTTAGGGTTCAATCCCAACACCCCTTTTCACAAATCTTCGGCTATATATACCCATCGCATTTAATGCGATGGCTAACTGTGCCTTACAAGTGGAGCGCGTGATGACTAGGGAGGCGACACGTCAGGCATCAAAAACGCACCAGCGGTTATCACGCGCACGTGGCATCCAATCGCCTGACAAAAGACAAAACGACATGCCTGACACAGTGACGGCATGCCGTCAACAGTGTCAGCAGTCTACACAACCGTCGCTGTCACCACCAACCTGTCAGCAACTTGTTTCTTTTCAAACTCCAGAAATTTCCCGCTTTAAATTCCAGCGTTTTACTTCAGATAGAAGCAACCCAGGCGCGCCATGTACACCAGAACTTCATAATGATGAACAAAGTCGAAACAAGCGCAAAGGGAGCTCATAATCTTAGTCCAGAGCTCCGAACACTCACTTCGCGTGCGGAAGCAGCACTGGACTGGGGGGACTTGAAGGGGTATGGTCCCAAAACATGCGCCTAATACGGTGAAAACCTTTTTATCACGCGCATAACCATACCCACCACAACTAAAAAAGGAAACGAAGACGATCTCGCGCGGGTTAATGGGAGCAACCCAAGACGACGCGCGAGTCAAGCTAACCGTTCAGACACCATGAAGTTGACACTTAGCTTTATCTGGAAAAAACCAAATCCTCAAAATCCTCGCGCGAACTAAAGACTAAACATGTTAGTAAAAGCGCAGGAGAGTAGAGGACCAGTATTAAAGGTACGGGTGACAGAGCCTTGAACCAACGAATGCACGACAGGCTGTAGGAGATCGTGCTCCACGATGAACAAATGTATAACAGACAAAAAGTACAAAAGGACGGACACGTGGCACCAATCAACGTGCGCCGACCACTGTCCCACGATCTCCACTAAACGCCGATGCCAGAGTAGACAACAAGGACAGATGTCAGGACACGTGGACCCACTCAACACGCGCCGAGTGTCTTTCCTGCCCAACATCACTAACGGTCGTGGCAGGAGAGACATAATGGATATTCCTTGTTGTCTCTCAGAGGCCCAAGCCCATTAGTCCATCTCCTTCACGAAACCACTCCGGCTATAAATAGAGGACTTCATCTACAGGTTTAAGGATCTCACCTTAACTCTTTCACTTAATACATACACTTATTATCCTCAAAACATATACTTATTCTCACGCCGGAGGGTGGTTACGCGGAGAACCCCCTATCCCCCTCCTCGTAACGAGCTTAACGATGTGTTTAGTGTTTTGCAGGATCGAGAACCATTCAATAGGCAAGATGAAGGAAGATTAACCTCATTTTGTCGAAGCACTAACCTCGAACTAATTGTCTAATTAGTTTGGTGTTTCTTCGGTGCATGTACCCCCTTGTCTTTCGGCTATCAACTCCAATACATGATGCATGGTTAACCGTCTACCGCTTTTAACGTTATTTTCACAAAATTAGTAAAATAACGTTAAAATTAGTGCAATTTCAGTTTTGCCCCCTAAGCGCCAACACATATATACATTATATGTGCACTCCGCAAGCGGGGCGTATAATTGAAAAGACAATGCTAACAGTAAATTAATTAATAATCTCATGATGTTACTTGCACTTCAACAAAATAATCAGGATACCTTGTTACAAAACAGTCAAAAGCACAGATACAATTATTCAGGGAAATAACACCCAGGTTGTTCAGGTATGATAGGAAGTGGAACTTCAATGGTTGAGAAAACCAGTCGTTGAAAGAGTTAAGGTCGTCCAGACCTTAGACCTTGAACTTCAGGTAGCACTTGTGCATCTTGAGTTGTTTCCGTAGGTTGTGGTTGAAGCGAATTTGGATCTATATTATGTCTGTTTTCGTGAAGAACGAACGTTTCAGATGCTTGTTATCGAGAAATGCAGTGGTTTTTTTGAGCCTGAAGTAGTAGGCTCCACTTTGTGTAAATTAACTCCCCTATGCGTAAATCCATTGTTGTTTGCTGAGCAGTGGTGGCTGATGAATATCGAGCAGCCATAATGTAGTTTAATTTGTTGGCGTCTTTGTGCCCTTGACTTGCTTTTCTTTGCTATTTTGTGGACGATCTTTTGAGGAGGTGCAGTTGGTGATGAGCAGAAGTTTGATGCTAAAAAGATGGCATATTGAGTTGTGATGTATGAAAGCCGGTGGTTGTAAATCTTTAAATACAGATATTTTTGGTACTGTTGGGAGGGAACAACTGTTATACTTTTAACTTGAATTTTTATGTACTTTTGAACGGTAGAACCCTCATGTTCTAGAAAAATTAATGGAAGTGTTTAAATAGAGATGGAAGTGCTTGACTGTAGAAAGTGGCCGGAAGTTATTCTCGGTGGAAAATAGGGTAGCCGGAAAAGAAAGTGGCCGGAAGTTATTCTCGGTGGCAAATAGGGTAGCCGGAAAAGAAATTTGTGCCTCAAATAGGGTAGGGGTTAACGATAGGTTAATTAACCTAAATGTGATACCATATTAAACGTGAATTGTATTGATTGAATAAAGATTACATACTAAGGCTCTATATATATATTAGAGTAGGAGTTGGCTACAAAGCCTAAGTTTCCTACAAAGTCTAGGAAGCCATATGGAGGCGACATGTGGCATCTAGGGTTTTTAATAAAAATGGCAATTGGATAATTTAACATTTTTTTTATTTTGGAATGTATTTGTATCTATAACTAACGTTGCGGAAATTATGGTAACTACAATCTCCATGTTTTGCTGAATCACTGGTTATCCTCTATATCAACATGTAAATATCAATCAATATTACAGATGGTTTTTATGATCTTCATAATTTTTTTCATCTCATTCATCTTTTTCGTGGGTAAAACTTAAGGCTTCAAACGCAATTGTTGACTGCGATGATCGTAAATACAATTCCTTCTTTTTTAATGAACTTCATAAACAACATGTTCTTGATATTGTGTTTACCAGTTTCAGAGGTTTACGTCGATGTGTTATGTCCCTAATCGTATAAATGATGATTATATATTAAGACGTTGGCTTTTCACAATGTTAAAGATATTTGATTTTCACGTTATGTAATGGCTATTTATGTAATCTGATTTCACGTTATGTAATGGCTATTTAAGTTAATATTGATATTATTTGTGTTTAGTAATTAGTTAGCATGATTTGTACTTCAACAGATGAGTTTTATTTAAAATTAGTTATCATGTTCAGTATGAGGGTTAATAGGTGTGATGTATGTTTTAGTTTAAATGTGTTATAAGTCAATTAATTTTTAAGTTTAATATAATGTGTGTTAAAAGTGTAAAAAAAATTATGTTTTAAGTATTATAACAATAATGTGTGATGTGTTTTAAGTATTTGTTGGTGCATAATGCCTATGTCTTAGTCTTATATCGAGTCTGTATAGATTAGAATCGAATAGGCTAGCGAAACGAAGTATTTATGTGTAATTGGGACAAGTTCGCTGGAGATAAGCATGTATTGTCAAGTTCGGCCGAACTTGCTTAGGCAAGTTCGCCCGAACTTCATCTCCTACTAGCGAACTTCCATCCCTATATATAGCTAGCTTGTCTATCTCATTTGTAACTTTGGCATCTTTGAGGCGGAGCTCTGTCAATTTGGAGACTCGACGTTATATCAATAAATTGACGATTAATTGACTAATTCTTGTCATTTGGTAATCGTGTCATAATATTTCCACTATTATGGACATTAGAGATCAAATCTAGGTTCCTATGCATTGAGGATCGGTCCTACAAGTGGTATCAGAGCTAGAATAGCCTGATTTGATTGATACTAAGACAAGAACACTTCTAATTCTACTCCATTCTTCTATTTTTCTTAATTTTTACACAAAAATGAAGAATTCACGTGAAACATCTGTCCAATTTTGAATATATCATGTTAAATACATCATAGACAAACCCCTAAGAGTTTGGAAACTAAAATCAAACGAATTGGTGTCAAATTTTTGCAAAAACCATGTTTTCCAAACACACGATCATCGAACTTGTTAGCCAAGTTCGGCCGAACTTGAGCTAGAAAGTCACTTTTTAAGTGAAATTCTATCAAGTTCGCCCGAACTTGAGGAACTTTTGAGAGATTTATCGCTAAGTTCGCTCGAACTTACTAAGGAATCTTTGATATTTTATCAAGTTCGACCGAACTTGATAAAATCAGAAAATCTTAGGCTAAGTTCGCCCGTACTTGTGAGTTTCTTATAGATTCCACATTGTAAGTTCGCTCGAAGTTAAAACTCAGGGAAATTTTCAATACAAGTCACAAGTTCGACCAAACTTGTGATTAAACCTGAAATTCTTCATTTTCACACTACAAGTTCGACTGAACTTGTAGTAAATTCTAACAATTTTCAAAGTTTTGAACGTGTTTTCAGCGTACGTGTCTCGATATTCGTGATGGATGATCTACAGAGAGCGTTTATGTCAGGAGTAGGTACATCCAATGCCAATGTAATACAAAAAGTCAACCTCGACAACGAAATGGGCACGTCCGTTAAACCGCCAAAGTTAATGAGCATGGATGAGTACGAAGGATGGAAGGAGAAATTCACTTATTGGGTTCAGGCCATGCATTTCCAAGGCTGATTATCGATTGAGAGAGGTTATACTGTTCCGTTAGACGAACATCAGCAAGTTTTAGAGAAGCACAAGTACTCCCCAATATAGAGAGATGAGTACATTGCTGAGAAAAAGATGATTAGCCTCATTCAACAATCTGTTAAAGAGGATATTCTGGTCTTACTGCCTGAATACACGACTGCGAGAGAACTCTGGCTATCACTGCAAAAGAAATACCAAGGAAGTGCAGAGATGATCAAGAGTAAGAAAGCTCTCATCATGAAGGAGTTCAATATCTTTAACATGTTGAAGGGCGAGACAATGAAACAGATGATTGAGCGTTTCTGCCACCTGAAAGTCCCAAATGAGAAGACATGGTCTCGAGAAGACAGAACAAGAGTACATTGATAAGCTTGCAGATGCGTTACCTGACGGAGAGTGGACTACTTACCTGATGGTTCTGAAAGAAAGTTCGAATTGGGAATTCTTTAAGTTGTCTTCATTTATCGACAAACTCGAAGGTCATGAGATGGAACTTTTAAAGATCGCAAAGTCGAAGAATGCTAACATTGATCAAGATGTTGGTTTGTATTACAAGAACGAAATGCAAGACAACATTTCAAGCCCAAAGATACAGACAGCATTCAGTGCTAATATGAACACTTCCCCACAAAATCAGAGCCAATCATATCACATATGATCAAAGTCCACAGAGTTCTTCATTCTCAAGCACGGGTTCAAATTCATCATATTAGAATCAAGAAAATCAGAATCAACAAACGAATACTGATCCAATGTGTACAAGTGTAACATTGCTGTCAATCTAAACAATGTTGTTTCTGAGCAAGTTGCAAAACAACACATGTCACTTCCCGAAATGACCACCGATGACTACGATCAGGCGGACGAAGAAGAGCTTGAACTGATGGACATAAAGTGGTCACTAGCTTCTATCATTCGAAGGGTCACAAAGTTTGTTGCACTCACAGGCCGAGATATCAGAAATTCAAGCAACAAGCTAGGGTTCGACAAAACCAAGGTCACTTGTTTCAGATGCCGACAAAAAGGGACGTTTTAAGAGAGAATGCAAAAACCATGAAGTAAAGGAAATCAAAGTCCATTTGGTGGAGGCAACGAGTACTACAAGAAATCTCTTCAGTACAAGCCTTTCCCAAAGAAGACACAAGTTGAGATCTGCAATGGTTGCTACCAACAAAGATGATGGTTTTGATTGGAACTCTTATATCGGTAAGAAGATCGGAGTTGTTTTAATGGCTGAAATTGTTGAAGATACTTATGCCGAAGAAGCAGCAACGATAGAAAATGCTCTACTGGAGCAGTATCTGCAACAACAGGAAGAAGAAGAGATGTATCTTCACATGAAGACACAGGGCATTTTAACTTCTAATTCATCTTCTAGTTTTGCAGGTAACTTTGATGGAAGTTCTCAAGAGCAAGTGATCGAGGAGAAGTCGATTGATAAAGAAATCATTGATGTTGTTCAAGAAGTGAATGCTGAAAACCTCACAGACATTGCCAATAAAGCAATGATGGTGAATCTAACAAAGGTAGGTCCAGAGGTAAAGGAAGTTGTCAAAGTGCAAATTGTGGAGGTTGTAAAACCTTGCACAAAATGTACCGAGCCATGTGCTAAATGTGCCAAAAAATCACAAATCATCGCTGAACTCAATGTACATAATGAACATTTCAAATACGATTATCGTACAATGAAGGAAGCGTATGACAAAATGAAAGATGATTACGGCAGGCTCGATAGAATAATATTGAACAACATGATACTGTAAGGATGTTGAAAGGTACGGAAATGGATAAACAAAAATCAATAAACATCTATATTAACACCATTGCTGAAACCAAACAACAACTCTAGGACATGAAAATTGAAACAGAACGTGTTCAACAACTTTTAAGAAGTTACACAACTAACGCATATATCATTGATCACATTCTTCCCACAATTTCATCGGAAGAAAAACCTAAAAAGAAAATTGGTAAAGAATACAACAATGTTCCTCCACCCCTATGCGAGAAGTATTGTCGCAAAACTGTTGATGGGATGGATAAGGCACTCAACATTGAGTTGTTATCTAAAAAGAAAAACGAGTTGCCAGAGAACATTGATGTAGTCTTTACTAAATCAGATGATGACAATGCGGTAGTAAAAAAAGTGGTTGAAAATGTTCTGAACGATTCTGATGATGGCAGCTACGAGAGCGCCACGTCGAGTTTGAACAGTTCTGATACAAATTCCAAAGATGACGAGACATCATCGGAATATGATTTATGTGATGATCCTAACGTTGTAATATACAAGGTTAAGGAATCTGATAGATTGTACTTTGATGACAGTTTTCCGATTCGGAACGTCAAAGAAGATCAATTGGATAAACTGTTCAAGCTAGTTGAAGTTACATCAGATGACCTAGAGAAAAATGAAAAGAAATACTATTCAAAACCCAAAAGAAATTACAATAACTACTGAAGGAATGGTGGTGATCATCAAAACCAGAGAGCTGGGTTGGGATTAGAGGAATCTGATGAACCTAAAAAGAAAACGTCACCATTTCATGAGTATAAAGATAAAAACATGAAATTTGTTTATGGGACGAACACGGTTCAAGAGGAAAGTTTGATCGGAAAACAATCAAACGATGAGTTTAAAAAACAGAAAGAACTTCGTGATAAAGCAAAAGCTGCAAGTGGTGTAAAATCCACTAGTGGTCATTCACATGACAATCAGACTTGCTTCAAGTGCAATGAAGTTGGTCATATTGCACGCAAGTGTCCGAAGTCTAAACCAGCTTATCTTCGAAGAAAAGAAAGTTAAGATGTTGTGAAACCAAAGCAACCAGAGTTTGTAAAACCTGTAACGCTTTTGAAAATAAATAAATCAAAATCTGAAGTCAAACCTAAAATTGAAAAGAAATTTGAAAACTCAACTTTCGAAATAGGTGAAACTTCTAGGGCAAACAAATCACGGTTTTACATCAAGAAGGCTAATATTAAATCTCAAGCCTGGATTGCTAAGAAAAAATCAACAACATCCGATTTTATTAAGTCTGAGCTTGTAAAGACTGATAACACGAAAGAATCAAAATCTGAGACGAAATCCGAAACTGTCAAAATTACAAATGATAACAATTCAAAAGGTAAAAAGAAAGTAAGTTTTGAAAATGTAAACGACATTGGAGGATCAGATGAAGATTATGAAGATGATTACCAAGCTTTCTATCCAAAACCCAAGACAAAAAAGGCTTGGGTCGCGCTCTTTAACTAGATTTTAATATGTGCAGGGGCTCCAGAGATCCGTACTTTCAAAGTGGATTCTGGATAGTGGAGCATCCAGGCATATGACGGGAATGAAAGCTTTGCTGTTCGACATAAAAGATAACAATGGCGGATATGTTGGATTTGCTGGTAATCAGGGTGGAAGGATAGTTGCCGAAGGAAAATTGATGGCGTTGTTTCATTTGATCGCGTGAACTATATTGCAGAACTGGAGAATAATCTTCTGAACATATCGCAGATTTGTGACAAACAGTTTACAGTACATTTCAACGATAAAGAATGTATTATTCTGAAGCATGGTTTCAAATACCCGATGAGTGGATTCTGATGCGAGCTCCGCGAGAGAATGATCTATATGTCTTGGATATGGGCATCGCTACCACTTCATCGAAATCAGCGCAATGTTTTGTGACAAAGGCTACTGAGAAAGATTCTATTCTTTGGCATCATAAGATGGGACATATTCATTTGCGAAAAATGAATTTCTTGGTTCATAATGATCTGGTAGAGGGTGTAAATCTTCGGAGCTTTCATATGTCTGATCACTGCTTAGAATGTAAAAAGGGAAAGCAGATCAAGAAATCACATCCGAAGAAAATTCTGAACTCAATCAAGCTGTCGCTTGAACGTCTCCACATGGATTTATTTGGTCCTGTCAACGTTCGAAGTATTTCAGGAGACTTATGATGCTTGGTTATAACAGATGACTATTTGCGTTACTCATGGGTTTTCTTCCAAGAATCAAAAGATGAAACATTCGAAAACTTGGTGATTCTTTTCAAGAAGCTAGAAAACCTTTATCATCTCCATGTACGA
The DNA here is from genome assembly GCA_947069175.1 of Scalesia atractyloides. Lineage (NCBI taxonomy): Eukaryota > Viridiplantae > Streptophyta > Magnoliopsida > Asterales > Asteraceae > Scalesia > Scalesia atractyloides. The sequence goes on along the minus strand of CAMTDV010000005.1, from coordinate 77,179,312 downwards.
CGAATTCGTAGTGACAATGGCACAGAGTTCAAGAATAATAAGATGAAAGAATTCTGCAACGCTAAAGGGATTCTGCACGAGTTTAGTGCACCCTATACTCGGCAACAAAACGGTGTCGCTGAAAGGAAGAACAGAACTTTAATCGAAACTGCGAGAACCATGCTGGCAGACTCAAAGCTTCCAGTCAGCTTCTGGAGTGAAGCGGTTGCTCCGGCTTGCTCTCTAAAGAGAGTTCTCACTATCAAATCAACAAAGAAGACATGTTTTGAGATGATCAACCGATGGAAGCCTAACTTGAAATTCTTAGAGCCATTTGGTGAGCCATATACTGTAATCGATCAAGATGGTAAATTCGGAGCCAAATCCCTTGTAGGTTTCTTTGTCGGGTATGCGAGTCCGCTAAGAAGAGTGTATGTTCCCTCGTTAAGAAAGGTAATTGAAGCACAACATGTGGATTGCTTTAACTATACGGATCCTATTCAAAGGAGAGGCGACGCATGGTTGTTCAACTATCAAGATCTTTGGAAGTCATTCGACTTGCCGGAAGAACCGCCTGAAGAAAGAATTTGCAACGTTATACTATCTTCAGCAGTCGGTGAATCAAGAACAAATCATTAGACCAATTGTGGTTAATCAACCCACGTTGGATTCTTCATCTTCTGAAGCAGGTCCGAGCAATAGCGGTGTTCAAGTTGAAAATGTTTCTGAAGCATAAGTAACACCTCCTACAACTCCAATGAATACTTCTAATGAACCAGGAAATACAACATCAGAGCCCAACATGTCTTAGAATCAGAATTTTGACTCAGATGAAGCGCCGACATTTGGTGAAACCTCATCGGATGAAGAAGTTGAGCAGATATCTATCATGTTGAATCAATCTGCTAGTTCGAGAAATCAGAACGAAGCTTCATCAAGTGCTCCAAATGTTGAAAAGAACAGTGATTTGAATGTCTCAAATCAGCAAAGCTCAGTTGATGTTCCTACAGAAGAAATGCCGTGATCATATTCTTACCATCCTTCAATGAATATCATTGGTGAATTACAAACTGGTGTGCATACACGAAGCCAAATCAATAAAGCACTTAGTTGTTTCTACACCCGAGTTGCTCCAACTCATAATTATTGCTACTATTCATGTTTCATTTCTCAAATAGAGCCAAAAATTGTTAATGAAGCTCTGGGTGACGAGAACTGGGTGATAGAAATGCAAGAGGAACTGTTACAGTTCAAGAAATTGGGTGTTTGGAAGCTTGTAGACTTACCACCAAAGCAAAAAGCTATTGATACAAAGTGGGTCTTCAAGTGTAAAAGAGACGATCGGGGTGTAATAGTCAGAAACAAAGCTCGGTTGGTTGTCAAAGGATTCCACCAGCAAGAGGGTATTGATTATACATAGGTATATGCACCGGTTGCACGATTAGAGTCTATCCGCATTTTCCTCGCCTTCGCAGCTTGGAAAGGATTTAAGGTGTACCAGTTGGATGTAAAATCTGCATTTCTCTACGGTAAACTTCGTGAACAAGTGTAGGTTGGCCAACCACCGGGTTTCGTCGATCCACTAAACAAGAATAAAGCTTATCTCCTAGACAACGCCTTGTACGGATTACACCAAGCCCCGAGAGCTTGGTACGAGACGTTATCGCAACATCTCGTTGGAAATGGCTTTACAAGAGGCACGGTCGACAGTACTTTGTTTACTAGAGAAGTCGGATCTCATCTAATCATCATACAAATCTATGTGGATGATATCATCTTCGGTTCTACGAATGATAGTCTTTGCAAAGAGTTCGAAAAGATCATGAAGAATAAATTCGAGATGTCCTCCATGGGTGAAATGAAATTCTTCCTCGGATTACAGGTCGATCAGTTACTAGACGGCATATTAATTCATCAGACAAAGTATGTTCATGACATTCTCAAGAAGTTTGAAATGGATAGCTCGAAGTCGCTTTCGACTCCGCTGGCACTGAATCATGGGATTTGCATAGACGAGACGGGAACCAAAGTTGATGACACACTCTATCGATCGATGATAGGATCTCTGATGTATCTGATGGCATCTCGCCCAGACATCATGTATCCTACCTGCTTATGTGCGAGATATCAGTCTAGTCCTCGAGTGTCACACATGCAGTTAGTCAAGCGAATCTTCCATTACTTGAAGGGATGTCTAAGCACTGGCTTGTGGTATCCAAAGAACGACAATTTCGACCTAACGGGATACGCTGACTCAGACTTCGGAGTGGACAAACTGAACTCGAAATCTACAACGGCAGGATGCCAGTTCTTCGGAAAACGTTTGGTAACGTGGCAGTGCAAGAAACAGACCACGGTCTCTCTCTCATCCTCTCTCTACCTTTGAGGCAGAATACATTTCTGCTTCCAGCTGTTGTTCTCAAATCCTCTGGATTCAACAACAGATGAGGGATTATGGTCCGCAGTTTCTTGATACGCCTTTATTCGTAGATACAAAGAACCCATCGATATAACCAAAAATCTGGTTCATCACTCACGTACTAAACATATTGAAATTCGTTACCATTTCATTCATGACTGTTACGAAAAGAAATTGGTACGAATAGAAAAAATCCACACCGATGAACAAAAGGCTGATTTTTATACCAAAGATTTCCTTTAACAAGATTTAAATATCTAATGAGGCTTAACTGTATTAAAAATTTGCTGATAGGTGCGGAAGCTGAGGTTGAATACGGATCAAACGACGGGTTCACGTAATCCGCAGTGGTTTGTTATTTTTCTTTCTATATTAGTATTTCTTAAAAATCTAAAATCCAAAAATATGTTTTTGATTTTAGGGGGAGAAATATTTGGGAAAATACAAAAACATATGAAAATTTTCATAAAAATTTCAAAAAATGTACAAAAATATTGAAAAAGACAAAAAGAATTCGGTGTCACAAAAAGGAAATTATAGTACATCAGTGGACTATCACAGTATGCTAAAGAAATGTAAGTTTAAAAGTGATAAACAAGTCTTACTATGGATGTGTCGATAGACTTAACACGTTCAGTCAACTGTTTTCGAGATATAAACTAAATTTTACAACTGCTTAATCTTGTGGATTAACACATCTTGGATATATGGACTTAGTACTCCGAAATTTCGTTTGAGAGATTGCCTGATTCTGAGATACGAGGTCTTTATAGGTAGTTGATATCTGGGGTATTATACAAGTTCTTCCGATTTTGCGGAAGCAATAGCCTAGAACTTCTATAATACTTTTGTTAAAAACCCTAAACTACATGCAATTTTAAAAAGTGTCGAAATATCTAATCATTTGCAGTGCTGAAAAGATTCCTTAAATGGAACACACCTTAAAGTCGAGCCTTCATCTCTTTGTCTGTACGATAGTACTAACCTGAGCTCTCAAGGTCTCGCATTAACCCAGATACAAATATCAATTACGCTATATTCACCTGTAAGATGAAATCTAGGGAATTTTGATACGGGAGTATATTCAAGAAGTGGAAACCGCAGATAAGTCAAGTTTCATAAATCATACTTTAACATATCTTGGAACAGTTGAGAAACATAGTAAAGTCTAAGTGGACAAACATATCGACAATCTAGGTAAACGAGTTTAAAACTTAAAGTCATCTAAAGGACAACGGTACTGGTGATATGTCTCATACAACTCATATGATCCTTTGACATGAATTCACAAAAATATGTCTGTAAATATGTTTGTACATAGTTTATCAGCTTTACAGATTAAACCAAAAAGATTTTCAGTGTGTTTTAGCATAAAGTTACAAAAATACAAAAAGATTTTGTTTCTACATTGTTTTCAGCAAACCAATGTTGGAGAACGGGTCTTCGAAGTCTGGTAAGGTGCTAAAACTGGTGGGAATTCATTGACAACGGGCTGGGAGCTAATTTGTAAAATCTGAAAAGCCAAAACGATGAAAAAGTTCATTAATTTGAAACTTTGATTTTGAAAATATCAACAGTTTGTTCGTAACGGGTCAAACTGAGGTCATTAACTTGGACTCGGTAGACAAATCGGTTAACCAAGGTCATTAACTTGGACTTGGACAACTGAGTGGATATTTAAAACTGGTAAAAGGTGAAAAGTTCAGGGACTAAAATTGCAAAACTTGAAAATTTGAAAAGAGTTTTAGGCAAGTTCGACCGAACTTGCTTAAAGTTTAAAAGTTTTCTGTTTAAAGCAAGTTCGACCGAACTTGTGAGATGGCTGATTGGTAGATCGTAAGTTCGCTCAGACTTGAATTGGGCTTTAATCCATGGGCTTGCAAGTTCGCCCGAACTTGCCAAGGTATAAATACTTTGCAAGTTCGGTCGAACTTCATTATCTGCATCCTAGTTTCTCTGAGCGAACTTGTTGACATTGAGCGATTTTGTGAAATTGGCTTCAATACATCGTTACTCTACCAAAATTTGGGTTGCTTTAAGTGATTTACACACTTATTGCAATGGAAGAGGTGTGTAATCGATCTTTGAACCGTTAATTGGACCTAATTGATAAACTGAGATCTGAGACTTGATATAACTGATAGATCTAGGAATCTTGTGGCCAAATTGAACTTGTAATTGTAATTAACAACTAAAAACGACCATAGATTCGAGTTTAATTTGGTTAAAATGTTCATTGTTGAAGAAGACAACAAGTTCGGCCGAACTTGTTGACATGTTCGACCGAACTTGCTAACCAAACAATGAATAAAAGTTGATCAGAACTCAAGCTCGACCGAACTTCTGTTAAAAGCTGAATTTAAGAAATATTTGAGAAGTTCGACCGAACTTGGGTGTTAAAAATTGAAATTTCATAAGTATAAGTTCGCCCAGAACTTATGTTTGGTTTAATGAACATGTTGTTATGCATGTTCGGGCGAACTTGATTTAATCAGTTTGTTATACACACATCAAGTTCGCCCAACTTGATGATAATGTGTTGAAAAATTTTGTGATTTTTCTCGTAATGTGTGCTAAGTGTTTTGTATCGTTTTTCAGGTTCAAGCACCAGCGAGGGTGATCACTATGGATTTTTCTAAATTCCATAATACATGTATTACGCTCGATAAGGCGTTATGTCCGTCTCTGAAGGAATACGATAGCATATTGAAGTTTTTGAAGGAATGTCCTATTCACAGAGCTATCACGGAGCGTACAGTGTCGTATAGATCACATACATATCATTTCTGGATGAATGCTTCGCTCAGTGCTGACAAGACGATCATTACATCATCTGTGCAAGTTGGAAACGAAGTCAAAGAGATTACAGTCACAGAAGATGATATTCGCAGGATTCGACAATTCAACAACGATAAAGATGATCTGATATTCTTAGACGAAAAGATGGTACGTGGTTGTTTCTATCGTATGGGTTACAAGGGCAGTGTGAATAAGCCGACTTTGAAGAAAGAGGAAGTTCCTAACCCTTACAAGCTACTCATGCATGCTATCATACACACGTTCAGCCACCATAAAGCGGGCCTCGATGACGTTCAAGATTACATGGCCTGCATGGCAACGCGTTAATTCTGAAGAAGCCGTACAACTATACTAAGCTAGTATTCACGCACATGTCAAGAATATGGATGATTCAGATTATGCTTATATCCAAGATTCGTGCAGATGTTAATCGATGAGAAGTTTACAGACATTGCACGTGATCCAAACTATGTTCTACATCTCAGTCACCTCGATGATACTACAGTAAAGAAGTTGATCAAATTCCAGAAACAGGATTCAGCACCTGTTGCTAAACCGATATTTGGGGCGTTAAAGAATGAAATTATGTTGCGCCACCAGGAAATAAGTGGAGAAACGATGGAAGTGGTGACGAGAAGGAATTGAATGCTGAGACAGAATGGTTTAAGACTTTTAAGCCAAAAGCTCGCAGTGATTGGTTTGTGAAGGTTGAGGTCGAGAAGAAAAACGAAGCGAGCGGCTAAGAAAGTTGATACTATGCTTGTGGATGAAGAAGAACCTGTTAATGTTCAAACAGAAGTTGGTTCAAGTACAACAGTTGTTATAGAAAGTCAGGAGACAGAAAAAACAACTCAGGAAGACGATGTTATTTCAGCTACTTTGAGTACGACGATGATTCTGATGATTCCCTTGAAAAGCGGCAAAAGGTTGTTGATGCCCGAAGCTGAAAAAGAAAAGCTAACTAAAGGCGATGCTAATTATGTGCCTGAGTTTAAAAAGATTCTGATGAGGAAATGCCGAAGAAAAAGGCAAAACGTGCAAAATCTGCGTGGTTTCAACAACAAAAACCACAGGATCTCCAAAGACAAAGGGACAAAAAGACAAAGAAAGCCCAGAAACCAGCTAGAGGAGATATATGAGAAAGTCAAAGAGCACAGAAGTTACACAAGAACCTTCTGGTGCACAGGAGAAAGGAGTTACATAAGAACCTCCTACTCAAGAAGCTCCTGTTGTTATTTCATCTGAAGATGAACGTCCAGGAGTCACACAAGAACCTCCTGTTATCATTTCATCAGAGGCAGAAAGGCCAGGAGCAACACAAGAACCTTCTGAGTCTAATTTACTTGAAGTTCCAGTGATACAATCTCCAGATCCAAAAGCAGCTCAACTTGAAGGCTCTACACCAAAATCAACTCCAAAGAGATCAACTCCAAGGAAAGCTACTCCTAAATCAACACCGAAAGCTTCAAAGGCAAATTTATTTGGTGATATTCCAAATGAGCGATAGATATTCAAGATTTAGGTGAGTTCTACCCTGACACAGACATTGATGTTATGGAAAAGCGTGTCAAAGAATTAGGAGATAGAGTTGCAAAGAATGAAGAGGAGAAAGAAGGCTTATAAAGAAAGTGAATCAAAGCTCAGTGTGGAAAAAGAGATGATGGATGACAAGATAAAGGTGTTAGAGAGTGAAAGAGAATTCTTTTAAGCTTTGATTGAGAGTCTACAAGATGCGAATGATAAACTGCAGACAGAAATTGCTGATTTGAAAAAGATTCAAGCCCTAAATGATAGACGATTCACAAGGTTGCAGAAAGTTCTATCTAACAGCCTTGGAATCAACTTTATTGATGAGTATGATCTCTTGGATAGACAAGAGGCTAAAGAAAGATCTGAGAAAGAGCTTGCAGCTAGTGGTAAGGGAAAAGGTGTTGAAGGTGAAGCATCTAAATCGTCTGAAGCTGCCGATAAGCCGGTTGATGAATCTACAAAAGCTTCTGAGTCTGATATTTCTAAGGTTGACGAATCTGTCAAACCTTCGGATCCTGTATCTGATACTAAAGAAAAAGACGATGATGAAGCAGAGGATGAAGATAAGGATGATGAACCACCGACTGATGATCCTAAGGATGATTCTGACCATGATGGAGGTAACGATGATGATCCTAGTGGTACAGGGATTAAAGTGGTTGATGCGACAGTGAACGAAAGCTTCGATTTCACAAGTCTTCTAAACGATGAAGCGAATGCTATGAATGATCAGATTGAGGGGGAGACATGGCAAACAAGGCCAACTGAAGAAAATGTCTGATGCTATCACTATTGCTAATCATGTTGCTGCAGTTCCAACAAAACCGTTGATACTTATGCTTGAACATAATGTTGAAGAGGGAGAGTATGTGCACAACTATACGAAGGAAGATCTGGCTAAGCTGATTGAGGTTGATGCAAAATCTCTGGATTTTGATTTTGAGGAGCAAGTGCTGAACGTAAACACATTCGAGCCTACTGAGTATCACTATCAGAGAAGGTTTGAAGCTGATGAGTATAACAGGGTGATAGTAGGATTGGTCTTCTGATGATGAAAACAATGAAACTACAAAGTACATCGGTCCTAACACTGATAGTTTTCCTACGTTCGAGGAGATGTACAAGCAATTAGATGAAGATATGTTGAAAGAGAAATCAAAGAATCGATACGTGAAGGCAAAGTTCCAAAACCGATGACAAAAGAAGAGATCTTACAAGCAAAGAAATCCTGGTTTAAAGAAATGCCGCACGAACGTAAGTTTCGACGTCCTCTAGCATTCTTTACCAGAGATAAAGATGTGTCGTTGGGGGATATCCTACGTTGGGGGTGGTTTAAGGAGCTAAATGTTTATGCAATCAAAAGGGAATTTGGGGTGCAATACTTCAAATATCTGGCTGATTTCAAGACTCTACCGTACTGGGATGTTGAGGAACTTGTTCAAACTATGAATGTCACATATCATATGAAGTATTTCGATCAGTTATTATGGAAGATGATCAAGTTTGAAGCGACAAAGGGATTTAAATATTGGAAGCCGTTTATTCTAGGTCGTCGCATCAAAACAAACAAAAAGACAGGAGAAAAGGATACAATGTTGATTATGAAAAGACCGAGAGCGATGAGGAACATGCCCTTAATGCCAATCGAGCAGAATTTCTATCCAGTGTTTAAGTGGTGGCAGATTCATCCTACTACATGCGAAGCTGTTATAGTATTACGATTTGAGGAACATCTGGATATCACAAAGGAAAGGGTTAAGATACTTGGGTTTCAGGGTATGAGAGGCTTGTGGAGAACGATCAGAATTCTAGATCCAATGTGGTTGGTAAACTGCTCAAGAGAAGATATCAAATGCTTGTTCTACAGCAAGATTGTATTCGAAGAATGTGAGAAAGAACAAGCCATGCGGTATCAAAGGGTTGTGAATGTTTGCTATGCTCGTGAAGTGAATTCAGGAAAGATGTGGGAAACAAGCTGGAGGGAGCTAGAACGAGTTGAATTCTTAAAGGAAGAGAAGCGTCTTGAGGAAATACACGAGAAAGGTAGGGCGGCAAGACTTAGAAGGTTTCAGTACTGAACAAAGTGCCTCCTACTGATCAGACGCCAGATCCGAAGCAGGAACGACGTAAGAAGCCATTCAAGAACTTCTTCGGTCGTGTTCGTTAAAGTATTATTTTGAAGACAGAGTTTTGAAGACTGATACAAGACGAAGATGATATCCAAGGGGGAGTCTGTTGGTGCAGAATGTCTATGTCTTAGTCTTATATGAAGTCTGTATAGATTAGAATTGAATAGGCTAGCGAAACGAAGTATTTATGTGTAATTGGGACAAGTTCGCTGGAGATAAGCATGTATTGTCAAGTTCGGCCGAACTTGCTTAGGCAAGTTTGCCCGAACTTCATCTCCTACCAGCGAACTTCCATCCCTATATATAGCTAGCTTGTCATTCTCATTTGTAACTTTGGCATCTTTGAGGCGGAGCTCTGTCAATTTGGAGACTCGATGTTATATCAATAAAATTGACGATTAATTGACTAATTCTTGTTATTTGTAATCGTGTCATAATATTTCTGCTATTATGGACATTAGAGATCAAATCTAGGTTCCTATGCATTGAGGATCGGTCCTACAATATTCCTATTGTTTATCTTTATTGTGTGTTTTAAGTGTTTTTCTAAAGGTGGATTAAAAACATTTTTTAGTGTTTAAAGATTTTTAATACTGATATCAATTGTGTTTTAGTAAGTAGTTAGCATGCTTGTTCTTCACCAGAATGTGTTTTATCAAAAATCAGTTATCATGTTTAGTATGGGGTTACTAGGTGTGATGTGTGTTTTAGTTTAAATGTGTTTTAATTCATTTGATTTTTAAGTTTAATGTAATGTGTTTTAAGTTTCCCTATTGTTCAGCTTAGTGTGTTTATTTTTTTGTCTGTTTTTGTAGATGTTCCCACATACCAACCACGGGGTGCAGAACATGTTTCTCCTAACTCTGGAAGGAAGACATATACTCCAAATTCAGCATCTTTGCTGACCCAGTACAGGGCATGTTATTTGACTCGGTGTGGATGATGAAGACATGTCAGAGTAGTTCACCTTTTTAAAAAAAAATTAGGCGTTTTGTTGAACTTTCGGTTTTGTTTTTTGTTTTTTTAATTTTCCCGTTGTGTGAATTGGATTTTCATTATTTGGTTATCGTTTGTTTTTTATTCTTCGGATTGGTTTATTCCTTTTTATAAAAGCTTATCTTTTTCCTTATATTTTTGATGTAGTGAGTTGTATGGGTTGAATTCCATGGTGTGCTTTAAATGATTTTATTAGCTGGAAATTGTTTGCATACTGAGGTACTGTGTTTTAAATAACACAAACGCTTTACTACCCATTACTATAGCTGTAAATAATGCACATGTGATAATGACAACTGATATGGTTGCATCTTATTTTCATTTTTTGGTGTCGCCGTTGGGTTCAACATTTTTTCATCATGTGCCCGTACCGAAGACTTATCAGCGACGATGTATTGTGTTTTAATCAACTCACATGCCATAAAACAATTTTTATTGTAACTGTTCATGATAAGTGACATGCTTGTGTTTTATATTTTCATTTGTTTTTGAGTCGTAGTTGGACGCAACATATAAGTGTTTTGGTTCAAGTTGTGTGATAAATTCACGCAACATATAAGTGTTTTTAAGTCGTCGTTGGACAAATTCACACATCTATTTTACATCACGATGTTGTATTTACCACATATTTTGTTGTATGCAAACATGTTAACCATAAACTATGTCAAATAGGTACAAAAACAAGTGTAATTGTTGTTGGATGACACGTTAATAAGATACCCATAGCGTTATAAAAGTCTTAAAAAACAAACCACCCAAATGAAAAAAATGTTCTTTTCCCCTATGTTACTTCAGTTATCCAACCTTGCATTGATTGTGTCAAAGGCTGCCGCTTCGAGCCTCCTTTTCTGGTCGTACGTTAGCTTTTTATAACGTGCAACGTCAGCTTCAACAAACGTTCTTAACGTGTTTGCGTCACTCAGAACCAATTTCGCGACATATTTATGCCTTAGCTCACAAGTTCCTTGAGCTGTTTGTACGATATCTCTCCTGAATCAGTACACTCTTTCGACAATCCACATTCCCAACTCTTTCCAGTCGTTCCTTTGTATGTTTCCATATGGCGCATCACAAAGACGCCACAATCGATTTTATTGTGATTTGTACGCCACGGCATCTCCAATCGGACGGGAACCATTTGTTTCATCTTCATGCCTGCTGGGTGTGCAACATTCTTCAAAAAAGTCACGAAAGCATTCCGTTGCGTGCGAAACAATTATTAAGTATTCAGTCAGTTTCGTGTAGTTGTGTTTTATGCTTACATTGTGTTTTACATGTGAAACGTCGCTGCGTGACCAATTTTTACAGTTTTTATAGAAACGTACTGTACCAATTTTTTCGGCCACCCATTGTATTTGGCCTCGAACGTACACACTGTTGCGCTGTTGTCAACACCTCGATTTTGTCGTCTCTCAGATTGAAACACACCCAATAGTAATGTGTATCATATAGTACCGGTATAAACACGAACGTTATGTCTCGTATGTTTTTGACACCTGCATATACCAATACAGACTCCATGTTTTCCGCAAAAGTTCTTGCCCTTATTTCGTTGTTTGACGCATAATCTTTTGCATTCTGTATTTAAAGCATGTATGAGAAAGAATTCTGCCCATGCGCTTATTACACTTATATGTAGGGTCACTCCGGGCAACAACGATTCCAGCGGATACCTCATTACCGGCACACACTTGGAAGTTTTAAAGACAGCATCCCTGATATGAAACGAGTATTGAAATATGTCATTTGAATCATCAAGTGTGTTTATTACATTACAAATATGTTAAAATAAAACAGTTTGTGTTTTAACACTTGTGTTTTAATATGCCAAACAAAGGTTCTAGCTTTCTTACATCAAATGAGTTAACCTCAGAACATATTTATCATGTTAAGATCAACTGTTTTAACATCATAATTTATTTTTTCACATTAAGTAATCTCTTTGTGTTCGTAAAATACACTGTCAACAACACTTGCAACTAAAACCCCCTGAATCACTGCTTATAAAACCCTAAACAAATATACATGTTAAAATACACACCTGTTACTACCGAATGCTGCTTATTGTTTCTTCCCTTTTTGATCGTGGTTTCCATAACCTGTGGAATGTCAGTGTTCTTGAATCTCTTGCCTGAAACCAAGAAAAAATGTGTTAAATAAACACACCAATCAAGTTCCCTCGAGCCGTAAAACACATAAATCAACTTAGATTGCTGCTTACGCTTATATTTCAAGGCAAATATGTTATCTTCATCCATTTTCTCGCTATATTTGGTATGAATGGAGGGTTTCGATTTTGTGTTGAGAGAGAGAGAGGGAAAATCGCGTGGAAATAGGGACGTGTGTAATCTCTGCGGTTATATCATTGATTTAAAAACACGCTAAATGACTAAACTAGCCCTATCCAACTAAAACAATTAATTAAAGAAACACAGATATTACAAGATTGCCATTGCCTTAACCTCAATCATTAAACACACCCGTTGGCCCAGATCGCTTCCTACACTTTCTAGGAAAAACACACTTTGCGCAGGAACCCTACTCATATATATTATATAGAGCAGGTATTACAATTTATTAATACCCTATACAATGAACTATATAAAATAAGATTCTAAGTTGAACAATATAGTGTGACAATTTATCTGGACAATTTACTAAAACGTCGCAAGGAAAACAATTTTAAGATATTTAGTAATAAGGCGAAAAAGGAAGGTGAATGTTGGGGTCGATGGTGATTCCTTGCTCCACATGTGAGCAAGTTGAAACACTAATTGAGTTTACATGCGACATTAATTGCATAATTCCACACCCTTGTGTGTGCACACGGAGATTGTGGACAATGGGCGCAACGTGGTGTTTTGATGGTGCACTTGTCATGAAACTATTCATGAAAGAGGTTTACATTGTATAATATCTTTGTTGACACTAGTGGTTACTCTTTATGGTTCAGGACTTCCATGAATTGTCCGTACACCGGATGTGTTAAGACATGAAGTTTACCTTTAAAACATGATATTCGTGTGATTGGGCGGGCCAGGGGAAACACATTTGTGTGGACTGTGGACCTTACAGAGTGTCGCCTCTGGTTGGGCTCAGGGATAATAGTTTTGTTGTTGGCTAGGCAGCGTTGAAGGCGGAATCAGGTAGGGTTGATAGACATGAGAAAGCTTGTTTAAAGAATCAACACGTGTTTATCCCATTTGCTTTTGATACATTTGGTTCCCTATCCCCCCCAGAGGCCATGGAATTCCTGAACAGAGTGCAACGATTCGTGAATAGTAATCTCTCGACCCTTAAGAGTCGCTTCGCCTTTAGTAGGATCAGTTTTGCAATTCAAATTGGGTTACGGCGCAGCTTGTTGCCCGTTTAGCTGCCAGTTGTTTGTAATTTGTTAATTTTGCAATTTTAATGATATTTTGTAAACTAAGCCGTTATATTTCAGAAAAAAAAAACATGAACATTCATCTCATGCTTAAGGGTGGAGAACTATGTCAACGTTTTCATGCTCTAAACTGCAATCAGTGTCCTAATTCTCATAATTGGGATCGGCACATGCCTTGCAAATGTGAATATTCCATCCACCTTGTAGTGTCATGTATGAAAAGTTTGTAGATATCTTACAGTGTACTTTTCATGTAATAAAATACTTGTTCAAATATATACCAGATCATAGCCAATCCGATCCAAATCGAAACTACCGACACTAGTCACCTATACGGTTCAAACTTTGCAATGACAACAAATGTTTAACAATCAGATTAAACTATCGTAACGAAACAATTTTCTTATAACCGCGGTCTAAAAGAGCAAAGGTTGTATGAATAAACAAACTCGAGGTATTATGATCTATACGGGTCAAACTTTGCAATGACAACAAAAGTTTTAATAATCAGATTAAGAATGATCGCAACAAAACAATTTTCTTATAACCACGGTCTAAAAGAGAAAAGGTTTGTATGAACAAACAAACAACTCCGAGTTATTACGATCTTCTAGAATGTCCTGGAGAACTTTCTGATTTCATACATAATGGACGATATGGAAACAAGATCCTTGTTAAGGGCGGACCCACCATCGATTTTTTTCATGCAATCGGAGAGTCTTGTATAGTAAAGTAGAAGTTGCGTCAAGGCGGCTCTTAATATCTCCATTCCACATAGAAAGTTGCTGAACGAAGTGATTACATCACTGTGCATCAATTCTATTGCTGCTTTCCATCTGCTTCCAAAGTCCTTCACGAGCGGTTCAACTTCAGCCCCGTGATTGGTTTGTCAGATCCGGAATTCGGGTCCTCAGCTGCAATTCAAAACGTCAACATCGGTTTGACCTATTTTGACCAATATAATCGATAACAAACACAAATGTGATGAAGATGCATAAACTCACAGGCACGGGTTTTTACAAACTTTATCAGATTGCCAAAATGTTCCAACAGCAATTCTTCCTGTGAGAAGCAAAAAAACAGTCATACAAGTGTGGGTCAAAACACCAACCTACAAATCTCTTATCTACTTCTTCGAATTTTATAACTAAACGAAATCATGACAAAGCTGATGTATATGCTTTCAAGTTTCTAGGGTATTATGTAGTTAATAACTCACCACATAAACAGCAGTATAGTTCTTCAGAAGGTCTTCAAAATGGGCCTGAATTTTGCCACCTTCTGGGCCCGCTTCCTATAAATGAAATCAAATTATAGCAAATAAATCAATGATTGGACTATGTAAACGAAAAAGAGATTTATTGATATATCTACTATCTAGTATGTTAATGCAAAACTCTAATCCTAATGGGCTAAGCTAATGGGCCTAACCCTAACGACAACTAACCCTAATATATTCCAACACAGTTTTAGCTAGTGGATCATACACATGTATTTTAATAACGAGCACACTCCTGTGCAGCAAACCCAACAGTGAGAAAGGAAATATAATATTTTGGTTTAAAAAAGCGGGAAGCGCACAAAAGCAATGATGTCTAAAACCGATTTTTAAAAAGCGAAGCGCAAAAGCGGTGAGCTTTTCGTAAGCAAAGCGCAAAGTGATTATATAATTTATTTTATATATCCCATAAGTGTTTAGCATCCAATACCTATGATTTAGCTATAATTAAGCTTTATATATGTTTTAAAATGAAAAAAAACATAAATGTACAGCATAAAAAGCCTGTTGTACAACACTCAGAAGCATAGAAACACCCCATGTACAAAAAGCGTGCGCCTCAGCTGCGCCTTAGGTCGATTTTCACCCTAAAAAGCGCGCCCCAGCTGCGCTTCTTGTACATCGTGCGCCTTATGTCACACAAGGCGATGGGGTCTGCGCCTAGATGCGCTTCGCGCTTAAGCGCGCTTAAGGCGCGCTTTTTTAAACCAAGCATAATATTAGAGGCGGAAAATAGTGAGACGGGCAGACTGGGTAATGTTTTTTTCGGTTTTTTGTGCAGTTAGATTTTTTCGGTTCGGTTAAATTGGTTTTTTCAGTTTCGGTTCGGTGTGTTCGGTTTTCTGCTCACCACTATATACGATTGCAGAAATATATATTATTTCAGTAATAATCATTTTTTAATGTTTTTTATGCATTGAAAAAAAACACTCTTTAAAGAAAACTTCAGAGCGCATGACCCCCTTCCTATTCAGTGAACTAACTTCTATTATTTTAGCAGTTTGACCCATTTCAGGAAATAGTAACTCGAATTGATCCGTTCATAAGTAAATGGGTCGAAATTGCAATTACTACATGAAACACAATACACGGTTTGTTCAATTATATGACAAATAAAAAAAACAAGGTATCTACCTTCAAAACCGCAATTGTCATGTCATAGTTATTAATAAGAAAAACCGTCTGCAGTTTCGGTTTTGTGAACATTTTGGCAAGCTTAATTAGCAAGTCATCAATAGCCATTTTCAGCCTTTCCATGTTCAGATCAAGCTGTGAATGGAACAGAAGTTTATAAGTTAATGCCTCTCGGGTTTACATAATGGATGTATTAAACACATGAGTTTCTGAGTCAAACCTGCCCATCCCCATAGTCAACGTTAAGTTGAATAAGCGAAGCTGTAAACTCAGCGTAACGCCTCATGACATAATGCGGGTGCACATCATCTTCCCACAGTGTTTTTACATTCGCATTGCGTAAACTGTTTATGTGCATATCGAGTACCATCTTGAAACGTGGCCACAATGATATATTCACCTAACCACAATCGTATAATGTTAACCACAGTAATATAAACAACAATACAAAATATTAAAAAAAATATTATACAAAAAAACTCTATTCACGGTAACAAAAATACACGTTACCTTGTCTAAATAAGAATCAAGACATGGAATCCGTCGCCTAGACATTATGAGCTGAGAATAGTATGAAAAAAATTGATGCATTATATGAAGAACAGAAGTGTTATTATTATATTTAGTATTATCATCATTATTATTATTATTGTTATTATAAATCTGAGTTGTTACCTGGTGTTGATGGGTGATGCGGATCATAAGCATTATACCTATTGCATCAAAGGAATTTGGAAGAACGGTACCAAAATGCTCATCCATTACAGCAAATGGCCCTGACAAAAATTCAAAATTAGAAATGTTACTGCTGAATATATACTGTTGAAATTAGACAAATGTTTTTTAGAGAATCTGATCAATACCTGAAAATATTTCGTAAAATACAGATTCTTCTCCAAAGAAATCACCACAGAACACATATCTGCAAAACATTATAAAAGTTAAACGGTGTGTTCCTCGTTCAAAAGACACCTTTGTATGTGTGTGTGTGTGTGTGAGTTTAAAAACAAATATACAGTACTCTGAAGTGGCAGTATCCATAAGCAGCTTATGCAAGCTCCTGAAAAGAACTTCATAAGGATATTTTTTTGAGCTTGCTTCAGCAATATGCGGAATTAACGAAGGCTCATCAATTTCCTAAACCGGTAGTAACTAAATAAGATAACTGAAATGCCAGATGGCAAGAAAACAAACAGAAATAAGTTCAAATCACTTATAAGAACCTTGAGAATGCTTATCCTATCTCCGAGAGCAAAGATAGCAGATCGGTTTTTCAGAGGTTCTCTTCCTCTTGAAAAAAGGCTTGTGCTTCTGGTGTCAACACCTATCAAATCAGTAGGACCCGCTATGTCTAGTTGTAATTTCTCTAATGCTTGAATATAAGCACGGAAATGAGCGCTTAGGACCTGAATAATACAAAGATGTCACTTTCAAGTTATAAAAAGTCACACCATGACCTGATTTTGATACAGTAAAATAACACAATAAAAGTACACCAGATCCTTAACCTCATACACACAAGTGACACAACACACTCCCTTTCCCTATAAACCTTTTGATCATAATTCATATACCATGTAAAAATGTAACTAAAAGTACACAATAAATATAATCAACGTCTTAGAGAAATTTTATCAGTCTACCTTGTTCATGGTATCAGTATATGCTGCCCGAACTTCATTATAAATATCCTTCCCGTGCTCTTTGAGAAAGGAAATAGCATACCTGCATGAGTAATAGACCCGATAATATATGATTAATCTAAATAATAAAGTTATTACAAGATATCCTATACATAAATATATAAGATTATGTATTAGTCCAGTATGTAGCCCAATCGGCCTTAGGGTTTAGTTTAGATGTGGTTCTTTTATACATGCCCCCTCTATGATCTATATACACAAGACATACAATACAATCATTTATATTCCTTCATCAGTTCATCTTGTCTCTGATTGCAAGAGGCTAAAATTGATTGGATGCTAAGCCAATACAACTATATGATATTATATACAGTGGGGGGAGGATCGTGAGAAAACTCTTTCTTTGTGAGAAAACTCGTGAAAGCTCTATCAAACGATTGATATTTGTGTTGAATGCTTTCTAGGGTTTAGTTTTTAGGGTTTAATTGTTAGAGATTAGGGTTTAGCTTTAGCATTTAGTTTTTAGCTTGTACTGTTCGCCTTTAGGGTTTTTGGGCTTATTTCTTAGGGTTTAGGGATTAGGGTTTAGTAATGGATAGAGTTTTCTCACAAAGAGGAGTTTTCTAATGATCCCTCCCCATATACAATAATTTCTAAACATAATCCTAAAATATGACTAACAAATCTTAAAATCTCTAATTAATATCATATCTAATAATGAGAATGAGCATTTAATGTTTATTATATAATGCTAAAGTTCTTATGGGAAGAAATATGATATCATGGAATGATAAAAAAAAAACTGCTCAACATGATCATCAAGAACTGTTAGACTAAGTTATTTAAATTAGACAAGTTTATTATTATTAAGGGTACCAAGTTGTAATTAGTTTATCTATATATAGGGCCTTGTATTCTTCATTATTAATCAATAAAAACCTAATTACAATTATACGTTTCAATTTGGTATCAGAGCTTAACGCTCTGGGATTCCCTAAACCCTAAAAGCTGTTGCCGCCTTCTTCTTCTCCTTTTTTTTCTCTCTTCTCTGCTGCAGCTATCAACCCTAACCAACCTAACAGCCGATTAACAATCATGTGGCTGCTATCTTAACAGCCGATCACCAAACCTTCTGCCATCTTCCTGCATTGATTAACAAACCTAAGCCGATTATTATGGCTGCCATAACAACCTTTACAAATCAGGAAAAAGCTATCCATAACTCTCACAAGTTTGCTTTCACCCTAAAACCTACAAACTATGCTACTGGAAACAAATAGTCGAACCCTTCCTTGCCTCTCATAACCTACTCGGTTATGTGGATGGTACCATCCCTTGCCCATCAAAGGATGTTACAACTGGAACAACCACCACTGTTAACCCGAGTTATGCTCCATGGATTGCCAATGATGCTCATGTCCGTATGCTTATTGTCAACACAGTTTCTGAAGAATCTTTTCAGCATGTTCAGGGACACACTTCTCGTGAGGTATGGTTATCACTTGAACGCGCTTATGCACCCGTTTCCTCCTCTCATGAATTTACTCTCAAAAGCCAACTGCTGCGAATCACCATGAAGGGTGATAAAAAACCGACTAACTATTTGGCCCGGGCTCAAGAGTATGCTACTGTCCTTGCCAACATAGGAGAACCGATGAAGGAAAAAGATCTGGTCATGTTAACTGTTACCGGCCTTCGTGAAGAATATAATGGCCTCAAGGCCAACTTATTGGCTCGTTCCCTCCTGTTACCTTTACTGAACTACACGGGTTACTGAGTGACCATGACTACATGATCACAAAGATCTTGGCCACCAATCAGCAGGTACCACACGCCTTGTTTGCGGCTGCCACAACTTCACAACAGCCCCTTACGGCTGTTGTCCCAACTCCACCACAGCCAAATATTGATTCCCTACGGCAACAACTTCATAGTCTTCAACTCATGGCTTCTCAGTTGGATATCAACTTCATCCTGCATCTTCTTCACAACCACAAGCTTACTTTGGGTCTCGATCCTTTAACAACAACAGAGGCAACCGTGGCTCTCGTGGTTCTTCCCGTGGTAACTCTCGTGGTGGCCAAAATAACCGCAATCAGGACAACACTAGCACTCGTCAATTCTCTTGGTCGTCAACACAGAACACAGTCTATGGCCACTGTAACCGTTGTGGCATTGGTCATCTCCCATCTCAATGTCCAAATCAACCGAACCAATCACGTGCATCACCACAAGCCAACCTTGCTGCTCACTCTGATGTTGCCTCCCAATCAGGATTCACTTGGAAGCCCGACACTGGATGCAATGGACATGCCACTCCAGACTTATCTAGCATTGACAACTCGGAGGCCTACTTTGGTAATGATTCTTTACTTATTGGTGACGGTAACCCACTACCTATTTTTCATATTGGCTCCCCAACTATTTACTCGCCTACCAAAACCTTTAAATTATCCAATATACTTCATGTTCCTGACCTTAAACAAAACCTTTTGTCCGTTCAAAAATTTGTGTGGATAATGATGTTTTCTTTGAATTTCACTCATCTTATTTTGTTGTGAAGGACGAGTCTACACGCACAACCCTCCTAACGGGTCCCAGTGAACAGGGTCTGTACTCCATTCGTCTTCCTCAGCTCAAGTCTATCCCTAAAATCGCTTTCACGGCTGTCAAAGCTTCTTCTAGCATTTGGCATCAACGCTTAGGACATCCTCATGCTCAAGTTTTTCGTTCAATTATCTCTCATTGTTCTTTACCTATTACTAACAAGTTTTCAAATACATTATGTACTCCTTGTCAACTAAGCAAGTCGTCAAAATTATCTTTATCAGACTCATCTTTTCGTAGCAAAAATTTGTTGGATCTTGTTTATTGTGATGTTTGGGGGCCGTCGCCCGACTTGTCTGTTGATGGTTATCGTTTCTTTTTGTTATGTGTGGATCACTATTCTAGATACATGTGGTTTTATCCCCTAGCTCAAAATCAGATGTTTACAATGTGCTAACCAACTTTATTAAACTAGTAGAACGACAATTTAAAACCAAACTTAAATGCATTCAATCTGATTGGGGGGGAGAGTTTCGTACGCTTACATCTTTTTGCACCAGTCATGGTATCATTCATCGCCGCTCTTGCCCTCACACAAGTGAGCAAAATGGGATGGTCGAGCGTCGTCATCGGCACGTTGTGGAAACCGGACTTACACTTCTTGCACAGTCCAGTCTTCCCCAACGTTTCTGGCAATTTGCTTTTGAGACAGCCGTTTACTTAGTCAACCGACTTCCCTCTCGTGTCTCCTCTAACAAATCTCCATATGAACATGTATTTCAACGAAAACCTGACTACTCTTTTCTTCGTGTTTTTGGATGCCAATGCTTTCCTTATTTTCGTCCATATAACCATCACAAAATTGAATTTCGATCCACTCCTTGCGTCTTTCTTGGCTACAGCCCTGTTCATCATGGCTATCGATGCTTTGACCCATCCACCGAACGAATATACATTGCCCGACATGTTCGCTTTAATGAACATGTCTTTCCATATAACAAACCCGTACCTACCCAAACCCCACCACAACCTTCCCCACCCTACGTCTCAATATTTCCTGACCCACCACCCGGTTTTCCAGCTGCACCCACACCACCTACTCCTATACCACCCACTACTGCACCTCCCGAACCTACCCAATCAGACCCACAACTACAAACCGATACCAACACCCCACCCGAACCCTCAACCGAACCCACAGTTCCCACGGTCCAACCCACCCAAGCACCTGGAACTCGACCATCCAACCTTCGTCCAAACCCCAAGCCACCCACTCGTTATAATCCCGCTGCCTATACTGCCACCACTACCCCTACCTTACCCGTTGAGCCCACCTCCTTTACCGTTGCTAATAAGTCTTTAGAATGGCGCCAAGCCATGGCTGAAGAGTTGGATGCGCTACATAGGAATGGGACATGGACATTAGTTCCCCCTGCCCCTCATACTAACTTGGTTGATTGTAAGTGGGTTTAAGGTTAAAAACAGATGCAAATGGGAACATCAGCAGGTACAAGCACGACTTGTTGCTAAAGGTTTTCACCAGCAACATGGAGTTGATTATCATGAGACTTTCAGCCCAGTAATCAAACCTGCTACGGTTCGGACTATTTTATCCCTGGCTGTCACCAACAAGTGAATTCTCAGACAATTAGATGTTCAGAATGCTTTTCTGCATGGTGATCTTCAGGAGACAGTTTATATGAGGCAACCTCCTGGTTTTGTTGACCCGACTAGGCCAGATCATGTGTGCTTATTACACAGTCTTTGTATGGTCTCAAGCAAGCTCCTCGTGCCTGGTTTACAAAATTATCAACGGCTCTTTACCAATTGGGTTTTCACGGGTCCAAAACTGATCCATCCCTGTTTATTCTTAACAACAATGGTACTTTGGTTTACCTTCTTGTCTACGTAGATGATATTATCAAACACAGGTAATCACTCTGGGGCTGTTAATGCTGTTATTGACCGCTTGAGCTCTATGTTTGCAATTAAAGATCTGGGTCCATTACATTATTTTTTGGGTATTGAAGTGGTGCATCATGGTTCGAATCTGGTCCTATCTCAACGAAAATACATTCTTGATATTCTTCATCGTGCAGGTCTTGCAGAATGCAAACCCGTGTCGTCCCCTATGAGTACTTCTCAGGTTTTCTTACCTGATGATAGCCCATTACTTGATGATCCTTCTAGATACAGGCAGACGGTCGGTGCTCTTCAATATGCAACTTTAACTCGTCCGGGCATTGCTTTTACAGTTAATAAGGTTTGTCAATTCATGCATGCTCCTACCGAGAATCATTGGGCTGGTGTGAAACGTATTCTGCGTTACTTGAAGGGCACGGCTGATATGAGTCTCTTATTTCGTCACAACACGGGGTCTAGGCTACAAGCCTTTTCTGACTCTCATTGGGCTACTAATCTTCGGGCGTTCTCGGATTCTGATTGGGCTGGTTGCCCTATCGATCGTCGGTCCACGGGGGGATATGCTGTCTATCTGGGTTCTAATCTTATTTCGTGGTCTGACTCGAAAACAACGAACTGTCTCTCGATCTTCAACAGAATCTGAATATAAGGCTATTGCTGATACTGTAGCAGAACTGATTTGGCTGAAATCTCTTCTTCATGAACTCGGTCTGTTTAGCAAGGCACCAAACGCTTTGGTGTGATAATCTTGGTGCAACCTATCTCTCTGCTAATCCAGTATTTCATGCTCGTACAAAACATGTTGAAATAGACGATCACTTTGTTCGTGACAAGTTACTCAAGGGAAGCTGAATGTCAAGTTCATCTCCACTGATGATCAAATTGCTGATGTGTTTACAAAGGCTCTACCTTCACAAAGATTTGAGTTTCTACGGTCCAAGTTGCAGGTCGTTCCCCGCCCTCAACTTGCGGGGGGATGTTAGACTAAGTTATTTAAATTAGACAAGTTTATTATTATTAAGGTACCAAGTTGTAATTAGTTTATCTATATATAGGGCCTTGTATTCTTCATTATTAATCAATAAAAACCTAATTACAATTATACGTTTCAATTAGAACACATGCCTTTATTACTCCCAGTTGAATGGTCTAAAGGTAAAAACTTGTTAAAATAATAGTTGTTACAGAATAATAAACAGGTGATTTAATATTCACTAGATACCATAATTACTGGATATATCATACTGAAGACGGTTAAGAGAGAAAACTGACTTGTATTTTAACAGGATGCTCTGCTGAAGAATCTGGATATTTGTTTTAGGTTTCCGCAATGCATAAAGCTTCTGAATCATGAATTCAAATACCTGAAAGTTCAAACAAAAATTAAAAAATAAAATAAAATAACAAAGAGAGACAATCAACAACAATCAAACATGCCAATAAGTTTACTTTACCTTCGAAATTGCTTTCTGTCTAAGTCTTTCTAACTCAGGCTGAACATCTTTTAGAGCATTTGACGTTTTAACCATGGAATCTACTTCCACAAACTTCAACTTCTTACTCAGGATCTCCAGAGTCCTAAGGTATTCCTCATTTACCTAAAGTAATATTTGAAATCAAACAAATAAAATGCATTGCAGTAAGTTTGCCACATAGATGTAAATCAAACGTCACAGGGAAGATCTCAAAACGTTGCAGTATATTGAATTCTTTTCTAACAAAAAGACAAAAGCCGGTACGAGTTGGCAAATTTAAAACCTTCATTAAGTTAACAAAATTGGCAATTCCAGCTTCATCGAAAAAAAATTAACAAAAAATCCAAGAAACATGTTGCAGCCCAAAACTAATTACCTCTCCATCAACAATTATGTCTATCATCCTTGGTGGTACAATAATTTCTTCAACAAATTTCGCCAATTTTGATTCCGCAACCTGTGAAATATGGCACAAACTGTAAATCATAGTGGATTAGAGAAAACTTTTAATTAATATAAAACAGGCAAAGTCGCATTTGAAAGATATATTTAAAACATTAAGCACCTATTTGGCTATTTCACACAAACGACACACACATAGACTTGCAGTATACCCACATTATATAGCTGGAGGCCCACACATATATAGACTAGCAGGCCCGCACTCGATAACAATGCAGCAAATCTTGATGTTAGTAAATGACTTGAATCAGAGTTGAGATGATATCAATATTATTTCACTTTGTAACTACAATTATTGTTCAGTTAGTAGGTCAAGACTGCTATTCTTAGTATAGACGTCAACTTAATGCTGTTATCAATAACCAGTGATTTACAGAACATAACGGCGATACCTTGCGATTTTTGAGCTTGAGCCCCATATCCAAAGATTTCTCCTGAAGAATTTTTATGTCTGAGCTAATAGAGCCAATCTCAACCTACAGCAATATATATGGAATAATTTGAAGAATGCAAAGTATGATCATAATTTCAATGATCTTAGCATAAGAAAACTACAAGGCACTTTTGTCTGAAATATAAACCATTACCTGAAATCCACCAAGTAAAGTTTCCATTTGTGAAAGAATGATGTCACAATCACGGATTTGATCATGCAGTGACACTAGATTATCACTCTCTGTTATGTACTCCTGTTAATAAGAAATAAGAAGTTACGTGAACGTAAATATGCAAATTATGGTAGTAGTAGTAGTATGGTACCATAAATGCAAACATGAACTGAAAAAACAATAATAGATTCAGAAATAGAGAATATAAACTTAAAAAACAAACAAATAACTGCAGCTGGGCCACCTGCCTGTATTGAGTCTAATTCTACTTGGCGTAAATTGTTTTCAACTCCCTTAGTATACTCCCGCAATTTCACACCTTTTGATAATATGTTTGCAACAACCTAAAAGCAAACAAGTAAACACCACATTATGCAAAAGTACATACGTGTCAAGATACAAATTTCAGTTGCCATTATAGTTAGAACTACATGATTGAATCCTCACAATAAGAGATGAAAACACTTATAATATAATTTCAGATAGAAATGGTCCAGACGTCCAGTTATATTTTAACAACTGATGGTTTTAGCCAGGATAATATTTTGACATATATCAAAGAAGTGTACATGAAACGATATACATCTTCTAATAAATAATAAGTGTTCATATAAGTAAAGGTACCTCATCGGCTTTGCACTCTTCAAGCTCTTGTTGTAGGCCTTCCAATGATATATCATTGCTGTAATAAACCAATCATTGATTCAAAAAGCTCAAAATCAAGCTTTTGACTTCATTACATAATAACAAGATTTAAAATCAATCAATACTAAAACTAAAACCATAAACACAAACAGAAATAGACCTCATGACCACATTATCTTAACTTTCGGTTGGAGCAAGGGTAAAGAAGTGTACCTGCCTGCATCTTCTTCAATAGTTAAATCACCAACAACAGACCCTAAATTGAAAACAGATTTGCTGCTGGAATCCATGGTTTCACCTTCAGATTTATGCTGAGAACACCAAAATATCCACACACATGTCACACAAAGTGAACGAAAAAAGCTGCGCTAAGCAACCACTTTCAACTAACTATATACAAATGAGGGAGTAAAATTCCTACCAATTCATCTGCTGCTACCTCTGCCATTTTTCCAGTCAATACAACAATTACTGGTCTGCTATCTGTATGCAATTAGAACCAAAACAGAACTAAGTTAGACAAACTAGAGGATTAATAGATTGAAATTCTGAGATTTGAAAAAACTTATGTTCCAGAAACAATTAACAGTCCAAAGTGTTGACATCTACAAACCACCAAAAATACACAAAATACACAGATAGGTTAACTTATCACTCAATCTGGGGCTATTTACAAAGTAGCATTTGAGCTAAAATTATGACATTATCAATCACATTATAATCATGTTATATCGCGATCCATATTTACCTATGGTGAAAATAAAATCTATGTAGCCTACAGGAAGCAAAATGGCAGACAAGTTCCTAGTGTGAACAAGGTGCTATGAAGATAACTAGTTAGCATACTTTCTTTATGAAGTTATCAGGCATGTAATCAAAGACACAATACAGATCCAGTACAAGATCTACAAACCGATTGAATCATCTCCTTCAAAGCAATCACTCCGTCTCTATAATCACCTAATTTCGTTCACAACAGTCCGTGCGGTTTCTCAAATAATGTCTGTGAGATCAAGACGCATATACAAATGAAGAAGAACATGAAACTATAAAAAATTACTATACGAAGATAGCTCTCATCTTCTTCATTGTCAATTCTGAATTCAGATCGGAGGAACAAATCACTTCGGACTAAAGCACATCAAATTTTCAATCTCGAAAACAGAAAATATCTCAACTATTTCAGCAATTACGAATCATAAACCCTAATTTCGAAATGAAAACCACGATGACTAGAGAGAACAACAAATATCTCAACTTATCTTACCTTATGAGGATCGTGGAGTAGGAAATCGTGAGCTGTTAGGTGAAGACAGTAGTTTCGAACGACAGCGCTGGTGATCGCCCCTCGCCGTCGCCGCCGTTGGCGGTGGTGGTGATTGCAGCGTGAGATTTAGAGGAAATTGACGGTGAAACAGGGACGAACTGTAACATAGGGGGAGAGATGATGGTTTTATTTTAGTTCGTTCACATTTTTATTACTTGTACTTCATTTACATTTTCATTATACATTACACATGTACTTCATTAACATTTTTATGGGTTAAGTTATTCTACAAAGAAACCTAAGGGTCTGTTTGGTATGTTGTAATAGAATGAGTGTGGGAATGAAATGGACGAGGTAATGGAATTGATCATTACCATTCCATGTCTTGTTTGTTTACCATATGAGAATGGAATGAACCATTGCTTTTTATTGTTTGGTATGCGTGAAAAGACGAATGAATAAAATCGGATGGAGGTGGTCAATGATAGGCGGTGATGGTGGGTGGTGATAGATGGCAGTTGTAGCGGCATCGGTGGTGGTGGGCGGAGACGACGGTGAGTTGCGACAGCGGTGGTGGTGATGGGTGACGACGGATGTAACATCCGTCAAAAACGGATTTACCAAACCCGCTCCGTTTATCAACCGAACAGTCAGTTAAAATTTTTGTTACGAATTAAATGCCCAAAATAATTTTAAACGATACGTAATCAATTATTATGCGGGGATATATATTTAGTTTTTGAAAAACTGATAAAAATCGCAAAATAAAAATGATTTGCTTCTGCCGGGTTTCGAACTCGGGTCTGTAACCGGCTCAACAACAACTTATCACCTAGCCAACCAACCGCTCCGCCACTTTGATTTTCTGTTAACACAAGGAAACAATTAATTCAAATATTCAAGTTCGAAAGTTAAATTCAATCAATTTCCGCCCAAATAGCAGTCGTCGGAAATCCCGACGACTTCGCCGTTTAATTACGTTTCCGCTCAAAATAACCGAAGACTTAACTCCTACAACGGTTATAACGGATGTCTGAACCCGCGACATCAGCCATAACCGCCGGAGAACGGCTGACTTCGAATTTAGACCGAATTCAGACCCCATTCATCTCAATACTACCCTATAAATTCAACCACTACTCACCAGAAACCTTTCACACTCAAATCGCACCCTTTCTCGGCGAAAACTCACTCGCCGGAAATAATTTATACGTCGCCGGAAAACCGTATCATTTATCTCTGAGCTTTACTGAACCCCCTAAACTTTTACCGAAGTCACCCACACCCTTTGTAAGCTTTCGGAAGACTCTCTGCTGCAAGACACTCGTCGCCGGAAAAAGATTTCTGTCGCCGGAGTTCTGCCGGAAAACAGAGGAGAACCAGTCGGTACTTTTCACGCCTAATTCCTTTCCTTTTTACTTTTATCTCGTCTGTAATTGATCATACAACGCTAAAGAAACTTGAATCAATACTTCGAATCAGTCAGTCGTCACTTCCGGTGAAAACCAGTGAAGAAGACGAAGTTTCGGTAATAGTTAAGTATAATTAAAATCCAGTTATTTACCGGGTTAGACACACAGTCCAACGGTGGACTGTGTGCACTTTTAACGCTATGGTCTCGAGTTCGAGTATTGTTCCTCACACGCTGCCTTAATAAAAATTCCTTTTTCCGCAAACTGAACCGGATTGATTTAGGTATATGTTAAGTATATTGATATCTGAGTTTATAACCAAGTGAGACACACAGTCCAGCGGTGGACTGTGTGTACGCTAACCCACAGGTCCCGGGTTCGAGACCTGTGGAGCGCACCGGTTCGCTAGATTTAATTCATTTTTAAAATAAAGGATTTCTGTTTAAAATCTAATTAATATATATATATAATTAAAATCGGATATATGACGGGTTAGACACGTAGCTCAGTTGGTAGAGCTGCGTGCACGCGTACGGGAGGTCTCGGGTTCGAGCCTCACCCAGCGCACAACAATATGCCTTTCGAACCGGTCAAACAGTCAGTCAAAGTCAACGGTCAAAGTCAACTGTAGCAAAAATCAAATATTTTTTTATTATTTTTATTTAATTATTTTAATTAAAAATCAATTAAAAATACTTAAAAATAACATTTTTAAGGTTAGAAAATAGCCTCAAACTCACAAAAAATACACCCAACAATCCTACTAAAATAGATTAATGAAATCCGTTTACTTACCGAACCAAAATGCTATTTATCTAGGTTAATTTCACTCGTGGTTAAAACCATATCGCGTGCATTCAACATCATCAACCGAACGCACCCAATGTGAGTGAATTCTTACAAACTCCCTTTTTATTCATGTTTTGGGGTGTATCATGTGTCGCTTAAACTAATTCTCTTATGCAAATTCGTGCTATACCATTTTATGAACTAAACTAGAATGTAACTATTATTGGTTGTGATGTATTACATATTGTCAAAGTTGTATGCAAATTATTTAGGCCCATCAGTTCCTCGTGGGAGACGAGAACAACGCGTGCCTTAAAACTCATTTATTAGGCCCATCAGTTCGTAGAACAACGCGTGCCTCAAAACTCATTCATTAGGCCCATCAGTTCGTAAGAACAACGCGTGCCTCAAAACTCATACATTAGGCCCATCAGTTCGTAAGAACAACGCGTGCCTCAAAACTCATTCATTAGGCCCATCTGTTCCTCGTGGGAGACGAGTCAAACAACGCGTGCCTCAAAACAATCATTTGGTGTTTGTGTGTTCAATATTCAATATTATGTGTTGTGTGAATAAATTTACATCTACATTTACTCATATGTGGTATGCACATTATTTATAATCAATTGGATAAACTTGTTCAAATGTTTTCCATTGGATTCACTCGCCAACTTTATGTTGATCCAAAAAAAACCCTTTTACACATGATACAGGTGAACAGGTTGAAGCAAAGAAAACATAGGATATGCCTTAGAAGAGAACCAAGAAGCTTAGATTGATAGTTAGAACATGTTGTATCATTTATTGTAAATTTCCATTAAATTGTATTAATGAATATGAAACGTTTAATAAATGTCATGAGCTTTGATGATAACCCAATCATGCCCCGATCACCTTTTCCGCTGCGGGTCGGGGTGTGACAGATTGGTATCAGAGCCATGACTATAGGGATATAGGATAGGTTATTAGACCCTTAGAGCCTATACTATAGTCTGCTTAAATTTTAATTGATTAGGTGGTTACATACAAACTTGTGATATTTATTTGTTTCATATTACAGTCAAACATACATGCTTATATACATATTACATATATCGATGTTCATGTATTCAATTCATTTTCATACCCCCATTATTCAAGGATGTTGTTGCAATTTTCAAATCTCATCAAAGTAAGTTCTGCGACGGGCATGTAGTAATCGGAAGGGTACAAGTACCGGTAGTCGGGACGTCCTGTCTAGGTTGGCATTCGTATAAATCCAAAATAACGGACCAGTTTGCCTACCTGGGGACTAACGATGAGAGTACGACGGACCTATTAGGCCAAAGCATGCCACACCAAACGTCGTTCGAACTAACCTCACTTTGAGATGTCACCGTGTCCATGCCTGGGCACATTCCGAATATCATACGTTACATATTTCTCGATTTTCTCCGGGTTTTAGTGTACGTAACCAGGCTAACACATGCGAACCATATGAAAAACCCGGTAATCATGGGGGCCCACATGATTACGAAGGTGAAGTATGGCGGCATGCAAGGCCCAAATACGAGCAAAGCCCAAGACATCCTATGGATGTAGTAGATTTTATTTTTCTATATTTATTTTATGAACGTTCAATCCCAAACACGACCCACGATCCCAAAGGCATCCAACTTATACTCTTGACATGTATTCCTTGTAGATGTCTTCTAGCCTCGCTCGTAGGAAAATGAGAGCAGGAAAAGCCCGTGAACGCATGGCTACCCAAATCGCTCAGCAAATGGCGACCGTAATACCAAACATCGTAGTTCAAGTTCAACAAGCCCTTACCGCTAATTCCGTATAACCCAACCCAACAAGAAGATCAAAACACTATCAATCCTTCAGTCACTAAATGCACCTACAAACATTTCAAATCCTGCGATCCTCCAAAATACGAAGGTACTGAAGGTGTCACCGCTCTCCTCCACTGGTTCGAAGAAATGGAGAACACTTTTCTAAATTGCGATTGCCCCGATGATCGCAAAGTGCGTTATGCTACCGGTCGTTTACTTGGAACAGCACTCACATGGTGGAATACAGAGAAGACCAAACGAGGTGTTGAAGAAACTATGACCTTGACTTGGGAAGAATTGAAGGGAATCATGACAAGACGGTTTTGCCCAAGAAGCGAAATCAAGAAATTGGAGGATGAGTTCCATGCTTTGAAACAAAAGGAAGGCGACCACACCACATACAACAAGAGATTCCTTGAGTTAAATCAAATGGTTCCCAACTTGTTCACTCCCCTCTACCGTTTGATCGAGCACTACATTCGTGGTCTTTCGTCAAAGATTCAAGACCCTGTAATAAGCACCTCGCCTGCAACTTTGGAAGCAGCAATGGAGCTAGCAACCGCACTCACCGAGAACCGAATCGGGAACAAAGATTTCAAAGAGGAGAAGAAGAAGGATAAAGCATCAACCGAAACCTCAAACCCCACCCGAACCGAATCCTTTACACCACCTACTTCTAAGAGAAAACGTGATGGGCAAATCTTCGCCGTCACCCAACACAACCAACCAGCTTCACAAGTTGTACCTCCTCAAACTATCCCAAACGCTCAAGTAGCACCCAACTCAATTTACCCAAATAAGAAACCTTACATTGGACCTCACCCTCAATGCAACACCTGTTTCTATCACCATCCATCTACTTTACCCTGTCGACTATGTGCGAATTGTGGACGCTACGGTCATTTGAGCAAAGTTTGCCGCACCGCTCAAAACCAAACCTCAACCCCTACTCAACCCATGATCCAAACATATCAACAACCTCAATACCCCATGTACCCATATGTTCGAGCTTGTTTCAATTGTGGCGACCCTACCCATTTTAGAAACACGTGCCCTCGTTTGGTTAACATCATAAACGCCCAAGCTCAAGCAAACCCAGTTAACCAAGCAAACCAAGCAAACCCAGCTCCACCGCCAGCAAGAGGAAGAGTTTATAACATCAACGCCAATCCTGTTGAAGATATTAACGGTCCAAACCAACCACTTAACTAACCTTCTCTCACCAAGAATCAAGATTCAACTCCAACCACTTAGTTTTTATGTTTTTCTTTATGTTATCTCAATTTTCACGTATCTCAATTGGAATTTTATCCAAGAATTTTAATGCAAATTACTAGTTCAGTTTGTTTTATACTCATTGATTTAATATTCATATCATCATACTTCACGACATATCTCAGTTTCATCATTTAAAGAAGTTGAGTTGTGTCTCACTTCTACATAGACTAACCTCTCCATCATATTAAACGAGAGAGGTTTTGTCAAACACGGATACTATCAGAATTAAGACTCAAGCGCTGGTTGTTGTGTTTGTTTATGTTGTAGAGTCGCATAGAACTAATCATAACTTGCGGATAAAGTCAATGAGAATTTGACAAGAATATGGTGGATACGCCGCTGGTACTTCCTATATATAAGTATTCTTGTCAAATGATCGGAGGCATTATCAGGCGGTTATGAGAGGTTCCATGCGTAGGTTGTTTGTGTGATTAAGTTATTCATTTTCAATACATGCAATAAGCTCGGCTCCGTTTGATTGAGCCTTGAGCACACAGACAATTTCATTTTCAATACATTCAATACGTTCAGCTCCGTTTGATTGAGCCTTGAGCGCACAGACATTTCAATTTCAGTACATACAATACGATCGGCTCCGTTTGATTGAGCCTTGATCGCACAGATATATTTCATTTCAGTATTTTTATGTTTGATGTATTGGTTGTAGAGTTATAGGACTAATCATAATTCACTGATAAAACCAATGAAAATTTGACAAGAATATGGTGGATACGCCGCTGGTACTTCCTATATATATGTATTCTTGCCAAAGGATCAGAGGCGTTATCAGGCGGTTATGAGAAGTTCCATGTAGGATTTAGTATTGCCTTGGTTGAAATTTGTGTTACATTTATATCATCTCACTATTTAAAGAAATTGGATTGTGATCCATTTCTACATAGACTAACCTCTCCATCATAATAAACGAGAGAGGAACTGTCACCATTCAAACATATATACTATCAGAATGTGGATTCAATTATTAGTTGTTGTGGTTATTTGTGTAGATTGTAGTATTGGAAGTTTTGCCTTAGGATATAACCATACTTTTCCGAACATATCTAAACTCTTATGCATGATATCATTTTAGCAAATCATTCCTGCTTAACAATACTTATACAGTAGGCAACAAAAAGCGATTCCTGTAATAGGATACTTAACCTTTACAAGGAACGTTACCGCCTCAAACAAAAAACCCAAACCCTTATTTCTTCTAAGTATGTAACTGTCAAACTAAACACCATCATTCTTTTAGTCAATTATATCCCTATTTAAATTTCGGGACGAAATTTCTAAAAAGCAGGGGATACTGTAACATCCGTCAAAAACGGATTTACCAAACCCGCTCCGTTTATCAACCGAACAGTCAGTTAAAATTTTCGTTGCGAATTGAATGCCCAAAATAATTTTAAACGATACGTAATCAATTATTATGCGGGGATATATATTTAGTTTTTGAAAAACTGATAAAAATCGCAAAATAAAAATGATTTGCTTCTGCCGGGTTTCGAACTCGGGTCTGTAACCGGCTCAACAACAACTTATCACCTAGCCAACCAACCGCTCCGCCACTTTGATTTTCTGTTAACACAAGGAAACAATTAATTCAAATATTCAAGTTCGAAAGTTAAATTCAATCAATTTCCGCCCAAATAGCAGTCGTCGGAAATCCCGACGACTTCGCCGTTTAATTACGTTTCCGCTCAAAATAACCGAAGACTTAACTCCTACAACGGTTATAACGGACGTCTGAACCCGCGACATCAGCCATAACCGCTGGAGAACGGCTGACTTCGAATTTAGACCGAATTCAGACCCCATTCATCTCAATACTACCCTATAAATTCAACCACTACTCACCAGAAACCTTTCACACTCAAATCGCACCCTTTCTCGGCGATAAACTCACTCGCCGGAAATAATTTATACGTCGCCGGAAAACCGTATCATTTATCTCTGAGCTTTACTGAACCCCCTAAACTTTTACCGAAGTCACCCACACCCTTTGTAAGCTTTCGAAAGACTCTCTGCTGCAAGACACTCGTCGCCGGAAAAAGATTTCTGTCGCCGGAGTTCTGCCGGAAAACAGAGGAGAACCAGTCGGTACTTTTCACGCCTAATTCCTTTCCTTTTACTTTTATCTCGTCTGTAATTGATCATACAACGCTAAAGAAACTTGAATCAATACTTCGAATCAGTCAGTCGTCACTTCCGGTGAAAACCAGTGAAGAAGACGAAGTTTCGGTAATAGTTAAGTATAATTAAAATCCAGTTATTTACCGGGTTAGACACACAGTCCAGCGGTGGACTGTGTGCACTTTTAACGCTATGGTCTCGAGTTCGAGTATTGTTCCTCACACGCTGCCTTAATAAAAATTCCTTTTTCCGCAAACTGAACCGGATTGATTTAGGTATATGTTAAGTATATTGATAACCGAGTTTATAACCAAGTGAGACACACAGTCCAGCGGTGGACTGTGTGTACGCTAACCCACAGGTCCCGGGTTCGAGACCTGTGGAGCGCACCGGTTCGCTAGATTTAATTCATTTTTAAAATAAAGGATTTCTGTTTAAAATCTAATTAATATATATATATAATTAAAATCGGATATATGACGGGTTAGACACGTAGCTCAGTTGGTAGAGCTGCGTGCACGCGTACGGGAGGTCTCGGGTTCGAGCCTCACCCAGCGCACAACAATATGCCTTTCGAACCGGTCAAAAAGTCAGTCAAAGTCAACTGTAGCAAAAATCAAATATTTTTTTATTATTTTTATTTAATTATTTTAATTAAAAATACTTAAAAATAACATTTTTAAGGTTAGAAAATAGCCTCAAACTCACAAAAAATACACCCAACAATCCTACTAAAATAGATTAATGAAATCCGTTTACTTACCGAACCAAAATGCTATTTATCTAGGTTAATTTCACTCGTGGTTAAAACCATATCGCGTGCATTCAACATCATCAACCGAACGCACCCAATGTGAGTGAATTCTTACAAACTCCCCTTTTTATTCATGTTTTGGGGTGTATCATGTGTCGCTTAAACTAATTCTCTTATGCAAATTCGTGCTATACCATTTTATGAACTAAACTAGAATGTAACTATTATTGGTTGTGATGTATTACATATTGTCAAAGTTGTATGCAAATTATTTAGGCCCATCAGTTCCTCGTGGGAGACGAGAACAACGCGTGCCTTAAAACTCATTCATTAGGCCCATCAGTTCGTAGAACAACGCGTGCCTCAAAACTCATTCATTAGGCCCATCAGTTCGTAAGAACAACGCGTGCCTCAAAACTCATACATTAGGCCCATCAGTTCGTAAGAACAACGCGTGCCTCAAAACTCATACATTAGGCCCATCAGTTCGTAAGAACAACGCGTGCCTCAAAACTCATTCATTAGGCCCATCAGTTCCTCGTGGGAGACGAGTCGAACAACGCGTGCCTCAAAACAATCATTTGGTGTTTGTGTGTTCAATATTCAATATTATGTGTTGTGTGAATAAATTTACATCTACATTTACTCATATGTGGTATGCACATTATTTATAATCAATTGGATAAACTTGTTCAAATGTTTTCCATAGGATTCACTCGCCAACTTTATGTTGATCCAAAAAAAACCCTTTTACACATGATACAGGTGAACAGGTTGAAGCAAGGAAAACATAGGATATGCCTTAGAAGAGAACCAAGAAGCTTAGATTGATAGTTAGAACATGTTGTATCATTTATTGTAAATTTCCATTAAATTATATTAATGAATATGAAACGTTTAATAAATGTCATGAGCTTTGATGATAACCTAATCATGCCCCGATCACCTTTTCCGCTGCGGGTCGGGGTGTGACAACGGAGGTTGGTGGCGGGTGGCGGCGGAGGCGGGTGGCAGCGGTGGCGGTTGGCGGGGGTGGGTGGTGGCGGTTGTGATGGGTGGTGGCGGGTGACGGTGGCAGTGGGTGGAGGCGTGTGACGGTGGCGATGGCAGCGGCGGGCGGCGGCGGCGGCGGGCGGCGGGTAACGATGACGGCAGGCAACGGGTAACGACGGTGGTGGGTG
Source organism: Scalesia atractyloides (assembly GCA_947069175.1). NCBI lineage: Eukaryota > Viridiplantae > Streptophyta > Magnoliopsida > Asterales > Asteraceae > Scalesia > Scalesia atractyloides. The sequence goes on along the minus strand of CAMTDV010000005.1, from coordinate 77,143,725 downwards.
GTGGCAACGGTAGTGGGTTGTTGTATTGTTAATGAAAGGTGAAGAGGGAATGGAAAGGAAAAAAACAGTGGGGAGTGATGGAATGCTTTTGAGGGAATGGAATACATTTTGGAATGAGCGATTTCATTCCATTGACCAACGAAACACTCTTTTCTTCATTCCTTCACAATGGTCCATTCCATTCCCTATCTCATTTCTGCATACCAAACGCTACCTGATTGTAAGAAGTGTAAGAAGCCACCAGAGAGTGACAAGTGTCCTAGGAGAATTCAAGTAGAAAGGGTAATTTTGTCTACAAGATGAGAGTGAATATGCACATGCAAGTCACATGTTATTTCCCCTCCAATTTTCAAACGTTCGTAACTTTTTTATACATCATTTGTTTTAAAAAAATTATACCATAAAATCAAGCGTTTTTTTATGTTTAATATGAGTACCATATTGTTATATTTTTCAAAAAAAAATTCAAAAACCCAGTTGTGTATGAAGACACAATGGAAAACAAACTAAAAACACAATACACAACAAACTAAAACACAATTAACAAGAAACTAAAACACAATGGATAACAAATTAAACACAATAACCTGAACAAATAACGCAATTTATAGAAAAACCCAGATATAACATCATGTTCATTGTGTCATATATTGTGTTATAGGTTCTTATAAAACATACACATGCAAAAACCCGAAAACCTAAACCTCCCACTCCCACCCTAACCTAAAAACCTAACCCCCCTCCCCCCAAAAAAAAAAACTATACCTCACCAAAAAAAACCCCTAAAAACCTAAAAAACCTAACCCCCCCCCCACATCCCAAAAACCTAACACCCCCCACCCCACCCCAAGACCCAGTTAAAAAACACAATGACGTGAATCTTTAACACAATGCAAAAAAAAAAAACAGTAAAAATGAAAAATTTTCTTTTATTTTTATATGACAATATGGTGCTCATATTAAAGATAAAAAACGCTCGTTATTATGATGAAGTTTTTTATTTAAAAAAATTCGTATGAAAAATTATGGACGTTTTAAATCGATTGGGAAATTGGCATGTGCCTTGCATGCGGAGAGAGAAAATCAATAAATATGAGATTCCTTTTATGCCCATTCATTCTTTTCTTTTCCCTGAGATTAATCTTAACCTCCAAATCTAAGATTAATGGACCAGAATCTTTCTTACCCTTCTTACAATAAGAGTCCTTTATATTTGATCATTTCTCACATTTTTATTATACAATTTTACAGTTTGGTTTTATCTATATTTAAATTAAATAAAACCATAAGCCTAATTTGAAAACAAATCAAACCATTGCTAACTTAAAACTAATTGTTACTTTGAAAACAAATCAAACCATTGTAACTTAAACTATAACAAACCAAATTGTTAGTAATGATTTTGTTCCAGTTTAACTTCATGGTTTGGACTCATTAGGCCTTAATACAAGCTGTCCAAAATAAAACATGAAATATATATTAAAAAATAGTTAAAGTAAAATTTTTCAGAATTATTATATATATATAGGGTAAGGTTATTGTAAAAAAGGTTAAAAGTGTGAGAAGTGTGAGAAATATTATGGAGATGACATGTGTACTCTAACTAAATTAATTCAAAAGGGTAAACATGTAATTTTATCATTGATTTAATTAATTGATAACCTTCCATAATCGCCACCCTTATTTATAGGAACATGGTTTTTTTTAAAGATCTCTATAAAAAGACTACGAATAACACTGCAACCATCATTCAGCACATATATAACACCATTCAATAAGTATATAACACCATTTTAAAGATCTCTTTAAAAACACTACGAACCACCATTCAGTACATATATAACACCATTCAATAATTATATAACACCATTCAATAAGTATATAACACTATGACTGTAATCATAGTACAATGTTACATACTCTAGATGTTAAAACACCATGACTTGAATCATAATTCATTATTTGCAATGCTATGGTGTCTTATTTACGTTCATAGTGTTTTACTATAAAACACAATGTCTTGAATCCCATTACAATTAAAACACTATTGTATGAACATAGAAAAATACCATGAATTAAAACATTAAATCGAAACGTAATTTTTTTCTCCACATAAGTATAACATTATGGTACTCATATTAAAGATAAAAAAATACTCGTTATTGTGGTGTATTTTTTTTAGAAAAAGAGTTACGAATAAAAAGTTATTGACGTTTAAAAAAGAAGGGGGAAACTTGCATGTGCATTGAATGTGAGTTTTTAAATTTAAAAATGTTAAATTTATCTTTATACCCTTAATCTATAAAATTGATTATTTTAATTGTAACCACCATTTACAATTTTGCCATTATAATCTCAACCATTAGATCAAATATCTAATTGTGTAGATTCTTTCTTACCCTTCTCACAAAAAAACTTTTTTTACAGGATCTTCTACCTATACACACACACACAGGATGAATAAAATGAGAACCACCTTGAGTTGTGAGAACCGTAAGAACCAATGTAAGCCATTGATTAAAAATGTTTTAATAAAATAGATTAATAGACAATAAAGCAGTTGTAATCATTGTGCTTTAATTAATGAGTTTTTATTTTTAGTGAGATAAGGGTAAATTAATATTTTTACTAAGTTCTTTAACGATTGGTAATTAAAGTTGTAATCATTGTGCTTTAATTAATGTTTGTGATTTAATTAATGTTATTTTTTATTCATGCAGTAAGAAAATTATTTTACGTGGGGTTCAAACTTTTTTTGCGCGCCGGTTTTAAACATTTTCACGCGTGGGTTCAGACTTTTATTACGCGCGGGTTCAAATTTTTTTACCCGCCGGTTTTAAATTTTTTACGCGCGGTTTTAAACGTTTTTTAAGCGCGGTTTTAATTTTTTACGCGCGATTAGAACTTTTTTTATGCGCCGGTTTAGAACTTCTCTTTGCGCGCCAGTTTTAAATTTTACGTGCGTTTTAAACGTTTTTAAGCGCGGTTTTAAACTTTTTTTACGCGCGGTTTTAAACTTTTTTTATGCGCCGGTTTAGAACTTCTCTTGCGCGTCGTTTAGAACTTCTTTTTTCACGCAATTTCAAACTTTTTTTACGCGCGGTTTTAAACTTTTTTTACGCATCGGTTTTAAATTTTTTTACGCGACGGTTTTAAACTTTTTTTACACGCCCGTTTTTAACTTTTTTACGCGCGGTTTTAAACTTTTTTTACGCGATGGCTTAAAACTTTTTTTACGCACCGGTTTAGAACTTTTTTACCGCGGTTTTAAATTTTTTTTACGCGCCGATATAAAAGTTTTTTACGCGCGGTTTTAAACTTCTTTTATGCGCCAGTTTTAAACTTTTTTTACGCGCGAGTTTAAACTTATTTTACACGTGGTTTTAAACTTTAAGCAAAAAAAATTTATTTACAAAAAAATATCATTTTTCTACATGTTTAGACTTTTTTTACAAAAAACAAAAATATTTTACGTCAAACAAAAATATTTTATTTTTACCAAAAACTTTTTTACAAATTTTTTTACGCCAAACATCTTTTTACGCCCGACACCCCGATTTCGGGTTTACGAAATTTGAGGACCTTACCAAACGAACTCACCCAAAAATCATGACTCAATAGATTTCTCATGTTGAATTTTAAATAGAAGAGAGAAAAAAGACGTCTCATGCTGAGTTTTAAAATAGAAGAGAGAGAAAAGATGTGAGATTTAGACTTTTAAATAAAAAAAGGGAAAAGATGTGACATGGGAAGTAAAAACTAAAATACCCTTTTAAATATGCTATTAGATGATAGGAGTTCTCATGTTCTCGCAACTAGGATTGGTTCTCTCTTGAACCGAATTAATATATATATATATATATATATATATATAGGGGATGGGTAAAATATGAACCACCTTGAGTTGTGAGACCCGTAAGAACCAATATCAGTCATTGATCAAGTTGGTTTTGATAGATGAGATTAAAAGACAATAAAGCAATGTAATGATTGTGTCTTTATTAATGACATTTTGTTTTTTAGTGACAAATGGACATATTGGTCTTTTTACTATACTTTAATGATTGGTATAATTATTGATTTTTTTAATTAATAAGATTGTTTTTTAAAAAATTTAAACATGCATTATTGCTTTTCTTTTAATTTTCATGTAATTTTTTATTTTAATTCTCGGTTAATTTTTTTAAACATGAATTATTAATTTTGTTTTAAACATGAATTTTAATTCTCAGTTAATTTTTTACGTGCGGTTTTTTACTTTTTTCGCTGCTCTTTTTAAAACTTTTTTACGCGCGGTATTTAACTTTTTTAACGCGCAGGTTTAAAATATTTTTTTGCGCGCGGTTTAAAACTTTTTTTACGCGCGATTTTAAACTTTTTTTACGCGCCGGTTTAGAGTTTTTTTACGCACCGGTTTAGATTCTTTTACGCGCCGGTTTGAAATTTTTTACGCACCGGTATAAAACTTTTTTTACGCGCGGTTTTAAACATTTTTTACGCACGGTTTTAAACTTTTTATATGCGCCGGTTTTAAACTCTTTTTGCGCCTAGGTTTTAAACTTTTTTTGCGCGCCGCTTTTGAACTTTTTACGCGTGTTTAAACTTTTTTTACTCGCCGGTATAAAAAAAATTTTACGACCCGGTTTTAAAACATTATTTACGCCAATTTTTTTTGCGGTTTTAAATTTTTTTACAAAAAACTAGTGGGATTACCCGCACTCCGTGGCGGAATTCTATTCGGTTCGTCATGGTATCGGCCCGATCCTCGTATGTTTACAATTCCGAAAAATTAAGGAAACTACGTATTCTTTTTTTAAGAAAGCCAACAAACGTATTAAAAAAAATTAGTAAATTAATTAAAAACTTGTATCACATATATAGTGTGGGGTATAAAAATGAAAAGTAAAAGAAAAAATTTATTTATTTATTTTTCTTCGCACCAAAACCAACCATATCAAAGTAACCTACATTTTTTACTGCACAATACACTATAATAACTAATTAAAAGTTGCAACTTAACAAAATTTTGCTCTGGAAAAAGAAAGTCAAATTGAAAAATCAGAAAGAAGCACCGACATAGCATATTAATATTATGTATAATAGGTATTTTTACCAAAAATCATTTTTTTTAGATTTTAAGAGAGAGAGAGAGTAGATATGACATTTTGATGGATAAAAATGTCTAATATAACTTTAAAGAGAGAAAGAGAGAAGACATGACATTTTGAGTGTATGGTACACTTAACGTACGCTGCGTACGCGATGACAAGTTCGCATGTTATAAACCCGTAAAAGAAATATCGTATGTTATAAAATCGAAAGTTCGCACATTCAAAAAACTAAAATTCGCACGTTCAAAACAAATACAATTTCGCATGTTGTGTTAAAAATTCACATGTTGTTAAGGAAACACAAATTCGCATGTTAGTTGCCAGATTTCGCATGTTGATAACGGATCACGTACGCATCGTACGTTAAGGCATTTTGTACGTTAACCGGCCTTCTCTCTCTCTCTCTCTATATATATATATATATTATATATTATATATTTAACATTAATTAAAATTAAAACATTAAAACATTGAAACAAAGTCTTTATGAATAGAGATTTTGATTTTTTAAATTAGTGTTTCAATTTCTTTAATAATATTTTATTTATCATATATTTTATTTATTTTTTACATAACGTGCATTTTATGATTTTGATTTCTTAAATTACTATTTCAATTTTTTTAATAATATTTTATTTATCATATATTTTGTTTATATTTCAAATAACATGTATTCTATGTTTATTTTTTCAGCATTACAATATACGTTTATTGAAAACGAATACTGTGCCGCTATCGTACTAAACTGAACCGAAACCAGTTGCTTATTTCAATATTACAATATAAACTTTATTGAAAACGGATATTATACCCATATCATACCAAAAAAGAACCGAAACCGACTGAATAATATATGTGTCGGTACCGGGATTTATTTATATTATTTTTTTTATTTCAATAAACCAACATTTATTTATATTCTTTTTGCTTTCGATAAACTGACATCATATCGCTACTATACCGTAAAGAACAACATCGGTACCTGTACTCATTTGTATGGTTTATGTTTGGTAATGAATTTTGTGCTGCAACGTAGTCAAACGAACAACATCGGTATCTGTGCTGCAATGTAGTCAACCGAAACAAAATCGAACGAACAACATCGGTATCTGTGTCGCAACGTAGTCAACCGAACCAAAACCGATAAAGTGACATATTACATTACCCGTATTCATTTTTTGATTTCCAGTTTCGATAATTTTCATTTATACAATCCTGTCTGCGATGATAAACAAATATCATTACTAGTACCATGACGATCTGAACTGATCGATACCATTTTGACAACATCGTTGGCGGCACCAGTGTAGTTTTGCCATTTTTAATCGATATAAAACATGTGTTGATTTCTATACCCTATAACGAATCTAACCGATACCGATCGAATGTCCGCGATAACATACCGCCACAACGCGCGGGGAAACAACCTAGTTATATATGTTAATTTGTAAGTATTTGTGGTAGCAATAGGGTGTTGTACATCATGCATTAAGATATTTTGGTGTTTTGTTGTGTTGTATTTTATTTTTGGTTTGTTGTACATAGGTTTGGTATAAAACCCACCCCATTAGCCCTTTCATCTATCACACCCCGACCCGCAGCGGAAAAGGTGACCGGGGCATGATTGGGTTATCATCAAAGTTCATGACATTTATTTTAACGTTTCATATTCATTAATACACTTTAATGGGAAATTACAATCAATATTACATCATGTCCTAAACATCAATCTAGGCTTCATTGTTTTCTTCTAAGGCATTTCATATGTTTTCCTTGCTTCATCCTGTTCACCTGTATCATGTGTAAAAATGGTTTTTGGATCAACAAAAAGTTGGCGAGTGAATCCTATGGAAAACATTTGAACAAGTTTATTTAATTGATAATAAAATAAAGTGCACAACCACACATGAGTAAAAATAGATGTAAACTTATACACCAATCATTTAATATTAAATAATGCACACATAAACAATAATGGATCGTTTTGAGGCACGCGTTGCTCAACTCGTCTCTCACGAGGAACTGATGGGCCTAATGAATGATTTGCATAAACTTGACAATATAAAATATATAACTACAAACAACATAACTAAATAATACACACACGAACAATAATGGATTTGTTTTGAGGCGCACATTACTCAACTCGTCTCTCACGAGGAACTGATGGCCTAATGAATGAATTGCATATAAATTGACAAAATGAAATACATAACTACAAGCAATATATACAATCTAAGTTTAGATCACAATATGGTATGGCAAAAGTTTAAATAAACGAGTTAATTTTGTGACACATGACACACCCCAAAACGTGTAATTAAAAAGGGGAGTTGTAAGATTCACTCACATTGGGTGCGTTCGGTTGATGATGTTGAATACGCACGAAGTTGGATTTAACCACGAGTGAAACTAACCTAGATAATAACATAATGGTTTGGTAAATAAGGGGATTTTATTAATCAATTTTAGTAGGATGATTGGATATATTTTTGTGAGTTTAAGGCTATTTTCTAACCTTAAAAATGTTATTTTTAATTACTTTTAATTGATTTTTAAATAAATAAAATAAATAAAAATAATAAAAAAATTGGCTTTTTTTGGGACAGTTGACCGTTGACCGTTGACTTTGACTTTGACTGTTGACCGGTTCGCATGTGTAATTGTGTGCGCTGGGTGAGGCGCGAACCCGAGACCTCCCGTACGCGTGCACGCAGCTCTACCAACTGAGCTACGTGTCTAACCCGAAATATTTCTGTTTTTAATTATATTTATATATTAATTGAATTAAACAGAAAATCATTTATTTTTAAAAACGATTTTAATCTAACGATTCGGTGCGCTCCACAGGTCTCGAACCCGGGACCTGTGGGTTGAGTTAACACACAGTCCACCGCTGGACTGTGTGTCTAACTTGTTAAATAAACTGATTTTTATTATACTTATATACAAACTAAATATTTTCATTTCTGTCTTAAATAAAAAGTTTGATAATTGTCCGGACCGGTGCGGTAGTCCGGACTCGAACTCGTGACGTGTGGTTAAACATTTACACAGTCCACCACTGGACTGTGTGTCTATCTTGGTTATTATTCCGGTTTTTATTAAACTTAACATCTTACGCAGTGACTCCGGTTCGGTTAGAAAAAGGAACATTTTTATTAGGGCGAAGGTGCGTTGGACAAGATTCGAACTCGAGACGTAAGCGTGTTTAATGTGCACACAGTCCACCGCTGGACTGTGTGTCTAACCCGAGTTATATCTTGATTTAAATTAAACTTATATACTACTGAATCTTCGTCTTCTTCGTTAATCTTAACCAGAATCGAAAATCCGACTGGTTCGAAGTTTTAATCAAGTTCGTTAGTGTGTTTCAGTTAATTACAGGTGAGATAAGTAAAAAGAATGAAAGAATTAAGCGTAAGGTATACCGAACTGGACTCCTCTGTTTCTCCGCAGAACTCCGGTGACAGCAAATGATTCCGGCGACGTGTGTCTTGCGGCAGAGGGGAGCTTGAGATGAATGTGGGTGGCTTCGGTATGAGTTCTGGGTGTTCAGTAAGGCTCAGAAGTGAAAGGGCTCGGTTTTCCGGCGAGGTGCAGAACTTTTCCGGCAAGTGGAATTACGTCCGGTAAAGGTGTGATTGTGAGCGAAAAAGCTAGCAGAGGTTCGAGGAGGTATTATAGGGCGGGACATCGACGTATTTGGCACGTTTTCCGACTTAATTCGTCGGTTAGAAACTTTCCGGCGGTTATAACTTGTGTCGCGGACTCAGGCGTCGGTTATAACCGATGTAGTGATTAAAGTTTACGTTATAACTGAAGTAACCGTCCAATCTTAGCGAGATAGTCAGAATTTCCGACGACTGCAACTGGGCGCGTTGGTTTTTGAATTCGATATTCATGATATGAATTAATTGTCTTCAATATTGAACAAGAAACATAAGTGGCTCAGTGGTTGGATGGTTGGAAGATAAGTTGTTTGCTGAAACGCTGGCTGATCCGGGTTCGAAACCCGGCAGCACTAATTTATTTTTAAATCACTATTTTTAAGACTTTTTCAAATATAAATTATATATTCCAATATATTTATTAATTATGTATCGTTTAAAATTATTTTGGGCATTAAATTCGTAACGAAATTTTTAACTAATTGTTCGGTTAATAAACGGAGCGGGTTTTGTAAATCCGTTTTTTTTTACGGATGTTACAGTATCCCCTGCTTTTCGTCCCGAAATTTAAGTAGTGATATATTTGACTAAAAATGATGGTGTTTTAGTTTGACATTTACATGCTTAGAAAAAGAGTAAGAGTTTAAGTTTTTTTTTTTTTTTGAGGCGGTAACGTCCCTTGTAAGGGTTAAGTACCCTGTTTACAGGAATCGTTTTTTGTTGCCTACGGTAAAAATATTGATAAACAGAGTTGATTCGCTAAATATGATATCATGCGTAAGAGTTTTGATATGTTTGGAAGGATATGGTTATATCCTAAAGCAAAATTTCTATTACTACATCCTCCATGGAACTTCTCATAACCGTCTAACAATACCTCTGATCCTTTGACAAGAATACTTATATATAGGAAGTACCAGCGGCGTATCCACCATATTCTTGTCAAATTTTCATTGGTTTTATCAGTAAGTTATGATTGGTTCTATGATATGACTATAGAACATAAATAAACACAACAACTAATGTACCAAGAAATTACTAAATCCTACATAGAACTTCTCATAACCATCTGACAATGCCTCTGGTCCTTTGACAAGAATATATATAGGAAGTACTAGCGGCGTATCCATCATATTCTTGTCAAATTTTCATTGGTTTTATCAGTAAGTTATGATTGGTCCTATTATGTAACTTTAGAACATAAATAACACAACAACCAATATTTGAATCCACATTCTGATAGCATATATGTTTGAATGGTGACAGTTCCTCTCTCGTTTGTTATGATGGAGAGGTTAGTTTATGTAGAAATAGAACACAGTCCAATTTCTTTAAATGGAGAGATGATATGAATGTAACACAAATTTCAACCAAGGCAATACTAAATCCTACATGGAACTTCTCATAACCGCCTGATAATGCCTCTGATCCTTTGGCAAGAATACTTATATATAGGAAGTACCAGCGGCGTATCCACCATATTCTCGTCAAATTTTCATTGGTTTTATCCGTAAGTTATGATTAGTTACCAAGAAACTACTAAATCCTACATAGAATGTCTCATAACCGTCTGACAATGCCTCTGACCCTTTGACAAGAATACTTATATATAGGAAGTACCAGCGGCGTATCCACCATATTCTTGTCAAATTTCCATTGACTTTATCCACAAGTTATGATTAGTTCTATGTGACTCTACAACAAACACAACAACCACAAGATACTGATAATGAAAAATGTCTGTGCGATCAAGGCTCAATCAAACGGAGCCGATCGTATTGCATGTACTGAAAATAATAAAAAATAATCACTCAAACAGTTTATACATGGAACCTCTCATAATCGCCTGATAATGCCTCCGATCCTTTGACAAGAATACTTATATATAGGAAGTACCAGCGGCGTATCCACCATATTCTCGTCAAATTTTCATTGACTTTATCCGCAAGTTATGATTAGTTCTATGTGACTCTACAACAAACACAACAACCACAAGATACTGATAATGAAAAATGTATGTGCGATCAAGGCTCAATCAAACGGAGCCGATCGTATTGCATGTACTGAAAATGAAAAATGTCTGTGCGATCAAGGCTCAATCAAACGGAGCCGATCGTATTGCATGTACTGAAAATAGTAAACAATAATCACTCAAACAGTTTATACATGGAACCTCTCATAACCGCCTGATAATGCCTCCGATCCTTTGACAAGAATACTTATATATAGGAAGTACCAGCGGCGTATCCACCATATTCTCGTCAAATTTTCTTTGACTTTATCCGCAAGTTATGATTAGTTCTATGTGACTCTACAACAAATACAACAACCACAAGATACTGATAATGAAAAATGTCTGTGCGATCAAGGCTCAATCAAACGGAGCCGATCGTATTGCATGTACTGAAAATGAAAAATGTCTGTGCGATCAAGGCTCAATCAAACGGAGCCGATCGTATTGCATGTACTGAAATAATAAATTTAATCTAAACATGGAACCTTTCATAACCGCCTGATAATGCCTCTGATCCTTTGACAAGAATACTTATATATAGGAAGTACCAGCGGCGTATCCACCATATTCTTGTCAAATTCTCATTGGCTTTATCCTTAAGTTATGATTGGTTCTATGTAATTCTAAAACATAAAGAAAAACATAAAACTAAACGATAGGAGTTGAATCTTGATTTTCGGTGAAGAGGACTAGTTGGGTGTTTTCGCTTGGGCCGTCATTATCTTCGTCAGGATTGGCGTTGATGTTGAAAACTCTTCCTCTTGCTGGTGGCCTAGTGATTGGGTTTTCTCTATTTACTTGGTTAACTGGGTTTGATTGAGCTTGAGCGTTTATGATGTTAACCAATCGAGGGCACGTGTTTCTAAAGTGGGTAGGGTCGACACAATTGAAACAAGTTCGAACATATGGGAACATGGGGTATTGGGGTTGTTGATAGGTTTGGGTCATGTTTTGAGTAGGGGGAAAGATTTGGTTTTGAAGGGTGCGGCAAACCTTGCTCAAATGACCATAGCGTCCACAATTCGCACATAGTCGACAAGGTAAGGTAAGGAGATGGTGATAAAAACAGGTGTTACATCGAGGGTGAGGTCCAAGGTATGGTTTCTTAATTGGATAAGTTGAGTTGGGTGCCACTTGAGTGATTGGGATAGCATGGATGGGTATGGCGTGTGAAATTGGTTGATTTCGTTGGATAGCAGCGAAAAGTTGCCCTTCTCTTTTTCTCTTAGAATTGGGTTGAGAAGGGGATTCGGTTTGGGTGTAGTCGGAGGTTTCAGTTGATGCTTTATCCTTCTTCTTCTCCTCCTTGAAGTCTTTGTTCCGGATTCGGTTCTCGGTGAGCTCTGTAGCTAACTCCATTGCTGCTTCCAAAGTTGCGGGCGTAGTACTTATCACAGAGTCTTGAATCTTTGACGGAAGACCTCGAATGTAGTGCTCGATCAAACGATAGAGGGGAGTGAACAAGTTAGGAACCATTTGATTTAACTCGAGGAATCTTTTGTTGTATGTGGTGTGGTCGCCTTCCTTTTGCTTCAACGAATAGAACTCATCCTCTAATTTCTTGATTTCGCTCCTTGGGCAAAACCGTCTTGTCATGATTTCCTTCAACTCTCCCCAAGTCAAAGTCATAGCATCTTCAACGCCTCGTTTAGCCTTCTCTGTATTCCACCAAGTAAGTGCTATTCTATATAAACGACCAGTAGCATATCGCACTTTGCGATCATTGGGGCAATCGCAATTTAGAAAAGTGTTCTCCATTTCTTCAAACCAATGGAGGAGAGCGGTGACACCTTCAGTCCCTTCGTATTTTGGTGGGTCGCATGATTTGAAATGCTTGTAGGTGCATTTAGTGGTATTTGGGGAGAATTGACAATGTGTTGATCTTCTTGATTGACAGGATTAGCGGTAAGTGCTTGTTGAACTTGGATTACAATGTTGGGTATTACGGCAGCCATTTGTTGGGCGATTATGGCAGCCATGCGCTCGCGAGCTTTTTCTGCTCTCGTCTTCCTACGGGCGAGAAGACATCTACAAGGAATACATGTCAAGAGTATGAGTTGGATGTTTTTGGATCATGGGTCGTATTTAGGAATGAACATTCATAAAATAATTATAGAAAATAAATCTACTACATCCATAGGATGTCTTGGGCTTTGCTCGTCATTAGGCCCTACATGCCGCCATACTTCACCTTCGTAATCATGTGGGCCCCCATGAATACCGGGTTTTTCATATGGTTCGCATGTGTTAGCCTGGTTACGTACACTAAAACCCGGAGAAAATCGAGAAATATGTATATAACGTATGATATTCGGAATGTGTCCAGGTGTAGACACGGTGACACCTCAAAGTGGGGTTAGTTCGAACGACGTTTGGTGTGGCATGCTTTGGCCTAATAGGTCCTTCGTACTCTCATCGTTAGTCCCCAGGTAGGCAAACTGGTCCGTTATATTGGATTTATACGAATGCCAACCTAGACAGGACGTTCCGACTACCGTTACTTGTACCCTTCCAGTTACTACATGCCCGTCGCAGAACTTACTTTGATGAGATTCGAAAATTGCGACAAAATCTTTGAATAATGAAAGCATGAAGATGATTTAAATATATGAACATTGAAATATGTATAATGAATGTGTATGTAAGTATCTATGTTTGACTATAAGTATAAACAAATATGAAACAAATAAATATCATAAGTTTGTATGTAACCACCTAAACAATTAAAATTTAGGCAACTATAGTATAGGCTCTAAGGGTCTAATAACCTATCCTATATCCCTATAGTCATGGCTCTGATACCAATCTGTCACACCCCGACCCGCAGCGGAAAAGGTGACCGGGGCATGATTGGGTTATCATCAAAGCTCATGACATTTATTTTAACGTTTCATATTCATTAATACACTTTAATGGGAAATTACAATCAATATTACATCATGTCCTAAACATCAATCTAGGCTTCATTGTTTTCTTCTAAGGCATTTCCTATGTTTTCCTTGCTTCATCCTGTTCACCTGTATCATGTGTAAAAATGGTTTTTGGATCAACAAAAAGTTGGCGAGTGAATCCTATGGAAAACATTTGAACAAGTTTATTTAATTGATAATAAAATAAAGTGCACAACCACACATGAGTAAAAATAGATGTAAACTTATACACCAATCATTTAATATTAAATAATGCACACATGAACAATAATGGATTGTTTTGAGGCACGCGTTGCTCAACTCGTCTCTCACGAGGAACTGATGGGCCTAATGAATGATTTGCATAAACTTGACAATATAAAATATAAACAAGATAACTAAATAATACACACACGAACAATAATGGATTTGTTTTGAGGCGCACATTACTCAACTCGTCTCTCACGAGGAACTGATGGCCTAATGAATGAATTGCATATAAATTGACAAAATGAAATACATAACTACAAGCAATATATACAATCTAAGTTTAGATCACAATATGGTATGGCAAAAGTTTAAATAAACGAGTTAATTTTGTGACACATGACACACCCCAAAACGTGTAATTAAAAAGGGGAGTTGTAAGATTCACTCACATTGGGTGCGTTCGGTTGATGATGTTGAATACGCACGAAGTTGGATTTAACCACGAGTGAAACTAACCTAGATAATAACATAATGGTTTGGTAAATAAGGGGATTTTATTAATCAATTTTAGTAGGATGATTGGATATATTTTTGTGAGTTTAAGGCTATTTTCTAACCTTAAAAATGTTATTTTTAAGTACTTTTAATTGATTTTTAAATAAATAAAATAAATAAAAATAATAAAAAAATTGGCTTTTTTTGGGACAGTTGACCGTTGACCGTTGACTTTGACTTTGACTGTTGACCGGTTCGCATGTGTAATTGTGTGCGCTGGGTGAGGCGCGAACCCGAGACCTCCCGTACGCGTGCACGCAGCTCTACCAACTGAGCTACGTGTCTAACCCGAAATATTTCTGTTTTTAATTATATTTATATATTAATTGAATTAAACAGAAAATCATTTATTTTTAAAAACGATTTTAATCTAACGATTCGGTGCGCTCCACAGGTCTCGAACCCGGGACCTGTGGGTTGAGTTAACACACAGTCCACCGCTGGACTGTGTGTCTAACTTGTTAAATAAACTGATTTTTATTATACTTATATACAAACTAAATATTTTCATTTCTGTCTTAAATAAAAAGTTTGATAATTGTCCGGACCGGTGCGGTAGTCCGGACTCGAACTCGTGACGTGTGGTTAAACATTTACACAGTCCACCACTGGACTGTGTGTCTATCTTGGTTATTATTCCGGTTTTTATTAAACTTAACATCTTACGCAGTGACTCCGGTTCGGTTAGAAAAAGGAACATTTTTATTAGGGCGAAGGTGCGTTGGACAAGATTCGAACTCGAGACGTAAGCGTGTTTAATGTGCACACAGTCCACCGCTGGACTGTGTGTCTAACCCGAGTTATATCTTGATTTAAATTAAACTTATATACTACTGAATCTTCGTCTTCTTCGTTAATCTTAACCAGAATCGAAAATCCGACTGGTTCGAAGTTTTAATCAAGTTCGTTAGTGTGTTTCAGTTAATTACAGGTGAGATAAGTAAAAAGAATGAAAGAATTAAGCGTAAGGTATACCGAACTGGACTCCTCTGTTTCTCCGGCAGAACTCCGGTGACAGCAAATGATTCCGGCGACGTGTGTCTTGCGGCAGAGGGGAGCTTGAGATGAATGTGGGTGGCTTCGGTATGAGTTCTGGGTGTTCAGTAAGGCTCAGAAGTGAAAGGGCTCGGTTTTCCGGCGAGGTGCAGAACTTTTCCGGCAAGTGGAATTACGTCCGGTAAAGGTGTGATTGTGAGCGAAAAAGCTAGCAGAGGTTCGAGGAGGTATTATAGGGCGGGACATCGACGTATTTGGCACGTTTTCCGACTTAATTCGTCGGTTAGAAACTTTCCGGCGGTTATAACTTGTGTCGCGGACTCAGGCGTCGGTTATAACCGATGTAGTGATTAAAGTTTACGTTATAACTGAAGTAACCGTCCAATCTTAGCGAGATAGTCAGAATTTCCGACGACTGCAACTGGGCGCGTTGGTTTTTGAATTCGATATTCATGATATGAATTAATTGTCTTCAATATTGAACAAGAAACATAAGTGGCTCAGTGGTTGGATGGTTGGAAGATAAGTTGTTTGCTGAAACGCTGGCTGATCCGGGTTCGAAACCCGGCAGCACTAATTTATTTTTAAATCACTATTTTTAAGACTTTTTCAAATATAAATTATATATTCCAATATATTTATTAATTATGTATCGTTTAAAATTATTTTGGGCATTAAATTCGTAACGAAATTTTTAACTAATTGTTCGGTTAATAAACGGAGCGGGTTTTGTAAATCCGTTTTTTTTTACGGATGTTACAGTATCCCCTGCTTTTCGTCCCGAAATTTAAGTAGTGATATATTTGACTAAAAATGATGGTGTTTTAGTTTGACATTTACATGCTTAGAAAAAGAGTAAGAGTTTAAGTTTTTTTTTTTTTTTGAGGCGGTAACGTCCCTTGTAAGGGTTAAGTACCCTGTTTACAGGAATCGTTTTTTGTTGCCTACGGTAAAAATATTGATAAACAGAGTTGATTCGCTAAATATGATATCATGCGTAAGAGTTTTGATATGTTTGGAAGGATATGGTTATATCCTAAAGCAAAATTTCTATTACTACATCCTCCATGGAACTTCTCATAACCGTCTAACAATACCTCTGATCCTTTGACAAGAATACTTATATATAGGAAGTACCAGCGGCGTATCCACCATATTCTTGTCAAATTTTCATTGGTTTTATCAGTAAGTTATGATTGGTTCTATGATATGACTATAGAACATAAATAAACACAACAACTAATGTACCAAGAAATTACTAAATCCTACATAGAACTTCTCATAACCATCTGACAATGCCTCTGGTCCTTTGACAAGAATATATATAGGAAGTACTAGCGGCGTATCCATCATATTCTTGTCAAATTTTCATTGGTTTTATCAGTAAGTTATGATTGGTCCTATTATGTAACTTTAGAACATAAATAACACAACAACCAATATTTGAATCCACATTCTGATAGCATATATGTTTGAATGGTGACAGTTCCTCTCTCGTTTGTTATGATGGAGAGGTTAGTTTATGTAGAAATAGAACACAGTCCAATTTCTTTAAATGGAGAGATGATATGAATGTAACACAAATTTCAACCAAGGCAATACTAAATCCTACATGGAACTTCTCATAACCGCCTGATAATGCCTCTGATCCTTTGGCAAGAATACTTATATATAGGAAGTACCAGCGGCGTATCCACCATATTCTCGTCAAATTTTCATTGGTTTTATCCGTAAGTTATGATTAGTTACCAAGAAACTACTAAATCCTACATAGAATGTCTCATAACCGTCTGACAATGCCTCTGACCCTTTGACAAGAATACTTATATATAGGAAGTACCAGCGGCGTATCCACCATATTCTTGTCAAATTTCCATTGACTTTATCCACAAGTTATGATTAGTTCTATGTGACTCTACAACAAACACAACAACCACAAGATACTGATAATGAAAAATGTCTGTGCGATCAAGGCTCAATCAAACGGAGCCGATCGTATTGCATGTACTGAAAATAATAAAAAATAATCACTCAAACAGTTTATACATGGAACCTCTCATAATCGCCTGATAATGCCTCCGATCCTTTGACAAGAATACTTATATATAGGAAGTACCAGCGGCGTATCCACCATATTCTCGTCAAATTTTCATTGACTTTATCCGCAAGTTATGATTAGTTCTATGTGACTCTACAACAAACACAACAACCACAAGATACTGATAATGAAAAATGTATGTGCGATCAAGGCTCAATCAAACGGAGCCGATCGTATTGCATGTACTGAAAATGAAAAATGTCTGTGCGATCAAGGCTCAATCAAACGGAGCCGATCGTATTGCATGTACTGAAAATAGTAAACAATAATCACTCAAACAGTTTATACATGGAACCTCTCATAACCGCCTGATAATGCCTCCGATCCTTTGACAAGAATACTTATATATAGGAAGTACCAGCGGCGTATCCACCATATTCTCGTCAAATTTTCTTTGACTTTATCCGCAAGTTATGATTAGTTCTATGTGACTCTACAACAAATACAACAACCACAAGATACTGATAATGAAAAATGTCTGTGCGATCAAGGCTCAATCAAACGGAGCCGATCGTATTGCATGTACTGAAAATGAAAAATGTCTGTGCGATCAAGGCTCAATCAAACGGAGCCGATCGTATTGCATGTACTGAAATAATAAATTTAATCTAAACATGGAACCTTTCATAACCGCCTGATAATGCCTCTGATCCTTTGACAAGAATACTTATATATAGGAAGTACCAGCGGCGTATCCACCATATTCTTGTCAAATTCTCATTGGCTTTATCCTTAAGTTATGATTGGTTCTATGTAATTCTAAAACATAAAGAAAAACATAAAACTAAACGATAGGAGTTGAATCTTGATTTTCGGTGAAGAGGACTAGTTGGGTGTTTTCGCTTGGGCCGTCATTATCTTCGTCAGGATTGGCGTTGATGTTGAAAACTCTTCCTCTTGCTGGTGGCCTAGTGATTGGGTTTTCTCTATTTACTTGGTTAACTGGGTTTGATTGAGCTTGAGCGTTTATGATGTTAACCAATCGAGGGCACGTGTTTCTAAAGTGGGTAGGGTCGACACAATTGAAACAAGTTCGAACATATGGGAACATGGGGTATTGGGGTTGTTGATAGGTTTGGGTCATGTTTTGAGTAGGGGAAAGATTTGGTTTTGAAGGGTGCGGCAAACCTTGCTCAAATGACCATAGCGTCCACAATTCGCACATAGTCGACAAGGTAAGGTAAGGAGATGGTGATAAAAACAGGTGTTACATCGAGGGTGAGGTCCAAGGTATGGTTTCTTAATTGGATAAGTTGAGTTGGGTGCCACTTGAGTGATTGGGATAGCATGGATGGGTATGGCGTGTGAAATTGGTTGATTTCGTTGGATAGCAGCGAAAAGTTGCCCTTCTCTTTTTCTCTTAGAATTGGGTTGAGAAGGGGATTCGGTTTGGGTGTAGTCGGAGGTTTCAGTTGATGCTTTATCCTTCTTCTTCTCCTCCTTGAAGTCTTTGTTCCGGATTCGGTTCTCGGTGAGCTCTGTAGCTAACTCCATTGCTGCTTCCAAAGTTGCGGGCGTAGTACTTATCACAGAGTCTTGAATCTTTGACGGAAGACCTCGAATGTAGTGCTCGATCAAACGATAGAGGGGAGTGAACAAGTTAGGAACCATTTGATTTAACTCGAGGAATCTTTTGTTGTATGTGGTGTGGTCGCCTTCCTTTTGCTTCAACGAATAGAACTCATCCTCTAATTTCTTGATTTCGCTCCTTGGGCAAAACCGTCTTGTCATGATTTCCTTCAACTCTCCCAAGTCAAAGTCATAGCATCTTCAACGCCTCGTTTAGCCTTCTCTGTATTCCACCAAGTAAGTGCTATTCTATATAAACGACCAGTAGCATATCGCACTTTGCGATCATTGGGGCAATCGCAATTTAGAAAAGTGTTCTCCATTTCTTCAAACCAATGGAGGAGAGCGGTGACACCTTCAGTCCCTTCGTATTTTGGTGGGTCGCATGATTTGAAATGCTTGTAGGTGCATTTAGTGGTATTTGGGGAGAATTGACAATGTGTTGATCTTCTTGATTGACAGGATTAGCGGTAAGTGCTTGTTGAACTTGGATTACAATGTTGGGTATTACGGCAGCCATTTGTTGGGCGATTATGGCAGCCATGCGCTCGCGAGCTTTTTCTGCTCTCGTCTTCCTACGGGCGAGAAGACATCTACAAGGAATACATGTCAAGAGTATGAGTTGGATGTTTTTGGATCATGGGTCGTATTTAGGAATGAACATTCATAAAATAATTATAGAAAATAAATCTACTACATCCATAGGATGTCTTGGGCTTTGCTCGTCATTAGGCCCTACATGCCGCCATACTTCACCTTCGTAATCATGTGGGCCCCCATGAATACCGGGTTTTTCATATGGTTCGCATGTGTTAGCCTGGTTACGTACACTAAAACCCGGAGAAAATCGAGAAATATGTATATAACGTATGATATTCGGAATGTGTCCAGGTGTAGACACGGTGACACCTCAAAGTGGGGTTAGTTCGAACGACGTTTGGTGTGGCATGCTTTGGCCTAATAGGTCCTTCGTACTCTCATCGTTAGTCCCCAGGTAGGCAAACTGGTCCGTTATATTGGATTTATACGAATGCCAACCTAGACAGGACGTTCCGACTACCGTTACTTGTACCCTTCCAGTTACTACATGCCCGTCGCAGAACTTACTTTGATGAGATTCGAAAATTGCGACAAAATCTTTGAATAATGAAAGCATGAAGATGATTTAAATATATGAACATTGAAATATGTATAATGAATGTGTATGTAAGTATCTATGTTTGACTATAAGTATAAACAAATATGAAACAAATAAATATCATAAGTTTGTATGTAACCACCTAAACAATTAAAATTTAGGCAACTATAGTATAGGCTCTAAGGGTCTAATAACCTATCCTATATCCCTATAGTCATGGCTCTGATACCAATCTGTCACACCCCGACCCGCAGCGGAAAAGGTGACCGGGGCATGATTGGGTTATCATCAAAGCTCATGACATTTATTTTAACGTTTCATATTCATTAATACACTTTAATGGGAAATTACAATCAATATTACATCATGTCCTAAACATCAATCTAGGCTTCATTGTTTTCTTCTAAGGCATTTCCTATGTTTTCCTTGCTTCATCCTGTTCACCTGTATCATGTGTAAAAATGGTTTTTGGATCAACAAAAAGTTGGCGAGTGAATCCTATGGAAAACATTTGAACAAGTTTATTTAATTGATAATAAAATAAAGTGCACAACCACACATGAGTAAAAATAGATGTAAACTTATACACCAATCATTTAATATTAAATAATGCACACATGAACAATAATGGATTGTTTTGAGGCACGCGTTGCTCAACTCGTCTCTCACGAGGAACTGATGGGCCTAATGAATGATTTGCATAAACTTGACAATATAAAATATAAACAAGATAACTAAATAATACACACACGAACAATAATGGATTTGTTTTGAGGCGCACATTACTCAACTCGTCTCTCACGAGGAACTGATGGCCTAATGAATGAATTGCATATAAATTGACAAAATGAAATACATAACTACAAGCAATATATACAATCTAAGTTTAGATCACAATATGGTATGGCAAAAGTTTAAATAAACGAGTTAATTTTGTGACACATGACACACCCCAAAACGTGTAATTAAAAAGGGGAGTTGTAAGATTCACTCACATTGGGTGCGTTCGGTTGATGATGTTGAATACGCACGAAGTTGGATTTAACCACGAGTGAAACTAACCTAGATAATAACATAATGGTTTGGTAAATAAGGGGGTTTTATTAATCAATTTTAGTAGGATGATTGGATATATTTTTGTGAGTTTAAGGCTATTTTCTAACCTTAAAAATGTTATTTTTAAGTACTTTTAATTGATTTTTAAATAAATAAAATAAATAAAAATAATAAAAAAATTGGCTTTTTTTGGGACAGTTGACCGTTGACCGTTGACTTTGACTTTGACTGTTGACCGGTTCGCATGTGTAATTGTGTGCGCTGGGTGAGGCGCGAACCCGAGACCTCCCGTACGCGTGCACGCAGCTCTACCAACTGAGCTACGTGTCTAACCCGAAATATTTCTGTTTTTAATTATATTTATATATTAATTGAATTAAACAGAAAATCATTTATTTTTAAAAACGATTTTAATCTAACGATTCGGTGCGCTCCACAGGTCTCGAACCCGGGACCTGTGGGTTGAGTTAACACACAGTCCACCGCTGGACTGTGTGTCTAACTTGTTAAATAAACTGATTTTTATTATACTTATATACAAACTAAATATTTTCATTTCTGTCTTAAATAAAAAGTTTGATAATTGTCCGGACCGGTGCGGTAGTCCGGACTCGAACTCGTGACGTGTGGTTAAACATTTACACAGTCCACCACTGGACTGTGTGTCTATCTTGGTTATTATTCCGGTTTTTATTAAACTTAACATCTTACGCAGTGACTCCGGTTCGGTTAGAAAAAGGAACATTTTTATTAGGGCGAAGGTGCGTTGGACAAGATTCGAACTCGAGACGTAAGCGTGTTTAATGTGCACACAGTCCACCGCTGGACTGTGTGTCTAACCCGAGTTATATCTTGATTTAAATTAAACTTATATACTACTGAATCTTCGTCTTCTTCGTTAATCTTAACCAGAATCTGAAATCCGACTGGTTCGAAGTTTTAATCAAGTTCGTTAGTGTGTTTCAGTTAATTACAGGTGAGATAAGTAAAAAGAATGAAAGAATTAAGCGTAAGGTATACCGAACTGGACTCCTCTGTTTCTTCGGCAGAACTCCGGTGACAGCAAATGATTCCGGCGACGTGTGTCTTGCGGCAGAGGGTCTTCAACGAGCTTGAGATGAATGTGGGTGGCTTCGGTATGAGTTCTGGGTGTTTCAGTAAGGCTCAGAAGTGAAAGGGCTCGGTTTTCCGGCGAGGTGCAGAACTTTTCCGGCAAGTGGAATTACGTCCGGTAAAGGTGTGATTGTGAGCGAAAAAGCTAGCAGAGGTTCGAGGAGGTATTTATAGGGCGGGAACATCGACGTATTTGGCCCGTTTTCCGACTTGATTCGTCGGTTAGAAACTTTCCGGCGGTTATAACTTGTGTCGCGGACTCAGGCGTCGGTTATAACCGATGTAGTGATTAAAGTTTACGTTATAACTGAAGTAACCGTTCAATCTTAGCGAGATAGTCGGAATTTCCGACGACTGCAACTGGGCGCGTTGGTTTTTGAATTCGATATTCATGATATGAATTAATTGTCTTCAATATTGAACAAGAATCATAAGTGGCGTAGTGGTTGGATGGTTGGAAGATAAGTTGTTTGCTGAAACGTTGGCTGATCCGGGTTCGAAACCCGGCAGCACTAATTTATTTTTAAATCACTATTTTTAAGACTTTTTCAAATATAAATTATATATTCCAATATATTTATTAATTATGTATCGTTTAAAATTATTTTGGGCATTAAATTCGCAACGAAATTTTTAACTGATTGTTCGGTTAATAAACGGAGCGGGTTTGGTAAATCCGTTTTTTTACGGATGTTACATCATCTATCTCACCTCCTCACCTACTTTTGCCGCCCACCATAGTTGTCGGCGATGATATGCATCAAATTCAACATATAAATTGTATCAAATATGGTATAAAAGCAACCCCTTTTTAGTACTAATGTTGGAAAAAGTGCGTTTCTTTGTATACTTTTGATTTTCAGAATTAAAAGAGCTTCAATGTACAAAATGAACAAATTAACGACAAAAACCAACATAAATACAGAAGACGGGAAGATGACACACTATACCAACCCTCCAAGCTTCACCCAAGACCAAAAACAACGAATTAGAAGTCAAGCACGGGGTCGTTCCTAATCAGCATGGGGTCGTGCCCATTCAAGATTCCAGAACAGAATACGACAAACAGAAGCAGACAAGAGACACGGGGTCGTGTCCTGTAAGTCCAAGAACTATCAATCAGATATCACAATACACTCATCAAATTGCGGAAAAGTAAGAAAAGTGTAGAAGAATGAAGATGAAATCGATTGTACTAGATCAAAGTGCACACAATTTCTAGAATGGTCTGGTACACGTCCGGTTACAATAACTCGCCTCTCTGGCTCTCTCTCAAGCTTCTCCAAAGCTTAACCCTAATAATGAACTAAACATAACATTATATAGGGTCCACATATAATTCGGCCCACGTGGCATAACCCAAGCCCACTAGAAAACTAAGTTCAATAACCTATAATTGTGTTTGATAAAGACAAGGGTAAACCTACTCAATTTCATGGCCTTACAATATCCCCCTAGGTTTATGTTGTCTTTATCATGTCTCGGTGGGAAGATACTTCAACTCTTCATCTTCAAATTTGAGTCTTTTGTTCTTCTTGATCATGATCTGCTTTGCTTGAAAATCTTGTTGAAAATAATGCGAAAGGACGATTCTCAGCATCTCTTTTCTTTGTCAAACTTTTCTCTTTCAAGCAGGTTCATAGGTACTACAAAAGTACTATCATTGTCAGAAGATAACTCGTATCTAGTTCTTCTTACTCAGGTACATCTTGTTGTTGTGATGCTTCATGCTTTGTCAGCAACTAACAGCATCTCAATCTTCATCAACCCCTATTTCTTGATTAAAATCAAGTTATGCACATGCTCAGAAATTCATAAGCAAACATTTATATGCAACAGAGGAAAGTACCATATGAACATCCATGTACTTGTACTCGGACTTCACAATTTAAATTTCTTTTAAATTTTGATAATCCGTTAAATCTTCAAGAACTGTTAATAATTTTTTATTAAACCAATAAAACACTCTATTTTTGGATTTTTGAATTTTCTATTTATACTAAACAAACACATAAATTACTCAACATTTACAATTTACAATTACAATGCAATGGGATCAAACTCGTTTTTCAGGCAGACCATGGAACACTTTTCAGTGCGAATTTATTCAGACTGGTCTAAGTGATTTTCAATATGTTTGTCCATTTAAACTTTAACGCTCAACTTTCAATTTTCAACTTTATGATGTGCTTAAGGTAATATTATACTATAATACCCGTGTGTCCCACACCATGACATACCCCCGCGATCAAGGTAAGCACAACGATTCATCGTAGCAGGTGAGTATACTGAGTTCATCCTTTTGATTTACAATGTCGGACTATTAGTGAACAGGTCAGTACTTTCATACCGCAGAGTGACCAATATTTGTGTCCAACGAGGGTTAGGTAGATAACTTTTTGGTACGAATTTAGCTTTCTAGCTCAACGGAATTCCCTATTTTGAGTTTATCTTCCTTTAAGGTTTTTGTCCTTTTTGGCTCTTTTAAGATATCCTGATTGTGCCTGGGTCTGCATATAATCTGGATGCAACAGAAGGACAACCAAGATATCCCCGGATGACTCAACATCATAGAGACCCGAAACCTCAGACGTTGGCTATCTATCAACGCAAGATTTAAGACTATAAAATCATACACCAATGGTATGTTACCCACATGATTTATAGTTCATTATGTTTATATCGCTTGGTATCTTTTATCTTTTGAGCGTTAAGTCTACCGACATATCACATTAGATCCTAGTCTTTTCAGCTATAGCACCTTACATGTGTTGGTCAAAACCCTATAACACGAACATTTATTTCATTTCTCATATATGCATTGTTTTAGGATTTTTATCTTTTTCTCATATATCCCCCTAAAACAACGCATAATATGCCACAAACTCTTTTTTTCTTTTTCTCTTTTTCTCCATATATACAGATAATCTCTCTCTATCCCCCTAAATTTGTGCATAAATCTTGTGCGTAAATTTACCTTATAAAGAAAATGTATGTATAAAAAGGAAAAAAATGAAAATACTTTTGTTGTTTTTGCTTAACCGTTCCGTCATCAGATTTAAGACTAATCAATATTAAGATTAACACATGAAATTTAAATTGTACCTTTTCGCTGATCTTATCTTACTTCTTTATCTCCTCCAAAGGAAACATATCAACTGTAAAGAAATAGAACTTTTTGCAACAGTGAGATGTTACCTGTTAAGTCTCTGGAACAACCGCTATCAACATTCCAAGGATTGTCAACAACTCCTCCTTGGTTGTCCCTGAAAAATAAGGAAATTAGTAAGACATTGGTACCCAGGCCATCGTGGTCCTGGGATTTCCTGAAGAATCAAAATAAGATACTTCTCTTAAGCACATGTCCCTTTTTGTTTCAAGGATTGGTGATGTTGCTGCATTACATTTTGCTTTCCAAATTTGTTTAGGCTTTTCTAATTTCTTAGGTGCCTTTTGCAAAACAATTTGCTTTTCAACCTTGTCATTTTTCAAAACTTTTTTAGGTTTCAAAGTTTGCTTTCTTTTAGCTTTGGTAGCATTCCAATCCCCATTAGATGGTTTAACCTTGGGATGCTTATTAATCATTACCTTAGGCTTTTCAACCTTCATTGCTTAGAATAAGATTTATCCTTTGGTGTAACTCTCTGATTCTGTGTATAATATGGCATGTAGGGACGATGTGTGCACTTTCATGCAATGTGACCGGGTATGCCACAGTTGTAGCATGTTTGCTTCTTTACATAAGGAGCATATCCCGATCCATTTGACCCAACCGATGATGAATTTGAGCTATATGATCTGTTGGATGATTTGTTTAAAGACTTTTCAAACTTTCTGCCCTGCTTCATATGTCCTTGTCTGCAACAGTTAGTACATTCACTGTTTTTATGTTTAACAACTTCATTTGAAACTGTTGGTTTTGGAGACACATATTTATTTTTCACATATGGACGAGTATTAACAGACAAGTTGGATGTTTACAAACAAACATCGACAATTTCTTGGCAAACAATATCATCCCCCTCAATCCAATCATCTAATTTTACCTCATCTGCACACGAAGTAGAAGCATTAGTCGCGTTCATACATTCACAAACAATGTCGGTTGAATCCGAGGCAATGCTCTCAGTTTCGAGTGACACCGTTTGCTCAGCAGTTTCAGAATCATTAATATTTTGTGGCTGAAGGATTCAATAGGAGCTTCTGTTATGGATTTTGATTCTACTTTCGTCTGTTCTGCTTCAACTTCTTCAGATGATTCATCGCTGGACTCGGCAGATTCAACTAATTCTGAATTTTCACAATTAGCTGTTCCTGAGGAGTCAAATGAAGAATCAAACGAAGTAGTTGATTCAATTTGTTTGCTGGACTCAAACTCATTGATGAATTCAGCCAAACCATTCATCATAGCAAACTCAAAGCATGTTGATTTGTTTTGAGACTATTCCTTTTGATTTTGCAGTTCAGATGGTTTTTGAGAAATTGTTGACTCAATATTATCAATATTATCTAATACTTGAAAATATTTATCAACATCGGCATTTTTCTCAAACTTAGAGTCTCATTATGTTTTGAAGCATCAACAGGTTTTATGAAATTTTATTTAAGGACTGTTTTTCTAACTTAATTTCAATTTAATCGGGCCTTGTGATTTTGACATTCTTAGGCTTGACTGGTTCAACCTTGACATCACTTGTTCGCCCATATTCCATGTCAGGCATGTTGGCTATCTCCTCCTCAGTCATAGGAATAGAGGTATAATTGTGATTGTAGGGTGGAGGAATGCATACAAATCCCAATCCTTTATTCCTAACTTCTTTTTTTACTATATTTTAACTGTTGGTTTATCATTTTCTCTACCTTTTCACTTGACACATCAAACTTTTTAAAATTAAATTCTGTATTTTCAAAAGTTGATTTTAGATTATCAAGTTCAACAGTTAATTTGTCTGACAGTTCTTTGAAGTGGAGATGCCTACATCTTTCTTTACTCAGATCATTTTGCAACTGGCGGATATCACGCTTTTCCGCCTCCATAATATCCTTATGTCCATTGATTTTCTTTTAATCTGATGTAAATCAGATTTGGATAATTGCAGTTGTATAATGAGTGAGTTGGCATGTTCTTTGTAGTCACTTACCTTCTCTCTACAAGCTCTAGTACAGCAAATGTTATCAACACATACCTCAGTAGGAGTGGGAATGAAATCATGAATTTGAGAAGACATTTCTAAGTTGCTAAACCGTGATCCCCCTGAAATGTCTGTTTTACCGAACCGGATCATTAAAAACGGTCAGAAATTGTCCGAAGACTATCATTACCAAATCATACCGTTAAACTTGTATCGAAATTTCAAATCCAATGATATATAATGTCTAACCCCTAATTAATTTCTAGGCCATACACCACCTTGTTGGGCCGCACACTCTATTGGGCTTCAACAATCAAGGACTTGATTAATATGTGACCGCACTTTAATGTCTTAACCGCACACCGCCTATTTGGACAGCACACTGATATAATTTGGGCCTCCCACTTAGTAATTGGGCCCGTACACTACAAGTGAGTCCACAATTCAGCACAATGTGTAATTTTAACCGCACATTGGTCCGCACAATCAATCCTGTACACTTGAACTCGCACAATATTTTGTCGTGTACACTCCAAAGAATTAATTTTGGAAACCAAAATTAATCGAATCTAACAAAATTTTGAAATTTTAAGAGATCAAAATTCTACTGATTTCTTTCCACCAATATCCCCAAAAATTCCTGCAAACACTTTTTCAATTCGTCCAGAACATATCAAATCACATATTTCTAGGATGTTTATGGAATCAATAAAAATTGTTCTATCAAAAATTCTGGATTTTTGAGTTCTTCGACCAAAAGTTCAAAATCACAAACCTGCATAACACCTCAAACACATAAATCAGTTGAACAAAATATATCAAACAATGAAATAAAACGAAAATTCAACCTTTTTTATTCTTCAAGTAATATCCGATGAAAACCGAGCATTCGAAAGACTTCTTAGGCTCTGATACAAATTGTAAGTCCAAGAACTATCAATCGGATATCACAATACACTCATCAAAGTGCGGAAAACTAAGAAAAGTGTAGAAGAACAAAGATGAAATCGATTGTATTAGATCAACATGCACACAATTTCTAGAATTGCCCGTTACACTTCCGGTTACAATAAATCGCCTCTCTGGCTCTCTCTCAAGCTTCTCCAAAGCTTAACCCTAATAATAAACTAAACATAACATTATATAGGGTCCATATATAATTCGGCTCACATGGCCTAACCCAAGCCCACTAGAAAACTAAGTTCACTAACCTATAATTGTGTTTGATAAAGACAAGCGTAAACCTACTTATTTCATGGCCTTACATGTCCAATGGGCACGGGTCGTGGTCAACTTCCAAATTTGCAAATATCTGATGGTACAACAAGTACAATGGCCACTGGGTCGTGCCGTTGACACACGGGGCTGTGTAAGCATCTGATCTGACAACCTCATTAAATGAAGACAGAGAAAAGGAAGACACGGAGCCATGCCCATAGGGCACGGGGCCGTGTGAACTCACTATTTCCAGCTATAAATAGGGTGCTTAGTTTCACTCCAACTCATCCCTTGGCAAACCAATTCTCTCATATATGCCACCACTCCACCACTAAAATACCACGATCATCCACCACATCCATCCATCATCCATCCTTAGAGTGTGTAGTAGTCTCGGGATCCAGGATCGATCGTAAGAGTTTTTGTCAAACAAAGGCCATGCTTGGCTAATCTCTTACATCACTTGGTGAAGACAAGTTATTTATGTATTACTTTTGATTTCCTAGCTTTGGTTAACTTTTTAATTGGGTATGTATTAATAACTTTAATATCAAGTTTTTTATATTGAAAGTGAACTTTATTCTATCATCTGTTCATGTTTCGTTGATTCACTCTTTCATGTATTTACGGTCTAAATAAAGCGCGTTGACTGCCTGGAAAGGGGTTAAAAGGGTTGTATGGGTAAAGTTATTGCCTCGTTCAGTGTATAGATCCTGCGAGGACTTGATTCAAGCTTATTATGACTTCCTTTGAGGCAGATAGCATCAAATCAGGGGAAATAAGAACGGCTCGAATCTCCTATAAATAAACTACTATTAAAACTTTAAACTGGCCTTGCAAAACTGTATCTCTGCTTACTCAGATCAATATGGCCAAGGGTAAAGCGGGACATACCACATTTTGCATTAATAACTTACTTAAGTATCTTTCAATATTCCGGCCTTGCGGGACTGTATCCCTGCTGACTTAGACCAATATGGCTGAGGGTCGCGTTGCCTCCAAAAGAGGGACATGCCACTTTAACTAAGATAATCTCTTAAGAAAACACAAAGTGTGGAAATCATCGAAGGATACATAAATGATGAGTCAGAACCAAGTGATTCTTGCCTATTTGTTTCTTTTATTACTTTAGTTTATTTATTTAACTTATTAAAATCTTTTCTAAAAATTTGATTAGATTAGACGTCAGTAATATTCCGGTAGTAAAAGCTCTTGTGTCCTTGGACGACCTCGGTATCTTACCATCACTATACTATGCCAACGATGGGTGGACTTTCCATAGCATGTTGTAGAGAGTGATAATTGTATATCGTGTTTTTATAAATTTAAAGCTTGAATAAACGAGTGAAAAAGTTCTTAAAATATATCTAAAAAATATACTCACACTCCATCACACCAAGTTTATGGCATCGTTGCCGGGGACACAAGGATTTTAAGAAAGTTTAAAATTGGCGGCCTAATCATTTTTATGCTTTTCAAATTTTTCTTTTTAAGTTTTTCCTCTTTTTCTCAAAATTTTCTATCCCCTGCAGAAACAACAAGGGGCCGTGTTTGATCAACACGGGGCCTTGTCAGTCTCTCTGTAACCCAAAATTGTTTTCTGCCAGACAGAAACTGCAGCATGAAGTCGTGTGATAGTTACACGAGGTCGTGCTTCATCAACAGTTTCTAGAAAACAGTGCCATTTGATCCCAACGGTTAAAACCTCATTTGGCAATTATGGATGTTAATAATTATTTTTACCCCCGCCACTCTTTCGGTGAATGGTGTCAATTATGTGGAGGAATTCATCAAGATTTAGAATGTCCTATTCTAAAAATTAATCCCCCTATTTAGACCCATCGTTTTCCTGTGACGATCACCTTAAGATGTGCGGGAGTAAAAATGATAACTACCATCCTCCGAATTCCATCAAACCTTTTCCATAGGAGATATAAGCTCGGAAGAACTATGTCAAATAGAAAAGAGGATCCTCCAAAAACTCAAGGAAATAGAATCCATGATGAAGGCGCGATGTTCATCAAGGAACAAGAGCAGCGGAGATTCGATGGAGTCACATTCAGGAATAAACAATACTGACGCCAACAAATCTACCTAACCCCGTGCGAAAACAAAGACGATAGTTGTCCCTGTGTCGACCTCGCAATGAAGGACTCCTTAAAGGTTTGTGAACTTCACACCAACGGTTTAGACCAGAGCGAGTCGACTCATACCTTCTTTAACAAGAGCCTGGAAAACGGTAAATAAAGGAAGTTTCGCCCTCCTACTTTTAGCTTAGAACTCTACTTTTCGGACAACCTCTTGCATTTTTGTATCTCTTCACCGGAACTTAAGGTATATCAAGCACCTCGAAGTTGTTCCAACCAGTAAGGAACCACTCGGTAAAACACGGGTCCTTAGAAACTTGAACAAAACTTCATAAAAACCCTAAAACACGGGGTCGTGCCACATGGTCACGCGGTCGTGCCCTATCCATCCTCCAAACATGAGGGTGTGTTAAATAGACACGGGGCCGTGCCATCCGTACTTTTTAACACGGGGTCATGTCTATTTGGACATGGCCCATGTTCCACTAGTAGACAACGTTCTCTGACTCATGCAGGCAACACGAGGCCGTGCCTCCCGGACACGGGCCGTGTCAACATGCTGTCATTTTCTATAAAGTCAGTCATGAGAAGAATGTTTGGACCCATAAGACTAAGATCCTGCCTAATCTCTCACACATACCTGAAAAGGTAGTTTCTTTAAAAGGTTTCCTTAAACCTCCATTGAATCTTGAAGCTTCAAGCTTCAAAAGCTTCAATTGTTTGGCCAAGAGCATGGTTTTTAGCCCAAGATTTTACAAAACTACTATTATACAATAATGTTTTAAGTTACTTACATTCAGAATTGTTGAAAACCAAACAGTTTTTAACTTAAAATAAATGTTCTTGGGCTAAAACATCAGAGCTGTTAAGGCAACACGAGGTCATGCTCCATGAGCACAAGGCCGTATGACTCTTCTGTAACTCTAAACTTTAAACGGTTTGTCATGTTTAACTAGATGTCGAGTCAGCAGAGTGGTATGTCTTCAACAAGTTCATGAAACAACCGAAGAGGGAGGAGGCTTTCGCTTAAAGCCACTCTAGTCCGCTATGTTTGCGCCTTGCGAGAGTCCATTGAAGAAATGACAATGGTGGAGGAGGTTCTCGTGGATCGAGTGAACTACCTCACTCTTGCCCTGAAGGATAGCTTTAGGGAGATCAACCTTCTTCATCAAAGGTTGAACATCTTGGTGACACCCCCGATGGAGCCAATCTTACCCCAAGATGATTGGAACATCACTAACGAGGTGTTAACCCCACTGGGTGGGACAAGATACCCCTGGAACCTCCCATTAATGCCTACTTTGAGGTTCCGATAAACTCCGCTCCTCTCCCACAAGAGGAGGTCGATGACGAACCCTTCATCTTCCTTCCAAGGGAGATTGAGGAAATGCTCAACGACCTCTAAAGGAGCGTTCCCGGGAGAATAGCTTAAAGCCCTTAATTTCCGAAGACTATTTTCGGTTTTTGCCTATCTTTCATAGATTTATCTAGGGGAAAGCATTGTATTTAATAATCTCGTAGTGTATCCATCAACTATCTATCTTAGGACTTTAATCTTCTTGTAATTTTTATTTTCCTTTTCTAGTTGTAATGATGAATGGATGGAATGAAATATGGTGTTTTGAAAACAGAAGTGTGCGAAAATATGAAAATGGCCAAAAGGGACATTGAAACAGCACCCCATGCACATAAACAGACACTTCCCGAAGTAAAATCTTCAAAACAGTAAGTGCAACACGGGGCCGTGTAAGGTAAGCACACCCCCATGCCTCAAGTCTGCAGAAAACAATTTTGAATCTCAAACATTGACATGGGGTCGTGTCCCATAGGCACGCCCCCGTGCCTGGCTTCTGGAAAGTTTTTGTTACTGACACTTTTGACACGGGGCCGTATCCCCCAAGCACACGCTTGTGTCTGCCTTCTGAAAATTTTCTCAAAAGTCTGATACGTGCACTTTTGACCCCAAACACGCCCCCGTGTCTAGTGCCCTGTTTTTGAAAAAAAAATGTTAATTTTTAGCCCACGTATACACATTTAATCAATTTTAACCATTTTTGGACACATGGAGGACAATGTGTAATTTAAGTGGGGGGGGGGGACTTAACTTGAATTTGCTTGTCCTAAAAACAAGCCTTACACAAAAATCTACTTGGAAACGCTAAAACATCCCAAATATTTTTTAGTTTGGTTTGTCTTGTTTATAGTTTAAGTTAGAAACCAAGATCTACACAGTTCAAGTTTTTATAAATTTACTACCGATAGCGCCGTGATAAAACCATATAAGAAAAATTTATAAAAAGGCATGATAGTTCTTTTTAAAATTTGATTGTATATAAATATTTCACAGTTTTACCACTTTTCCCACAAAAAAAATATATCTAAAAAATATACTCACACTCCATCACGTCAGCGGCTCAGCGCTCCGAAGCTCCGCCGCTCCCTGCTTTCTGTTATGGTTGTTCATTGTCATAATGAGGTTATCTGACTTGTTTTCGATTAACCCTTTAGGGTTTTGAGGTTGATTTCGGTTTTGTTTTTGGTACTATGTACGTTGATGCCTGTAAAGCCATAAAATCGAGTAGGTTTACGCTTGTCTTTATCAAACAGATTTATAGGTTATTAGACTTAGGTGATATTTGTTTTTTCTGAGGTAAAACGTCTGCAGTCTGCGGAATCTACAGACATCTGTAGCAGAAGTGCTGGACCAAATGTCTGCAATCTGTAAGAAGAAGACTGTTTGTTCTTTTTACTTCTGCAAACTAATGAAATAAACTGAAATATAAATAAACTGATTTATTAAACATAAAGAGTTTTCAACATTCAAACTTAAATAATAGTTATACAATACTGAAATAATATTCATAAAAAAGATAATAACATTTTTTTTAAATCATTGTATCCATGCTTTGCATTAACTGCTTAGCAATCTCATCTCATAACTGAGTCATATATTCCCGATCCGATGCAGTACCATGTGCTTCAACCTCGTCTTTATCAGCATCAATGTGCATTTGCCTATTATGCACCGAAACATTGGGTTGATCGTATTCTGTAAACAATGCATCGTTCAATCCCTCTTTCCTTACAAAATTATGTAGCACGAAACATGCAATGGTAATGTTGTAACATCCGTCAAAAAACGGATTTACCAAACCCGCTCCGTTTATCAACCGAACAGTCAGTTAAAATTTTCGTTGCGAATCAAATGCCCAAAATAATTTTAAACGATACATAATCAATTATTATACGGGATTTATAAGTTGTTTTTGAAAAACTGTTGAAAATCGCAAAATAAAAATATTTTGGTTCTGCCGGGTTTCGAACCCGGGTCAGTAACCGGTTCACAAACAAACTTAACACACGCGCACAAACCACTGCGCCACTGATGTTCCTTGTGAAATATTGAAATCATTTAATTCATATCATGACTTTCTGAATTCAAAACCGGCGCCCAAAAGTTCAGTCGTCGGAAATCCCGGCAATCTCGCAAGTTTTAACGACAACTTCCGTTATAACGTATACATTTACTAAGACATCGGTTATAACCGACGTCTGGGTCCGCGACCAAAGTTATAACCGCCGGAGTTTTCATAACCGACGAATCCAGTCGGAAATCAGACCAAGTTCATCGATAATTTGCCCTATAAATACCCCCTCGAACCTCTGCAAACCTTTTCGCTCAAAACCACACCCTTTCTCGGCGAAAACCCACTCGCCGGAATTCTTCTGGTTGTCGCCGGAAAACCGGGTTCTCCATTTCCGAGCCTATTTGAACCCCCTAAGCTTATACCGAAGTCACCCATACCTTTTTCAAACTTTCTGAAGGCTCGCTGCTGCAAGACACCTGACGCCGGAGCCTATTGCTGTCGCCGGAGTTCTGCCGGAAAACAGAGGAAAGCTAGTCGGTATACCTCACGCCTATTTTCCTTTCTTTTTACTTATACCTCATCTGTAATTAATCATAAAACGCTAAAGAAACCTGAATCAACACTTCGAACCAGTCAGTCGTCACTCTGGTTAAAATCCGACGAAGAAGACGATGAACCTGTAACTCATAAGTATAATTTAAATCAAGAAATAACTCGGGTTAGACACACAGTCCAGCGGTGGACTGTGTGCACATTAAACACACAAAGGTCTCGAGTTCGAATCTTGTTCCACACACGCTGCGTAAATAAAAATGTTTTTTTTTTTTAACTGAACCGGACTCATTTTATATATATGTTAAGTATATTAATAACCGGAATAATAACCAAGTTAGACACACAGTCCAGCGGTGGACTGTGTGTATGTTTAATCAAAGCACACGAGTTCGAGTCCGGTCTTCTCCATCGACCCGGACAATTATTTACCTTTTTAAAATAAGACAGAAAGGAAAATGTTCAGTTTGTATTTAAGAATAATAAAAATCAATTAAGTTAACAAGTTGGACACACAGTACAGTGGTGGACTGTGTGTTAGTTTAAGCCACAGGTCCCGGTGTCGAGACCTGTGGAGCGCACCGTCCGAATCAAATTAAATCGTTTTTAAATAAAAGGATTTTCTGTTTAAATTAATTAATATATAAATATAATTAAAAACAGATATATGACGGGTTAGACACGTAGCTCAGTTGGTAGAGCTGCGTGCACGCGTACGGGAGGTCTCGGGTTCGAGCCTCACTCAGCGCACAACAATACGCATTCGAACCGGTCAACGGTCAAGTCAACGGTCAAAGTCAAAGTCAACGGTCAAACAAAGTCAATTTTTTTTATTATTTTTATTTAATTATTTTAATTAAAAACCAATTAAATATACTTAAAAATAACATTTTTAAGGTTAGAAAATAGCCTTAAACTCACAAAAATACACCCAACCATCCTACTAAAATAAATTAATAAAATCCGTTTACTTACCAAACCATAATGCGATTTATCTAGGTTAATCTCACTCGTGGTTAAAACCACTTCGCGTGCATTCAACATCATCAACCGAACGCACCCACTGTGAGTGAATCTTACAACTCCCCCTTTTAAATTACACGTTTTGGGGTGTGTCATGTGTCATAAAAATAATTAACTTGTTTATTTAAACTTGTGCCATACCATATCGTGATATAAACTTAGATTGTTTATATTGTTGTGATTACTTATTTCATTTTGTCAAATTATATGAAATCCATTCATTAAGCCCATCAGTTCCTCGTGGGAGACGAGTTGAACAACGCGTGCCTCAAAACCAATTCATTATTGTTCATGTGTGTATCATTGAGTTTATATTGTTTGTAGTTGTGTCATTCATATTATCATGTTTATGCAATTCATTCATTAGGCCCATCAGTTCCTCGTGAGAGACGAGTTGAGCAACGCGTGCCTC
Organism: Scalesia atractyloides; assembly: GCA_947069175.1. Taxonomy (NCBI): domain Eukaryota; kingdom Viridiplantae; phylum Streptophyta; class Magnoliopsida; order Asterales; family Asteraceae; genus Scalesia; species Scalesia atractyloides. The sequence goes on along the minus strand of CAMTDV010000005.1, from coordinate 77,107,493 downwards.
TAAATGTTCCATTATTTTTTCATGTGTGCTTTATTTAATATCTTATGATTGTTGAATAAGTTTACATCTATTTTTACTCATGTTTGGTTGTGCACATATTTCATAATCAATTTAAATAAACTTGTTCAAATGTTTTCCATAGGATTCACTCGCCAACATTATGTTGATCCAAAAAAACCCTTTTACACATGATACAGGTGAACAGGTTGAAGCAAGCAAAACATAGGAAATGCCTTAGAAGAAAACAAAGAAGCTTAGATTGATAGTTAGAACATGTTGTAATATTTATTGTGAAGTTCCATTAAATTGTATTTAATGAATATGAAACGCATAATAAATGTCATGAGTTTTGATGATAACCCAATCATGCCCCGATCACCTTTTCCGCTGCGGGTTGGGGTGTGACAGATTGGTATCAGAGCCATGACTATAGGGATATAGGATAGGTTATTAGACCCTTAGAGCCTATACTATAGTCTGCCTAAATTTTAATTGATTAGGTGGTTACATACAAACTTGTGATATTTATTTGTTTCATATTTGTTTACATTTACAGTCAAACATACATGCTTATATACATATTCATTATACATATATCGATGTTCATGTATTCAATTTATTTTCATACTTTCATTATTCAAAGATTTTGTGCAATTTTCAAATCTCATCAAAGTAAGTTCTGCGACGGGCATGTAGTAACTGGAAGGGTACAAGTACCGGTAGTCGGAACGTCCTGTCTAGGTTGGCATTCGTATAAATCCAATATAACGGACCAGTTTGCCTACCTGGGGACTAACGATGAGAGTACGAAGGACCTATTAGGCCAAAGCATGCCACACCAAACGTCGTTCGAACTAACCTACTTTGAGGTGTCACCGTGTCTACACCTGGACACATTCCGAATATCACACGTTGTATACATATTTCTCGATTTTCTCCGGGTTTTTGTGTACGCAACCTGGCAAACCCGTGCGAACCATATGAAAAACCGGTATTCATGGGGGCCCACATGATTACACAGGTAAAGTATGGCGGCATGTAGGGCCTAATGGCGAGCAAAACCCAAGACATCCTATGGATGTAGTAGATTTATTTTCTATAATTATTTTATGACTGTTCATTCCTAGTGCGACCCATGAACCCAAAACATCCAACTCATACTCTTGACATGTATTCCTTGTAGATGTCTTCTAACCTCGCCCGTAGGAAGACGAGAGCAAGAAAAGCCCGCGAACGCATGGCTGCCTTAATCGCTCAACAAATGGCTGCCGTAATACCTAACATTGTAATCCAAGTTCAACAAGCACTCACCGATAATCCTGTCAATCAAGCAAACCAAAACGTTATCAACTCTCCATCAAATACCACTAAATGCACCTACAAGCATTTCAAATCATGCGACCCTCCGAAATACAAAGGGACTGAAGGCGTCACCGCCCTCCTCCATTGGTTTGAAGAAATGGAGAACACTTTTCTAAATTGCGATTGCCCTGACGATCGCAAAGTGCGATATGCTACCGGTCGATTATATGGGATAGCACTTACTTGGTGGAATACAGAGAAGGCCAAACGAGGTGTTGAAGATGCTATGTCCTTAACTTGGAACGAATTGAAGGAAATCATGACCAGACGATTTTGCCCAAGGAGCGAAATCAAGAAATTAGAAGATGAATTTTACTCATTGAAGCAAAAGGAAGGAGACCACACCACATATAACAAAAGATTCCTCGAATTACATCAAATGGTTCCCAACATGTTCACTCCCCTCTACCGTTTGATCGAGCACTACATTCGTGGTCTTCCGTCAAAGATTCAAGACCCTGTAATAAGTACCTCGCCTGCAACCTTGGAAGCAGCAATGGAGCTAGCAACAGAGCTCACCGAGAACCGAATCCGAAACAAAGACTTCAAGGAGGAGAAGAAGAAGGATAAAGAATCGACTGAAACCTCCGACTCCACCCAAACCGAATTCCCTTCTCAACCCAATCCTAAGAGAAAAAGAGACGGGCAACTTTTTGCTGCTATCCAACGTAACCAACCTATTTCACACGCCATACCCATCCAAGCTATCCCAATCACTCAAGTGGCACCCAACTCAACCTACCCAAATAAGAAACCATATCTTGGACCTCACCCTCGATGCAACAACTGTTTTTATCACCATCCCCATACCTTACCATGTCGTCTATGTGCAACTTGTGGACGCTATGGTCATCTGAGCAAGGTTTGCCGCACTTTTCAAAACCAAACCTCTTCCTCTACTCAAAACATGGCCCAAACTTATCATCAACCCCAATATCCCATGTTCCCATATGTTCGAGCTTGTTTCAATTGTGGTGACCCTACACACTTTAGAAACACATGCCCTCAATTGGTTAACGTTATCAACACTCAAGCCCAATCAAACCCAGTTAACCAAGTAAACCAAGGAAACCCAACCGCTAGGTCACCAGCAAGAGGAAGAGTCTTCAATATCAACGCCAATCCTGTCGAAGATAATGACGGCCCAAACGAAGATACCCAACTAGTCCTCTTCACCGAAGATCCAGATTCAACTTCTATCGTTTAGTTTTATGTTTTTCTTTATCACATCGAACCAATCATAACTTAAGGATAAAGCCAATGAAACTTTGACGAGAATACGATGGATACGCCGCTGGTACTTCCTATATATAAGTATTCTTGTCAAAGGATCAGAAGCATTATCTGGCGGTTATGAGAGGTTCCATGTGTAGACTGTTAGAATAATTATTGTTTATTGTTTTCAGTATATGCATTTGCCGAGGCCGCCTGCTCCCCAATTATGAGGTTTGAGCCTGTTCCCCATTTTATTATGCGGTTGAACCTGGCGTGCCCGCAACGATCGGCTCCGTTTGATTGAGCCTTGATCGATCAGTTCATTTTACATTTTCATTACATGCAATACGCTCGGCTCCGTTTGATTGAGCCTTGAGCGCACAGTTCATTTTACATTTTCAGTACATGCAATACGTTCGGCTCCGTTTGATTGAGCCTTGAGCGCACAGACATTTTCATTATCAGTATCTTGTGGTTGTGGTGTTTGTAGTAGAGTCGCATAGAACTAACCATAACTTGCGGATAAAGTCAATGAAAATTTGACAAGAATACGGTGGATACGCCGCTGGTACTTCCTATATATAAGTATTCTTGTCAAATGATCGGAGGCATTATCAGGCGGTTATGAGAGGTTCCATGCATAGGCTGTTTGTGTGATTGTTGTTTAGATTAAGTTGTTCATTTTCAGTACATGCAATACGTTCGGCTCCGTTTGATTGAGCCTTGAGCGCACAGACAATTTCATTTTCAGTACATGCAATACGTTCGGCTCCGTTTGATTGAGCCTTGAGCGCACAGACAACTTCATTTTCAGTACATGCAATACGTTCGGCTCCGTTTGATTGAGCCTTGAGCGCACATACAATTTCATTTCAGTACATGCAATACGTTCGGCTCCGTTTGATTGAGCCTTGAGCGCACAGACAATTTCATAATCAGTATCTTGTGGTTGTTGTGTTTGTTGTAGAGTCGCATAGAACTAATCATAACTTGCGGATAAAGTCAATGTGAATTTGACAAGGATATGGTGGATACGCCGCTGGTACTTCCTATATATAAGTATTCTTGTCAAATGATCGGAGGCATTATCAGGCGGTTATGAGAGGTTCCATGCATAGGCTGTTTGTGTGATTAAGTTATTCATTTTCAGTACATGCAATACGCTCGGCTCCGTTTGATTGAGCCTTGAGCACACAGACAATTTCATTTTCAGTACATACAATACGATCGGCTCCGTTTGATTGAGCCTTGATCGCACAGATATATTTCATTTAAGTATTTTATGTTTGTTGTATTGGTTGTAGAGTTATATAGGACTAATCATAATTCACTGATAAAACCAATGAAAATTTGACAAGAATATGGTGGATACGCCGCTGGTACTTCCTATATATAAGTATTCTTGTCAAAGGATCAGAGGCATTGTCGGACGGTTATGAGAAGTTCTATGTAGGATTTATTAGTTTCTTGGTAACGAATCATAACTTGTGGATAAAACCAATGAAAATTTGGCAAGAATATGGTGGATACGCCGCTGGTACTTCCTATATATAAGTATTCTTGCCAAAGGATCAGAGGCATTATCAGGCGGTTATGAGAAGTTCCACGTAAGATTTGGTATTGCCTTGGTTGAAATTTGTGTTACATTTATATCATCTTGCTATTTAAAGAGATTGGATTGTGTTCCGTTTCTACATAAACTAACCTCTCCATCATAACAAACGAGAGAGGAACTTCCACCATTCAAACATATATGTTATCAGAATGTGGATTCAAATACTTGCAGTTGTGTTTATTTATGTTCAAATATCAGCTGTTGTGTTTATTTATGTTCCATGTAGGTTGTAGTGTTAGAAGTTTTGCCTTAGGATATAACCATACACTTCCAAACATATTCAAACTTTTATGCATGATATCATAGTTAGCGAATAATTTCTGCTTATCAATACTCTTACAGTAGGCAACAAAAAGCGATTCCTGTAATAGGGTACTTAACCTTTACAAGGAACGTTACCGCCTCAAACAAAAACTTAAACCCTTACTTTCTCTAAGCAAGTAACTGACAAACTAAACACCATCATTCTTTTAGTCAAATATATCACTATTTAAATTTCGGGACGAAATTTCTAAAAAGCAGGGGATACTGTAACATCCGTCAAAAAACGGATTTACCAAACCCGCTCCGTTTATCAACCGAACAGTCAGTTAAAATTTTCGTTGCGAATCAAATGCCCAAAATAATTTTAAACGATACATAATCAATTATTATACGGGATTATATAAGTTGTTTTTGAAAAACTGTTGAAAATCGCAAAATAAAAATATTTTGGTTCTGCCGGGTTTCGAACCCGGGTCAGTAACCGGTTCACAAACAGACTTAACACACGCGCACAAACCACTGCGCCACTGATGTTCCTTGTGAAATATTGAAATCATTTAATTCATATCATGACTTTCTAAATTCAAAACCGGCGCCCAAAAGTTCAGTCGTCGGAAATCCGGCAATCTCGCAAGTTTTAACGACAACTTCCGTTATAACGTATACATTTACTAAGACATCGGTTATAACCGACGTCTGGGTCCGCGACCAAAGTTATAACCGCCGGAGTTTTCATAACCGACAAATCCAGTTGGAAATCAGACCAAGTTCATCGATAATTTGCCCTATAAATACCCCCACGAACCTCTGCAAACCTTTTCGCTCAAAACCACACCCTTTCTCGGCGAAAACCCACTCGCCGGAATTCTTCTGGTTGTCGCCGGAAAACCGGGTTCTCCATTTCCGAGCCTTATTGAACCCCCTAAGCTTATACCGAAGTCACCCATACCTTTTTCAAACTTTCTGAAGGCTCGCTGCTGCAAGACACCTGACGCCGGAGCCTATTGCTGTCGCCGGAGTTCTGCCGGAAAACAGAGGAAAGCTAGTCGGTATACCTCACGCCTATTTTCCTTTCTTTTTACTTATACCTCATCTGTAATTAATCATAAAACGCTAAAGAAACCTGAATCAACACTTCGAACCAGTCAGTCGTCACTCAGGTTAAAATCCGACGAAGAAGACGATGAACCTGTAACTCATAAGTATAATTTAAATCAAGAAATAACTCGGGTTAGACACACAGTCCAGCGGTGGACTGTGTGCACATTAAACACACAAAGGTCTCGAGTTCGAATCTTGTTCCACACACGCTGCGTAAATAAAAATGTTTTTTTTTGTTAACTGAACCGGACTCATTTTATATATATGTTAAGTATATTAATAACCGGAATAATAACCAAGTTAGACACACAGTCCAGCGGTGGACTGTGTGTATGTTTAATCAAAGCACACGAGTTCGAGTCCGGTCTTCTCCATCGACCCGGACAATTATTTACCTTTTTAAAATAAGACAGAAAGGAAAATGTTCAGTTTGTATTTAAGAATAATAAAAATCAATTAAGTTAACAAGTTGGACACACAGTCCAGTGGTGGACTGTGTGTTAGTTTAAGCCACAGGTCCCGGGTTCGAGACCTGTGGAGCGCACCGTCCAAATCAAATTAAATCGTTTTTAAATAAAAGGATTTTCTGTTTAAATTAATTAATATATAAATATAATTAAAAACAGATATATGACGGGTTAGACACGTAGCTCAGTTGGTAGAGCTGTGTGCACGCGTACGGGAGGTCTCGGGTTCGAGCCTCACTCAGCGCACAACAATACGCATTCGAACCGGTCAACGGTCAAGTCAACGGTCAAAGTCAAAGTCAACGGTCAAAAAAAGTCAATTTTTTTATTATTTTTATTTAATTATTTTAATTAAAAACCAATTAAATATACTTAAAAATAACATTTTTAAGGTTAGAGAGTAGCCTTAAACTCACAAAAATACACCCAACCATCCTACTAAAATAAATTAATAAAATCCGTTTACTTACCAAACCATAATGCGATTTATCTAGGTTAATCTCACTCGTGGTTAAAACCACTTCGCGTGCATTCAACATCATCAACCGAACGCACCCACTGTGAGTGAATCTTACAACTCCCCCTTTTAAATTACACGTTTTGGGGTGTGTCATGTGTCATAAAAATAATTAACTTGTTTATTTAAACTTGTGCCATACCATATCGTGATATAAACTTAGATTGTTTATATTGTTGTGATTACTTATTTCATTTTGTCAAATTATATGAAATCCATTCATTAAGCCCATCAGTTCCTCGTGGGAGACGAGTTGAACAACGCGTGCCTCAAAACCAATTCATTATTGTTCATGTGTGTATCATTGAGTTTATATTGTTTGTAGTTGTGTCATTCATATTATCATGTTTATGAAATTCATTCATTAGGCCCATCAGTTCCTCGTGAGAGACGAGTTGAGCAACGCGTGCCTCTAAATGTTCCATTATTGTTCATGTGTGCTTTATTTAATATCTTATGATTGTTGAATAAGTTTACATCTATTTTTACTCATGTTTGGTTGTGCACATATTTCATAATCAATTTAAATAAACTTGTTCAAATGTTTTCCATAGGATTCACTCGCCAACATTATGTTGATCCAAAAAAACCCTTTTACACATGATACAGGTGAACAGGTTGAAGCAAGGAAAACATAGGAAATGCCTTAGAAGAAAACAAAGAAGCTTAGATTGATAGTTAGAACATGTTGTAATATTTATTGTAAAGTTCCATTAAATTGTATTTCATGAATATGAAACGTATAATAAATGTCATGAGCTTTGATGATAACCCAATCATGCCCCGATCACCTTTTCCGCTGCGGGTCGGGGTGTGACAAATGTTCCTTTGTGTAACCAATGGAAATGGTGCCATCCTCTTCAAAATAGGGAATCTTGCTTTCAAAACACCAAAAGCACGCTCAATTACGTTCCGAAGTCTTGCATGAGCATGGTTAAATTTCTCTTTATTAGTCAATGCTCGTCATCGGTGAAAATCTCCTAGCCAATACCTCGCATTACGATATGGATCCATAAATCCCTGTATGTGTGCATACGCGGCATCACAAAGATAATACTTGTCTGTAAAGATATACAATTATTTAGAAAAGTAAACCAAGTGATAAATAATTAACAAAACATAAACATACCTTGTGGTGGAAACAGGAATTGTGCATCTGGATCTGATAATGCCTCTGATAATATTCTTGCATCATGTGCTATACCTTCCCAGCCGGCCACGACGAACGTAAAAATCATGTTGAAGTCACAAATTGCTAATAAGTTTTGATAACAATCTCCTTTTCCTCTTCCTCTATATAAATCTTGTTTACTAGTAGGGACAACAACGTGTGTTAAAGTTCCATCTAGTGCACCAACCGCTCCTTTAAAAATCCGTCGTAGGATTGAAAGAAGTTGGTACTATAATTTCTTTGGAAAAAAGAATCATTTTATCCAAGACTTCATAAAAATATTTATGAATTGTTTGCTTTGAGTGTTGAAATCTACGCTTGATAACTATGTATCGTTGATTATGACCGATTATCATCAAAAACATAGCCATCTTTTCCTCAATCGATACATGTTTACTATCCTTTAACGAATAATTTAATCTAAAATGTGCAGATGTCTGACAAATGATTCACGAGACATACGTAGAAGTTCAATGCATTGTTTGGGATTTCCTGTCAATAACTCTAACGTGTATTTTTGTCCCGTCATATGCGAGTCATTGTCTCTCACTCGTTTGAAACCTCTCTTCCAAAAAACCCGGACATACAAGTACATAAAATAACGAGAAGTAATTTCTTATTATAATCCATTATGAACTTGTTTTAACAATTATCAACAACCAAAAGCATAAGCATAAACCAAAGGTGAACCATAAACCAAAAGCATACAATGTCAAACATAAAACTATACGATGTCAAACATAAAGCATACAATGTCAAACATAAACAAAAGCATAAAATGTCTCAAACATAAACAAAAGCAATCAATGTCTCAAACATAAACAAAACCTAACAGTCATGTTAAGCATGTAAGGTCTTCACTACTTTACCAGGCCTAAAATTCTTGTCGTCACCCCGATCCACCCTCTTAAGACTTTGGGAATTTCTGGCAATGCCATCCACGCCTCTCTCATGTCGGAGGACACCCCAAAAATGTGAAAAGCAACTAAGAATATAGGATCTACTGGGTCTAACCCAACCAACTTTAACTTCTCAGAACACTCACAAACTGTTGGCCCTTCTGTGCCTTTAATCAAAACCTGTAGAGCCTTCTGCATATCACGTGCTAAATCATCATGGTTAATAGATTATTTTGAGATTTTGGCCCTTTTGTTTGGATTAGGCTCAGAAGTAGGCTTGGAAGTAGGCTCAGAAGTGGGCTCGGGATTAGGCTCAGAAGTGGGTTCGGAAATAGGCTCAGAGGTGCCGGCATCATCTTGTGTGTCATGATAAGGGTGTCCATAATCATAAGCGATTGGACACGATGACAAGAAGAACTAACCCCAGATGTTGTTTGGGTTGAGGTCCACTTGCAATTTCCAGTCGTAGCATTTCCATCAAACAATTCTGCACAAAGTTCTGGAAAAGGCAATGGAACAGTCTTCAATGATGCAGCCTTCGGATGCCCCTAAACCCAAAGTAAAATAAAAATGTTATAAACCTTTTTTTTAGGATTATGTTTAAAATTTATATAAATGAACATACCTTCTTAAATTCTTCCCATTCCTCGTTCATTAAGGTAAAAAGTATTTGTTTTGAGGTTGTATATGTTGCGGGTTTTGTTTTTCAAATACACCCAACCTACGTATTTGGCTTTAAGATTATCATATGCATTCTTCATTTGTTTTTAAGTCAAATCCAAGCCAAACTTTTCCTTAAGAACTTTTCCTACTTTATTCCACGAGTCTTTATGCAAACTCAAGCCTTTTCTACCCACCGCGTTTATCTCTTCAATGCAAGTCTCTAATAAGCATTTTAGATGGTCGTTTGACAATTGTTGTTTCTCTCCCATTTCTACTAATCAACAAACAACCAATTAACGTACTAGGCACGAATAATGTCAATCCATAACAAACACAAACACTCTAATCAAACAATTAATCAAGATGAGCAACATCTATATTCCACATCAATAGATCTAATCATAATAACATACAAATAAGAATCTAATTAACTTTATGAACTAACATTAACAAATTAACAATTATAACCTAACACTAACAACAAACAAGAAAAGGAACAATTTTTTTGACAAAAAATATGAACTAACATTAACAATTATAACCTAACACTAACAACAAACAAGAAAAGGAACAATTTTTTGACAAACATTATGAACTAACATACAAATTAACAATTTTAAACTAACAACAAACAAGAAAAGGAACATTTTTTTTGAAAAAAATTAAACAAACATACATGTATGTCGAGGAGCTGTGATGGTTCGTCAATAGCTGAGGGTCGTTACGGTCGATGGCTGAGGAGGTTCGTCGAGGGCAGGGGTGGGTGTCGAGGAGCTGCGGTGGTCATCGAGGAGCAGCAGTGGTCGTCGAGGGGATGGGTGAGCGACGTAGAGTTGATGCCGACGTGGTGGGGCGGCGCCGGAGGTGGAGCAGGTGATGGCAGACGTGGAGAGGGGTGGGAGAGGAGCTGGGTGCGGCTGGTGTGTGGATTAGGGTTTTATTTTTTGATGGAGAAGTTTTGTGAAGAGGCCAGAAGACGTAAGGCCACCTCTGCGCGAAAAAGATGTGAGGAAGACATTTTTAGTGAAAATCCTTCTAAAAAACAAACAAGCTGCAGACCCTGATGTCTGCGCGTGGTCTGTGTGGGGAAGAGAAAAGAGGTTCTGAAGTACTTTTCTAAAAAAACAAACACCCCCTTAGTTTTCTAGTGGGCTTAGGTAGGCCATGTGGGCCGATTCATATGTGGACCCTATATAATGTTATGTTTAGTTCATTATTAGGGTTAAGAATTAGAGAGAGCTAGGGAAGCTTTTTGGTTGTTGAATGTTTTTATTTCTCCTGTGAATTGTACCAGTAAAGTCTTAGAACTTGTGTGCAAATCTTTATAATTCAATCGACTTCTTGATTTCGTGTTCTACACCTTCTATGTTTTCTGCACTTAGAATCGTGTTGGTGATATCCAGTTAAAGGTCTTAGACTTACATTTGGTATGAGAGCCTAAGAAGTCTTTCAAAGGCTTGGTTTCAAGATATCACTTGAAGAACAAGGAGAAAGAACAAGCATATTCGAAGAACATCAAAAATCGTTTAAAATTTCACGTTTTGATCTGTTTTGGAAGTTTACAGTGTGTGTTTGCTTATTTTTCCATATTATTGGTGGAAAGGATCTCAAAAATTGATTTTCGAATTGTTCCTTGATTTTCGGGATTTAGTGATTATTTGGTATCAAAAATAATCTCTAGTCAGGATCAAAGGAATCTCTGTGTGTGATCAAAAGTGTGCAATCAGCTGTGTGCGGCCTAATGTGCAACAACTTGTGTGTACAGCCCAAGTAACCTAGTGTGCGGTCCAATTAGTCTGGTGTGCGACCCATTAACTAGTGTGCGGTCTCAGCATTGAGGTGTGCGACCCAACTAAGCTATGTACGGGCCAATAGAACTGTGTGCGGCCCAATTTGAAGTGTACAGTCTGAGTGTGTGCGACCTGAAATTTAGTGTGCGTGTATGTGCAAGGGTGGAACTTTAACCAGCTGACGTGTTCGGTATTAAACGTATTTACGTGCAGAATTTGGGTCTACAAATAATCATAGCAAACAGACTGCATGGTTAGATTCATTTAATTTTTAGGACACAAAAAAGGCACGAAAATCTCGAAAAAGGCTTTGGACATTATATATCATTGGATTCGTAATTTCGAGACAAGTCTAATGGTATAGTTTGGTAAAGACAGTTTTTGGACAATTATTGAACGTCTTTAACGGTCTAGTTTCGGTGAAACAAAAATTTCCGGGGAATCACGATTTAGCAACTTAGAAATGTCTTCTCAAAGTGACGTGCTTAAGCAGAATCTTGAAGGTTTCAGTTATAAAACTGGTGAATCTACAGAAGCACTAGTTTTCCGATTTGATGAACTGCTCTATGAAATGACGAATGCAGAAATTGTGGTGTTTACTTTTAGGGGCAACAAGAAGCTTCTAGATGCTCTAAAAAGTATTCCAGGTCAGCTAAAGAGTAGCTGGTTTAGAAATGTTAATCAGATCGTGTTGACAACCAACTGTTACAAAATGAAGCCGGATGAGCTGATCTCACTCATCAAATCATTTGATAAGGCTGACATGCAGAACGCTCAACGCTACACATTTGCTGCAGTTTGCTTATCTACTCATGCTATTCCATTGTATGGTGTATTGAGCTCATTCATCAAATCTGCTGATTTATCGCTAAATTCAAAATTAGGTTGTTGTGTCGGCACTCAGCATCAATCTTTCATGGTTTAGATTCATGACTTCACTCCCACTCCAGCTGAGGTATGTGTAGATAATTGTTTTTGCACTAATTCTTGCTGGGAAAAGGTAAATGGATACAAGGAGTAGGCTAATTCATTAGTCATGCAACTTCAGTTATCCAAATCTGATTTATATCAGATCAAAAAGAAAATTAACGGGTACAAGGATATAGTGGAGTCACAAACGTGATATCCGAAAATTAAAAAAGGATTTGAGTGAAGAAAAATGTAGGCATCTCCATTTTAAAGAACTTTCCGAAAAATTAATTGTTGAACTTAATTCATTAAAATCAACTTTTGAAAATGCAAAGTGAAAAAGTTGAAAAAATGATAAATAAACATTTATATTTCAGTAAGACAGCAACTAAGAATAAAGGTATGGGATATATGAGTATTCCTCCACCGTATAATCATTCCTACACCACTATTCCGATGACTGATAAGGAGATTGCTAACATTCCTGACATGGTTTATGGTGGGGTTAGGGTTAAGGGTCTGAAAGTTGAGTCAGTCAAGACCACACAAATTAAAATCTCAAAGCCTAAAAAGAGTGAAACAAAGAAAACCGAACCAGCACCTGTTCTTTTTTAATCTGTCTTTAAGCAAACAGAGACATTGAGTTTTGAGAAAAATGCAAAGGTTGATAAACATTTTCAGGTTTTAAATCCTAATGAACAAAGGGTTTTGAACCAACCTGAAAGTCAGTTTTCAAATGAAGAATCGGCGAGTGAATCGACTGAGCCAGCTACACCATCTAACTCCAAATGTGAATCACCTAAAGCAACTGATTATGAGAAATTGGAATTAGTTAAATCTAGTGAATCCAGCTGTGGGTCCTCTGGAGCAGCTAAATCAACAACAGAGGATTCCGCAGAACCACTACAAAAGGAATGTAACTTAAGTGGTCCAACTGAATCAAGATGTGAAACATTGATTGAGCCCACAACATCTGAAATTGAAACAACAAGGCCAGTCGAAAATGTAAAAGAAGTGAGGAAGCCTTGTCCAAGACTGTTGGTACAAGTGTGGTGAGGCCAATAGTCCATGAGTTTAAATGTGTGAACGATACTAATGCTTCTACCTCATGTGCAGATGAGGTAAAAGTAGAGGATTGGGTTGAGGGGGATGATATTGTTTGCCAAAAACTGTCAACTTTTGTTTGAAAACATCCAATTTATTTATTCTTGCTCATCCGTATGTGAAAAAAGTTGTTTCTGAGCTAGCTTTGAGAGGTCCATCAAATAAATATGTGTCTCCAAAACCAACAGTTCCAAATGCTTGCAAAATCTAACATTATTTTTAAAGATAAAACAAGTGTACTAACTGTTGTAGACAGGGACATATTTGAAAAGTCTGCAAACAAATCATCCAACAACTCTTATAACTCAAATTCATCATCAGTTGGGTCGAATGGATTGGGAATTTGGGATATGCTCCTTATGTAAAGAAGCAAACATGCTACAACTGTGGCATACCCGGCCACATTGCACGGAATTGCACACATCGTCCTTATGTGCCATATTATACACAGAATCAAAGGGTTACACCAAGGGATAGATCTTATTCTAAGCCAATGAAGGTTGAAAAACCTAAGGCAATGATGAATAAGTATCCCAAGGTTAAACCATCTGATGGGGATTGGAATACTGCCAAGCTAAAAGAAAGCAAGCTTTGAAACCTAAACAAGTTTTGAAAATTAATAAGGTTGAAAAGCAAACATTTTGCAAATGCACCTAAGAAATTAGAAAAGCCTAAACAAATTTGGAAAGCAAAACATAAAGTAACAACATCACCAATCCTTGAAACAAAAAGGGACATATGCTTACAGGAAGTATCTTATTCTGATGCTTCAGGAAATCCCAGGACCACGATGCCCTGGGTACCATATCTTACTAATCTCCTTATTTATTCAGGGACAACCAAGAAGGAACTGTTGACAATCTCTGGACTGTTGATAGCGGTTGTTCCAGGGATATAACGGGTAACATTTCATGTTGCTAAAAATTTATTTTTTTTATAGTTAATATGTTCTCTTTGGAGGAGATAAGGGAAGTAAGATAAGATCAGCGAAAATGTACAATTGTTTAAATCCGATGACAGAACGGTTAAGCAAAATCATCAAAAAAATTTCATTTTCTTTCGTTTTTCTTTTTGTACATACATTTTCTTTATAAGGTAAATTTGCGCATAAGATTTATGCACAAATTTAGGGGGATAACGAGAGATATCTGTATATACGTTTGCTTTAGAGGGAGAAAAAGAGAAAGAGACAAAAAGAGTTTGTGCATATATGGGAAATGAAATAAATGTTCGTGTTAAAGGGTTTGACTGACACATGTAATGTGTTATAGCTGAAAAGACTAGTATCTAATGTGATATGTCGATAGGCTTGACGCTCAAAGTGATAAAAGATACTAAGTGATACAAACATAACGAACTATGTACCATGTGGGTAACATACCATCGGCGTATGATTATATGGTCTTAAATCTTGCGTTGATAGATAGCCAACGTTTTATGTTTCGGGTCTTTATACTGTTGAGTCATCCGGGGATATCATGGTTGTCCTTCTGTTGCATCCAGATTATATGCAGGCCTAGGCACAATCAGGATATCTTAAAAGAGCCAAAGAGGACAAAAACCTTAAAGGAAGATAAACTCAAAATGAGGGATTCCATTGAGCTAAAAAGCTAAACTCGTACCAAAAAAGTATTTGCCTAACCCTCGTTGGACACAAATATTGGTTACTTTGTTGTACGAAAGTATTGACCTATTCACCAATTGTTTGACGTTGTAAATCGAATTGATGAACTCAGTATACTTACCTGCTACGATGAATCGTTGTGCTTACCTTGATCGCGGGGGTATGTCATGGTACAGGACACATGGGTCTTATAGTATAATTTTACCTTAAGCGTATCACGAAGTTGAAAAATGAAAGTTGAGCGTTAAAGTTTAAGTGGACAAACATATTGGCAATCACATAGACCAGTCTGAATAAGTTCGCTCCGAAAAGTGTTCCTTGGTCTGCCTGAAAACGATTTGATCCCATTGCAATTGTAATTGTACATTAGTTTCTTTGTTTATTTGTGTTTCTGTTTATATTCTAATATTTAAAAAATAAAAAAAAAAAATTCAAAAATTCAAAAATACAGTGTTTATTTGTTTTATAAAAAATTAAACCGTTCTTGAAGATTTGATTAATCATTAAAAAATTGAGAGAAAATTGAATTGTGAAATCCGAGTACAAATGCTTGGATGTACCAAGTGTTCATGTTGTACTTTCCTCCGTTGCATAGAAATGTTTGCTTATGAATTTATGAGCATGTGCAGAACTTGATTTCAATCAAGAAACAGGGTTGATGAAGAGTGAGATGTTGTTAGCTGCTGACAAAGCATGAAGCATCACAACCAGAATATGTACCTGAGTCAGAAGAACCAGATACGAATCATCGTCTGACAATAATAGTACCTTTGAATAAGTACCTGTGAACCTGCTTGACAACGAAAAAATTGACAAAGAAAAGAACAGTTGAGAATTCTCCTGTGGCATTCTTTTTAAGCAAGATGTTCAAGCAAAAGCTGGTGATGTTCAAGAAGTGCAAAAGACCAAGTTTGAAGATGAAGGGATGAAGTATCTTCCGATAGAGATATGATAAAGACAACATAAACCTAGGGGGATATTGTAAAGCCATAAAATTGAGTAGGTTTACGCTTGTCTTTATCAAACACATTTATAGATTATTGGACTTAGTTTTCTAGTGGGCTTGGATTAGCCCATGTGGGTCGATTCATATGTGGACCCTATATAATGTTATGTTTAGTTCATTTATTAGGTTTAAGCATTAGAGAGAGCTAGGGAAGCTTTTTGGTTGTTGATTGTTTTGTTTCTCCTGCAAATTGTACCAGACAAGTCTTAGAACTTGTGTGCAAATCTAATACAATCGACTTCTTGATTTCTTGTTCTATACCTTCTTTGTTTACCGCACTTAGAATCGTGCTAGTGATATCCAGTTAAAGGTCTTGGACTTACTATGCCTTTTTCATTTAACAGTTTAATTGCCGGTTTGAATGCGGCAAACGACTAAGTTTCCGTTAATGACGATGAGACTATTCTCATTCGACAACCTATTTGCATGTGTTAGTCTATGTTGGCTATTTTGTGAGGGTTTTTTTTCCATGCTTTAATGGTCTAATATCAGATGTCTAGGGGTCTAGATGTTTTCGGTTTTCTGAGATTGTTGACCATCTTTAACATGCTTTTTCTTTATTTTTGTGGGATTACTTGCTTCGATGACGATGAGCATACTCTCATCTGATTTGCATGAGTTTTTAATGGTTATGTTGGATGTTTTCTTTTCTGATGTTGTTGTTCATGTGAGGGTTTTCTTGACTGGGTGTTTGAGTTTCTGTTATGATTGATGAGATTTGGTCTTTGTGGCTTGGAGATGTAATTTTGGGTTTCTATGAAGATGGCGAAGCTTCATCCGAGAGACCTGCATACTTGACGAAAATGAGCAGACGCTCATCCTATTGTTTGGCCACTGCATGTCTATAACAACTGTGATGATGTTTTGTTATAAGGCGTGGTAACTTTTGTTGCAACCGTGCAACATTCTGGGTTGTTACCCTTGGAATGGTATTAGGTTTTACTTTGTGAATGAGCCTGAAATTTACATGTTAGTTGTTCAGAGCCTATAGTTTACTCTTATAAACCACTGTAGATTGTATATTGTTGATTTTTTGTGTTTATGATGCATTAGGGTGTTGTAATGTATGTTGTTTGGTTCTTTTGTGGTTGATGGTGTTAAACGCGTATGCGGGAGGTTCTGTATTGTTGATTTGTAAGTTGTCTATGCATTTTGGTGTTGTGCATGATGGTGTTTGGTTCTTTTCTGGTTAAAGGTGTTGTAGTTTGGTTTTATTTATTTTTACATTGGTTGAATATATAAGCCTACAACAATCAATTGTGCCACTTTGTTTGTTTGGGTTATTAAATTTTTGGTTTTACTATTGTTGACCTTCGTTTTAGGCTGTATTGGCGATGATGATGTTCTTTGGCTTGGCAACTAAGACGGCTTGGAAGAGGCAACCGGTTGCAGCCAAATTTCTGAGGCTCACTACTGATATTTAGTTTGTTGTTTCTTATTTTAATTCAGATTTGCAAGGTCAAGGGCGATGCTGAATGAGATGTGATAATGGTTGTGGTGGCTAAGACAACTTGAAATAAGCTTCGAGTTGCACCAATATTTTACTAAATTATCATGATAAGTTTGATTTATTTCACCTTATTGATTGACTTATTATCTTATTTAAATGAATTTTGTATCTGGCAGGATGTTGACTTCGGATGAGGATCAACATGATGGCGATATTTGGTTTGTTGTTTTGTTGTTTCTTATTTATTTCAGATTTGTAAGCTCAAGGGAGATGCCAAGTGAGATGTGATAATGGTTGTGGTGGCTAAGGAAGCTTAAAATAAGCTTCGAGCTACACCAATATTTATCAGTATGTTTACTAAATTCTCATGATAAGTTTGATTTATTTTAACTTATTGATTGATTTATTATCTTTTTTAAATGAATCTTGTACTTGTCAGGATGTCGACTTCGGATGAGGATCAACACATTTTCAAACGTCTTCAACAGGTTTTGGAAGATGTCATAGCGTTAGATCATCCCAAGAAGCTGAATGAATTACCGAAAGGGTTGCAAGCATTAGGAAGAAACAAGCGGAGTTGCAGGTGTCCCTAGACACGCTTAGTGAGCGTTATGTGAATACACATGATGTTAAAATATAGCCTAGGTTTTTACGTATGATAAACTTGAAATATTGGTTGTAAGTTTTGTATATTATATTATTATGCAATCAATGGAATGTTAAGTATTTAACTAAGTTTTACGTATTTATTATAGTATGACGCCCCCACCAAAACATGAGACTTAATACTAGTTTTATAATAAAAGCAAGTTGTCAAAAAGTCCAGTCGAAATGGAAGGAACATAGCATCACAACTAAATATGTCACTGCGTTGCACGACAATGAGAAATGGAGTTCAATAGAACAAGTAGCCTATATAATGAGAAACATCCTATAATTTATATAAGATGTGTGTATATTTAAAAAACTAAAATATTTAGTCAAATCTTACAGTCCGGTCTGATTTGGTTTATATGATTAGTTTTGGGTATAAACAGAAAACAAACCGTTCGCTACGGTTTATTATTATTTTTTTCTTTTGGAACCGACTGACCCAAAGTTAGGAAAGAAAACCGACCGTAAAACCAAACTGATGACCGGTTTAGATAATTTCACGATTTTATATCGAACCGTAAACACCCTTACAAAATGTTATGGGCCAAAGAGCCGCCCAACAAGTTTAATATATTAACTAAAATGGTTTAATGTCACTCTGTAAATGCATGTTTTGACATACACCTATTTTTTTGTTATTTTTCTAAATTATATATGTAATTTGGGTTGAAATAGATAAGACCAAATGAGTTGTATTCGGGTGAGAGTCCAATGTAAGTTGAACGTCTCAACTTTCATCTTTCAATTTGATGAAACGGAATTAGATACTATAGGAGAAAAGTAGTCTCCATGGGTGGTGGTCCATTGGTAAAATCAAAGCCTTTAAACACAATATAACGTCAGGTATGTCTATGTGAAGTTTGTTTTATACACAATTTTAAGTCTTGTGTTTTGTTTTGTCATCATTTATTTTGCTACTGTGTAGGGAGCTTATTTGTGTGAAGAATTATAAGACCACCTTTCACTTTAATAAAGTTTTGATTTTTTTTTCATTCTTTTACAGGATGCCATGTGGCAGCCAACCTTTTCTTCTTTTTAATCTCTTTTGTATATTTTGTGTGTTCTTTAAATAAATAAGGAGTTAGAATGTTCAATTTTTTTATATAAATGAAATAAATACTAGAACTACTGAATATCCACTCATATAATTCATACATAAAAATAGAATATTTATTTTTTTTATTCGCACAATCAGCGACTATCGTTTTCGTTTATCGGCTAACGATTACTGGAAATTCTCATGAATTACCGGGTACGCGACATGAGATGCATGAACTTTGCTAGACTTGATGACCTAATTACTGAAAATTAAGTCTAATGCACGTCTGTGAAACAAAGCATATTTAGATTAGCGCACGGAATTGACCTAGAAGTTTGCCGAGTGTTACAGTAGATGGTCCACAACCAACCAAAGATTTGAGCGTTTGACAAAGGCATTGGAGACATATTTAGCGGTTTTTTGATCGTTTTTGCGTGTAGAGAGCTTTTTTAATTGTTGTGATTTAACCAAAACACACCCTATATGTTTATATAAATAAAAAACGGTCACCCCCTCCCCCTACCCCAACAGTCATATTAACGGCAATATAGCCGTGGGGGTGAGTTAACCGCACAAACCGGCTTTAAAATTGGGTTTTTAAACGAATCAAAATTGGTTTGAGAAAAATCGGGTTTTTAAAAAAAAAATATATTGAACTAGTCTTAACCAGGTGGGTCGGGTTGGGCCCAAACCGGTCTTTACTTGAGTCGGCGGGTTTCCGGTTTCAGTGCAGGAACCGGTTTTTTTACAGCAACAAATTTGGGCCTTAACCATCTATTTAACTTATTATTACACACTAAGGCCTATTTTTTTGAGTTTTACCATTATCATTTTACATCCAGATAAAAGATTGTATAATCCAAAAATCTATAATAAACATTCAAAGATTCAAAAAAGTTTGATGTGATTCAGTTTCTAGGTTCATTTGCCAAGTTAGGTTCAATAACCAAAACAGAACCGTAATCTTCGGATTTCGTAAAAAGAAATGAAAAACCGCTGCTTACTAGTTTGGGTCAGTTATTTCGGTGTGGTTTTGTCGGTTAATCGGTTTTATCATGCCCAGTTGTGTATATAATATACTTGGAAGAAGAAAAACAAAATTTATAAACCTCGTACTTAATATTGTAAGACCAATATCTTAACTACAAATTATTCAAAGATTCATATTCTATATCAAAATAATTTGAGAGTTTATTGCCTTACAGGATCTACTGAAGAATGATCACAATTTTCAATCTGCAAAGACGCGTCTGTACTGCTTTCTGGATGGGTAGTTATGGTGTCATTGGTCGGTTGTGGCTCGGTTGGAGAAGAAGCAAGAAGAGATAAGCGGCAAAGAGGGCATGTCGTGTGAGTAGAAAGCCAGCTGTCGATGCATTCCACATGAAATGCGTGCTTGCAAGCAGGTATCTGTTGCAGCCTATCCTCTGCCTGGTAGTCTCCTAAGCATACTGAACATCTGCAAATAAGATAATACAATAATCTTCATATTTTGAAATAAATTGGGAGATTTCTGACCTGTTTGATCCATTAGAGATAGTCATAAAACATAACCCGAATCGACCCATTCATAACTCATAAGTAAACGTGTCAAAGTTGGCCTGTCTAGAAACTGAATAGTTTAAGCTATTGCTATATAAGTAGCGTGCGACAGTTATTAGGTTGTTCTAAGCTGACATATTTGATGATTCATTTTGTGTGTACAAAATAACCATTGTAACTAATCAATTCGGAAATTTCATATTTTGCATGGTTCCAGTGTTTGCAGTCTTGTTAAGCATCAAGATTCAAAGCTACTAATTGTCATAAAATATATAGCAGGTGAACCTATTTTGATACTTTTTTTCTAAAACGACTAATTTCAACCCGGGTCCGTTTGACCACCCCATTTTGACCTGAACTAAATGATACTTTTTTTAAATGTCCTGTTTTGACCTGAAGTCATTTTTGCTTAAAACCCGTATTGACCCGGTTTGCCAGGTTTAGAGAGGATGAAAAGCAACAAAATTAGGCTGTTTTCATAAAAGCATTCTTTGCCATGTAGTAAATTGGTAACGATATCCAATAAAACTAGGATGTTTTCCTAGAGTGATTTCATAACTTAACTTCAAAGTTCACACACAAAAAATAAAGTAAACACATTGCTAAAAAAGACGGATAATAGACTATTCACACTGAACAAAATTTCCCAATTACTTAAATAAGGTAAGGAATATCAGGAAAAAAACTAAACTGAAACACGCACGTAAATGAATAAATTAAGCGCCTTTAACCAAATTCCATAGCTCCACTGGACTACTAGAGAAATAACCAAGTAACCAACCACCTAATGTGCACTTTATATGATAAATCTTATTAGGCCATGTTTGGGATTCCATTTAGAACCTCCTTATTAACTTATTAACTTTTCCAAAAGTCATTTATAAGAGGAAAACGACATTTTAAAATTAAAAGTTAATAAGGAGGTTCTAAATGGAATCCCAAACATGGCCTTAATATTAGTTCAATCTCCATTTAAATGCTAATAGTGGTTAAAATGCTTAATATAAAGAGGTGTATATCCGATCAACAGCACAGGTAACCGTTCAAGCAACCACCAGGGCAGATAATAAGAACCTGGGCACCAAGCAAAGATGCACAGGCAAGTTATAAGTAATCAAATCTCTGCACACACATTCAAGAAAGTTTAAGTGTTATCTACCACTTGGTTTAATAGAGTGGGTCAAACTCCAAAGAAAATAGAGAGAAACAAGGTGAAATTTAGAGAGGATTAGAGACTTAATATTTTTCATTCATAATAAAACACTAAACACACATGCCTTTTTATAGGCTTACAAACTGAACTAAAACAGAACATGGACCTAATGAGATAAACCCACTAACCTATTACTTTTGGAAAGGGAAACAAATAAAATGTAATTATGCATGCACAGGAGTCTTGTACGTGGGTCTTGGAGGTGGAGATGTGCAACACATCATTTAGGTATGCCACCAAGCTTGGTATTAAAAAGTGTGTCTGAGACGCGGAGCGATTTGGAAAATGCCTAGGGCTTTGAGGCGTCACCTCATGCACATCTAGGCCAAAAGTGGTCAAAATTAGGATTTTAGAAGGCTGATACGTAAAAAGTTATTGGATCTTAATTCTATGATCCGCCTTCAAATCCGTATATCTTGTAACATAATGTGCATCATACACAATATTAACCTAAATCGTAACCTACAAACTATCCACTAACTTATTATATACGCAAAAATCCTAAATCATAACATAACGTCACCTCATAGGCTCATACACAATATTAACCTAAACCATAACCATATAAGATACATCCTAAGATCAAACCAACTAGTAACTACTTTATCGATTCAATGTTTAAACCAACAGGACTTGTGTGACAAATTTGAGCACAAAAATTCAAATTCCAGGTTATCATTTCCAGTAACAGACGGATTATCACATCAATTCCCCCAATTTCTCATAATTATTATATCTAATGCGTTATGCTTCACCAATCGCCACATGGACATCTAGGTCAAAAATGGTCAAAATTAGGGTTTGTAGAAGGCTGAAATGTAAAAACAACCAAAGGGATGAAGAAATTACGAACAGTTTACTTGATAAAAAAGGGCTAACATGAAAAAGAGGCGAGAGGAGCAGCTTTTGGTTGTACACAGAGCAACGCCTCGCGTGCACAAAGCTCGTGCCTCAGATTTTGGGACCTAAACACCTAGGATCGCCTCACACTTTCTAAAACTAAGCCACCAAGCCATATAACATGAACCACACCATCTTCATAACCATATCACACACATCCTAAGATCAAACCAACTACTAAATCGATACAAAGTTTCAAACCAACAAAACTTGTGCTCTAAACCTAACCACAAAATTTCAGATTCCAGGTCATCATTTCCGGTAACCGAAGAACTATCCAGTTAATTTCCCCTAATTTCCACAAGTCATTACTTCTAATCAAGCAATACTTCATCTAAAGCATCCACAAATGCATAACAACAACAAGTAATGAGAAGACTCACATTGTATCAGTAACCGAAAAGCTCTCCTTAAACACAACAACAGGCAGCATCTCCCTCAACTCTTTCTTCACCCCTAACTCCACCTGCTCCTACAAATCAACAACCAGATCACAAACAACAGTCACAACACAATCTCAAAAAAACCCTAGCAAACCCTAGATCAACTAATTTAAGGAGTGATTACCGCAGATAACGCATTGGAGGCAGAGGAGGGTTCCGGCTGCTGTACGGACCACGGCGGCGTACGGCGGAGGCGGCGGAGGCGGAGGTAGAAGAGGTAGAAGGAGAGGAAGAGGAGTAAGGTGAAGGCGAGTGTAAATGCAAAGGCTAACCCTCGAAAGAGCTTCATTTCAGCTGATAATGCTTTTCTCCAGTCCCAACAGGCTTCTGTATCGGTTGATGGAGATGATGAAGATGAAGTAGTCGAACAAGCCATTTGGGATGTGTGGGGAGTTGGAGGAGACTGGAAGCATATTAAGTGATCAGATGAGTGCAGCCATTTTAGCTAGGACATGCAGTAGGTTATTCTTATTCTCCACTAGATCGAGTATATATATATATTTTTTTTAACGATAGCGCAACTGGATTTCCAGCTAACTCTAAAGAGCCAGTATATGCTGTTTAAACCTCTCATCCTAAGTTCGAATCCCTTCCAACTGGGATATACTATATTGGCAATAGATCGAGTATATTAATTTAGAAAGTAACATCAACTTATCTATTTGGTATTTTTTTAAAGAAACTATTTCCACAAATTATTTTTATAAGTTAAGTCAAGTATTTCCACAAATTATTTTTATAAGTTAAGTCATTCTCACCTTTGGTGTCTTTATTTAATTTTTTTTTCGTATCTGAACCTTGACTTTCTCAATTTAGTCATTTTCACCCTGAAGACAAACCAAACTAATTTTATGATTAGTTTGTGGTAAGTGCCTCGACAAATAAAGGTTAATCTTTTTTCGTCTCGTCAAATGAAGCGGTGATGATCCTGCAAAACTAACAACACACCGTAAGCTCGTCACAAGGAGGAGAATAGGGGGTTTTTCTTGTAACCACCCTTCGGCGTGAGAATAATTATTCGTTTTGAGGATAACAGTGTGTGTATTAAGTGAGAGAGCAAGAGAGTGATCCTTAAACCTATAGATGACGTCATCTATTTATAGCCGGACAGATTCACGAAGGAGATAGGCTGATAGGCCTTGGGCCGGAGCTCGAAAACAAGGAATATCCATTCTGTCTCTTCTGCCACGACCGTTAGTGATCCCTGGCGAGAAGAGTGCTTGGCGCACGGTGAATGGATCCACGTGTCCCGACAGTCGTCCTTGGTGTCTGGTCTGTCATCAATGGTTAATGGAGATCGTGGGACAGTGGTCAGCGCAAGCTGATTGGTGCCACATATACGTCCTTCTGTACTTTTTGTCTCCTGCACGATTGTTCATCGTGCAGCATGATACAAAACCTCCTGTTGGACGCCTATAGGCTCACTATCCTGCTACCTGTACCTTTCGTACCTTATTGACGTTACCTTGCGCTCTGTACCTATTCTCAGCGTAGCTGTGACTTCTGTATCTGGCGCAAGGTAGTGGAACTTGGCCCTCTGCCTCTACAAGGACAAGTGTCTAAGAAAGGTTAATATCACTCCCTGAACCCGCGCGCGACTTTTGAGGGATCTGTTCAGTCGGCGCGAGGTTTGTGATGTTATTACTCAGACGGGTCTAGGGTATGGTTTTGCGCGCGCTCATGGAGATGTTTATCCAGTCCACACAACTTTTGGGACCATGCCCCTTCAAGTCCCCCAGTCCAGTGCTGCGCGAGGCAAGTGGTTGGAGCTCTGGACTAGAAATAAAGCTAAGTCTCTGCGCTTTCAAGAGAAGCTTAGGAAAATGATGTTTGTTTCAGATAGTTGGCGCACAGGTGTCTACTCGAGGCACAGGCGGCGCAACTACGTTGCTTCGCTTTGAAGTTACTCCATGTTTTTGGTGGGAAAGTTCTCGAAATTTGAAAAAGACACGCTACTGACAGGTTGGTGGTGACGGCGACGTTTGAAGTGACTGCTGTCACTGCAGAGAGCATGTCGTCATTGTGTCAGTCGTGCTTTTTCGTTTGCTGTCAGGCGTGATAACCGTCGCTCCGATTTCGCCGCCTGACGTGTCGTCTCCTCATTGGACACGTGACCCACTTATAGGGCACGGTTACCCATCGCATCTAATGCGATGGGTATAAATAGTCGAAAGGGGTGGAGATCAGAATCACTTTCCCTTCGAATTCTCTCCAACTTTCTTCCCATCTTAAATCTTCAAGTGTGTTCTTGATGATCTTCAAGCACTTGCCCAGAAGTTCTTCATATCTTCAACATTTTTTCCAGATTTTCTTCATTATCTCTAGCAATCATCATGTCTGATCGCGCGAATGAGATCGAAGTAGAGGAGATTGGTGGTAGCATGCCATTGTGTTAAAGTGGGAATAGGCCTTGTTTGAACATGTTGTGAATGGGAACCAGTTTGCCGCTGAGTGGGATGCACGATTCCCAGCCAAAGGCAAACTGCTGCTGATGCCCCTACCGGTTACATTACCTTGTTTGCAGATTTTTTCGGTGATGGTAACTCCCGGTTACCGGCAACCCATTTCTTTGGGAATTTCCTCTCTTATTATCAACTTCATGTTTCCCAACTCAACCCTTTGGGGATGGTTAGGGTTCGCCACTTCGAGTTTTGCCTGCACTCGCAGGGAGAGGAGCCCACTATCGACAAGTTTCGAGTGTTCTATCAACTTCAATCCACGCTTAGATTCTTCTCATTTGACACGCGTGGTTCAAAAAGATTGCTTATCAATCCCCCCAAAAGTTTTCACGACTGGAAGGGGAAATTATTTATATCCGTGAGGATGTGATCCCTGTGGCCATGCAGTTCCGGGAGCCTGCGCTAATTCCCAAGGAAGATCTGAAGGTGCCCAAAGGCGTGGCCTGGTATGAGAGTTTGCCGTCCTTGCCTAACCAAGCGTTCAGTGAACATGTCTTGATCGTGGCGGGCTTGAGTGACAAGTGGCCCGTACTGGTCCTTGATTGTATCTTCTAGGAGTGCCCTCGGGTTGGTTGACCGAGGAACCAGATTTCTCGGGAGTGGCCGTTGTTGGACCGGCCTTTGATGCACCGTTGGTGGCAACAGAATGTCGATCGGTCTTCCATTAATGGGCTGTTGGTTGATCAGATCGGGCTGACGGGCATATTGTTGATACCCAAACGTAGCCGGGTCACCTCTTTCTTTAACTCCATATCTTGTGTTGTACCTTTCGACATTTCTCGTATTCAACACTTGTCGATTGCCTTGAAATCCCACATAACCTCATACTCATCATATTCATCTTCAAATTCTCCCGAACCATCTCTTTGATCAAACGTTGCGACTCTGACAGAGAACGGCTGTTGCTGAGATGGTTGGTAATGCGACGGTTGAAATGGTGCGGGAGGTATATTCGATGAGTTACCGGTTGACTTTGACTTAGCGGAATGATGGTATCGTTGGAAACAATCCTCACATATGGTGAGGAATGTTGGGCATGCGATGTTTGGGTTGAGACTGGTGGTATATTGTCTAGATTGGGGAATGGTAGTGGTGGCATCGGTGGAAGTTGAGTGGTGGAAGGTGGGTTGGATTGTGGTGGTGGTTGAGATGGTATAAATGTGTTCGGTGAAGGTTGAGTAGGCGTTGGTGAAAATTGGGTTTGTGAAGCTGTTTGCTTATCTGGGTTTTCTGAGGTATCCATTGGCTTGGATGTAATTGTTGGAGATTGAAGAATTTTGTTCGCTCTGTGAATGACTCTAGTTTTCCGAACTGTTCTCTCGATTTCTAGATCGAATACTAATGATGAGACTTCCCGGATATCCGAGTATGATGCATACATGTTCAAGATCACCTGCACAAGCACAAACAAGAAAACCTCGTGTAATTCTGAACGGAACTGAAATAAACACTGTTTTTGGTTTTTTAACGATTTTTTTCTAAAAATACTTAAAGCAAAACACTTTGCGCACGACTCCCCGGCAACAACGCCATTTTGATGACTG
This sequence comes from Scalesia atractyloides, assembly GCA_947069175.1. Taxonomy (NCBI): domain Eukaryota; kingdom Viridiplantae; phylum Streptophyta; class Magnoliopsida; order Asterales; family Asteraceae; genus Scalesia; species Scalesia atractyloides. The sequence goes on along the minus strand of CAMTDV010000005.1, from coordinate 77,080,542 downwards.
TCGAACGGGTCATGCAAAAACCTAATTAACCTAGGTAGCTAGGGTATCAGGGTATCGAATCCAGAGGAGTCTGGTGGAAAGTGTTATGGATTAAGCATTGATTAACTATTTGCAAAAATATAAACTCGGTTGTTTGTTTGTTGAATTAACTAATGAATTAATAAAACGAAGTTGTAAACAATGGGAGAAACAATGGTTCCTCCGGATTTTAGATTCAAAGCAACGCCAATTATGTGTTTAATCATGATAATCACATAGACATGACTGTTTAATTCAAGTAATTGGTTGTGATTACCTAATGACTACTTACTTGATTTTAAAACAATAGAAGGTTATCATATAACAGATATAAGCAATCAACTGGAATTACTAACCCTAACCCTTATCAAATGTATCCCAATTACTAGAAATCTCGGGAATTGAATGAGTTCAAATTAAGATTAAGCAAAACCAATCGTTTACAATCAATCAAATCAAATCAAAAGGTAACAAGCATCGAATTCTTAGATTACCATGTTAACGAATCATTTTAACCACATAAAAGTCAGTAATTTACAAGAATCCTCCACCCGGAGGAAACCACTAGATGATTAGCCGCTCATCTTGGTTGTATGATCGTCATGTGTTTGAGAAACAGATGAAATCATATTCTTTATCTTCGATTCGGTCTGATTAATGATGAAAAATATTGAAACTTGGTGCCAATGAAATGTCCTTTGCCTTACAAATTCGTAGATGATGATGCCTCCTCTAGTTAGGGTTTCAAAAACCCTTTAAAACCCCTTAAAACAAGTCACATGCGCGACCAATGTAAACTCGCCATAGCCTACGGTCTCTAGACCGTAGGTTACGGTCTACTTTCTGACAACCCTAGATGTCTGCACTGTAGCCTACAGTGCACAGACCATAAGCTACGGTCTTCAACTGCTGGAAGTCTTGTTGTCACTCATCTCAACCATAAGCTACGGTTTAACGACCATAGCTTGCGTCGCTACTCTTAGCTCCATATTTAGTTGCATTGTAACTTCTAATAAATGACTAGAAAGCCCTAGACTTTATTATGTTGCATTTCTTGCACAACTGAACTATCTCTTCGACCCAGTACGTCTACCGAATAGTATATTTCGCATTGTTTATCATCCTCGGTAGTTTCACTTCATCATCAACACTCTAGCTTCACCGGATTTAGGTGGTTAACCTGTAAAGCCACGGAAACTCGTAGTTATCACATTCGGAATACATAACCACTTAAAATGCGCTAAAAACACAATATTTAATCAGTTTAAATCTGGTTCTCACATGTTAGCTGTCGTGGGCTAATCAAAAAACCTAATTAAATTACGTAGATAGCGTAAGTAGGGTATCGAATCCACGGGGAATTTGTGGTCAGTGTCAAGATTTTAACTAAGAACTAAACTATCTAACTCAGGGGGTTTTGATTGATTAATTAGAAAAATGCTAAAACTAATTAAAAAGATTGTAATCAATAAGAGAAAAAACAACTTCCACCCGGAATCCCAATTACCCGTTTAACATCAAAGCACGTTTACCAATTCTGGACACCACATAGACCATGGCCTCGGAATTAATGAATTTGATTAGCTATTAAGGATAGTTTTTAAGATTCACTATGCCACCTAATAACCCGTTTGTTTGTATCAATTACCCACCAATTTACCAACCCGTAACAATCCAAGGAAATCGCCAATACGCGTAATAAACGACAAGTAATTCAAACACAAGAAACGTTTACCAATAATTCAACAAAGTGATCAAGCTGTACCAGTCACAACGAATAAATAAACAAAGTTTAATGGAAAACACACTAAAAGTTCATCCGGACAGAAGTCCACAAGAAGCTTAGCCACGCATGGTTGTCATCCCGTGTCGCGAACTCCCAAAGAAATCATAAAAGTTGCCGTTCAAATCCAAGAAAATTTGCCAACCGCTCAAAGTTGCGTCGAGCTCTCTCTAAAACTTATCTCCAAGCTGCCTTTTATAATTTTCTTTACCGACATTAACATCCCTCCTGGGCTTGTACCCTCGTTTCTTTTTACTTCATCTTTTCTAGTGGGCCACCAACAATTAAATCGAATCTTGTATATCTCGGCCCAATATCCCATTTGCATAATTCCATGCTCCTATGTCTTTATTGTTGTTGCCACCTGTACACCACAAGTAAATCCACCGTTTAGAATTTTAGTCCATAACTTATATGAATAAATTCACTTCACATTTATATTCACCAATTGACTTTTAGTCCATGGACCACCAAACTATATATTATTTCTTATAAATTCTATGATATATACTCATTTCCTCTACAACCAACAACCTATAAAAATTGATCAAATGGTATCTCTAGTAATAATATTGAAGCATTATAACATAATAATTATGTTCCATAACTGTACCTAAAATGCACCGATCACATACCCTTCCCCATCCGTTCTCTTTGGTCATGTTACTCTGGATCAATATCATAGTTGTTGTAAGTTTTTAAGTTACAGGATAACCGTTAGATGGCATATAGGGAACACATCCAAAATGAGATTTATCTGGCTAACTCCTTAAATTGGACGACCGAACTAGGTAAGGGCCATCACACACTCATCACATCAAGACTACGTTAACAAAGGAGGCCTGGCATCGGGCTGGACGCCATACACCAGAATGTCTACCAAGTCAAGGTAATAACCATATGATGATTCTAGAGATCATGCTAGGCCACTAGGTCGAATCTTTTCGGTCTATCCGGACCACAAGGTCTGGAATACTAAGGATCTATTTTGGTCGTCAAAGTCCGGTTAACGAAAAGGAACTCCGCACGGGAAAAAGTGCCCGTGGTTGTACGTTCTTTGTTTATTGTGTATCTAAGCTAAAAAGACTATATTATCCTTTTAAGTTAAAAAAATTAAACTAAATTAGTGAGATAATGACAAAAATTAAGAACCATTAAGTTAAAAAAAATTAAATTAGTGAGATATTGACAAAAATTAAAAACCATGTCTCTTACACACACAAAAGTTGATTGACGTTTTGCCAAATAAGTCATAGTCAGTTAAAACCCAAAGTAAGTTTGATGGTCTATTAAATAAAACTTGCACTCTCTCAACCAGCAATCCAACTCTGCTGTTTCACACAAAAATAGGGTACTGAATCACACCTGCTACAGCTTCCATGGTCAGTTATCATCACCCTCAATATACTAACTCACATCTCTATTTTACACTAGCTAGTTTTCTATTTAATTAATCTGCTTATTTGTTCGTGTATGTATGTTTGTATGTGTATGTGTATTTGTTATTCATTTTAGTAAACCAGTTTGTTCAATCCTGTGATGCCTCAAAACTTTCAAATGAACAATCAGTTATATATAATCAACTCTTTGTCATCTATGAAACCCAGTCTCCAATCTACCATAACAACTTTGCAGCCAACCACCTCTTTTTATTAGTTGCAGTTTATGATAACTTTATGTTATAAACCAAAACTGACAATTACTAGATTATATATAACCATGAAGTAGAAATTTTATAGACTTCAGATGAAACTGGCGACTGATTATGTGCTTTGGGGGTTTCTGGTAACTGTCCAGACTGAAAACCGGTCTGATCAGACCAGATAGTGGATGCTACAGCCTACACTACGGTCCGGTTAATGGGCTGCATATTTTTTCATTTCATGATCTCAGTCCCGTCTGGATTTAGGCTCATGAACAGCCCTAGTGGAGGAGACCCACTGATTGAAGTGGCAACATCCTTGTGAAGGGCATGGGAAAATTTTTGGGACTCCATCCTCGGCTAAGATGGCTTAAAGTAAAGATGCGATGGTGGGCCCAATCAAGTTATATTTTTTTAGTAGTTGGAGGAGTTAATTAGTTATATATATTATTAAGTTAGATGATATAGTTATGAAATGCTAGTGTTAAAGTTGGGACGCCTATATAATATGTAAGGACAGAGGCAACGCTGGGCTTGTTCTTAGATATGAAGATATTTAAAATTTATGTGGCACTTGTACGGACAAACCAAATGCCGTGTGACTACGGATGGTCTAAGATGGATTGTGTTGGGTTGCTTATAGGAGTTTGCATAGTTTACAAATGAATTATAATGCTACACATAGGAAAAAAAACCCGATTATTGTAATTAAACTTTTTTGGTATTGACTAACAAAAGCTCTTTATAAACCCTTTCAATTTGCTGTTTTTTATAGCGTGTCCAAAATCTGCTATATTCTGTCGGTTAGTATATCACAATTGATGTGCAGTACCTAATTATGGTGAGCTCGATGATGCCATCATCTTCAACTAATGTAACAGGATTATTTTGTTTTCATGAGCTTTCGAGGGGAGGATACTCGTATGGGTTTCACCAGCCACTTGTATGATGCCTTAACTCGAAATGACATTAGAACCTACAAGGATGACAAGGCACTTGAGATTGGGAAGCCCATTGCTTCCGAGCTCCTAGAGGCCATAGAAACATCAAAAATTGCCATTGTAGTTTTATCCGGCAGTTTTGCAACATGAAAATGGTGTTTGGAGGAAATTGCAAAGATTTCTGATTGCATGAAACGAGGCAAGCTGATGGTTATTCCAATTTTCTACCACGTATCTCCTTCTGACATGCAACATCAAAGCAACAGTTTTGTACAAGGATTCGCCAGTCATGAAGCCGATTCTGAAATTGCACCACAAAAGGTGGAAACATGGAGAGCTGCTTTCAGAGAAGTGGGGGCTATCTCAGGATGGAACGTGACACCACACAGGTAGCAATCTTACTAACTTTTCTTTTTTGACATTGTCACTGTAAAGTTAATTTGCTATGTTTTAAATTGGAAGAAGTGATAGAACTTAGAACCTTAGCGCAACTGACATGATTCTTCTGCTGACCTACTCATATGTCTGCAGTGATGAAGCAGAAGTCGTAAGGATAATTGTGAGAAAAATCTTAAAAGACCTACAGGATACAGAACCAACAGATCTACCCAATAGTCTAGTGGGAATTGAGTCACGAGTGGATGAAGTGAAGAATTCTGAGAATGGACTCTAATGAAGTTATTTTTATAGGGATTTGTGGGATGAGTGGAATCGGTAAGACTACTCTAGCTGAAGCTGTCTATAAGGACATTAAAAATAAGTTTGAAAAAAGTAGTCTTATTGAAAATATCAAGGACATTTCCAAACAAAATGATAGTGCTGATCTATGCAAATTACAACAGAAACTCATTGATGACATTCTAATGGAGAAAAGCATTCGTGTTCAAAGTGTTATTCAGGGACAAACTTTATTGGGCACAAAGCTACGTGGTTTAAAGGTTATCATCGTATTGGATGATGTGAATCATGTTGACCAGTTGACCTATTTAGCTGGGGGGGGGGGGGGGGGGGGCGTGAATGGTTTGGACCTGGCAGCAGAATCATAGTAACCACAACAAATAGAGACTTGCTAAATCCACATATAATAAATGGAATATACTTGTGTGAGGAACTGAATGGAGATGAAGCTGTTAGTCTCTTTTGTCAGTCAGCCTTCAACAAAGTTGTCGTCCTACACATGGTTATGAAAAGTTGTCAGGTGATATTGTGAAGCTTGCTGGTGGTCTTCCTTTGGCTCTTAACGTTTATGGTTCTCTTTTATGTGGAAAGGATGAAATTTATTGTAAAGAGATGTTGAAGAAACTTAAAAAATTTGTAAAAATGGTATAAACTTGATACAAATCAACACAAACACCAGAAATAGCGACAACCACGTGATGTAAATCTTATTAGTTTAACCAACCCAAAAATCACTCAACCAAACCCTAGATCTTTAACAATATGAGATCAAACAAAGTTTACAACACAGATCAACCAAATCTAGACAATCTGTTGGATAACAAAAGGATACAGAACAAGGAAGAGATCACAAGATCTCTAACACACCACTAATCTCTTTACAAAAGATTAATACAAGAACAATGAACCAAAAATACAGAGAAATTGATATGAAGAACAAAACCTCTTACAAATATCTGCAATAATGCGAATGCCCCTTCTCTCTCTTCCTTTTATACCCAGATCAATAAGATTTACACATAAGCCCTCAAAGTTCCAGATCTGCACATAAACAACCTCACAAGTACTGTTAGTTAAACAACTTACCAACTAAACACTTATAACAATCAGACCTTGTAGAGCAGTTATTATAAGCCCAGTTATGTTAACAACATGTTAACACTTGCACAAGTCCAAGTATCAAGCCCAATAACCTTATTATAGCACCAGTGCATGTATGAATTACATTTACATCAACATATTTCAACACCCCCCATAATTCATACAGCAGCAAACATATTCAGCATCCCAGTTTTTCACACAACATTTCATGCTGTGCACTATTCAAACCCTTAGTAAAGACATCAGCCAATTGATTATCAGAATCAATTTTCTCAGGACAACAACACCATTTGTAATTTTCTCTCTTAGAAAATGAAGATCAATTTCAAAATGCTTTGTTCTCTCATGGAACACAAGGTTATAAGCAATAGAAATGGCTGATTTACTATCACAATATAACTTAACAGGAAGCTTGTATTCAATCTTTAACTCTTTCAAAATATTTAAGATCCATATAACTTCACAGGAAGCATATCACATTGCCCTATACTCTGCTTCTGCAATGGATCTAGAACAACACTTTGTTTCTTAGACTTCCAAGAAACAAGGGAACTTCCCAAAAAAATACCAAACCCAGTAACAGACTTTCTGGTAGCCAAACACTTGGCCCAGTCAGAGTCAACAAACCCTTTTAAATCAAAATCATTTTCCTTTTTAAAGGAAATTCCTTTGCCTGGAGATTGCTTTAGATACCTAAGTAACCTTAAACCAATCTGTAAATGACAATCCTAAGGAGAATGCATAAACTGACTTAAAAACTGAACAGTATAACTTATATCTGGCCTAGTAATGGACAAATATATAAGTTTACCAATCAGTTTCTGGAATAAGTAACATCTTTAACGAACTCCATATTTTGGTTCAACTTATTAACAATTACATGACTTTGTTCAATGGGTGTATTAACATGCTTAGCACCTAGATACCCAAATTCATTTAAGAGTTCAAGACAGTATTTTCTTTGACTCAAACAAATACTAGTTTCAGAATATACTCAATGCCAAGAAAAAACTTCAATATACCTAAGTCCTTAATTTGAAAACTTTCATTTAAAAACTTTTTTACTCTAACAACTTCAGACTCAGAACTTCTAGTGATGATAATGTCATCAACATAAACCAACAAAACAACAAAAACATAATTACTAGACAGAATGTACATAGAATGATCACAAAGACTTTGAACAAAACCCATTTTTATTAGGACTTGTGTTAACTTCTCATTCCATTGTCTAGGGGCTTGTTTTAGCCCATATAAGGACTCAAACAGCTTACAAACCCTAGTTTCATTTTCTGGAAAATATCTAGGAGGCAACTGCATGTAAACATCCTCAGAAATAGACCCATAAAGAAAAGCATTATTAACATCCATTTGATATATTTTCCAGTTATTTCTAACAACCATACTAATCACACATCTAATAGTGACCATTTTTACAACTGGAGAAAATGTTTCTCCAAAGTCAATGCCTTCACGCTGACTGTACCCCTTAGCCACTAGTCTATCTTTAAATCGCTCAACCTCACCATTAGACTTATACTTGATTTTAAAGATCCATTTACATCCTATAGTTTTTCTATCTTTAGGTAAATCAACTAAAACCCAAGTACTATTCTATATAAGGCCTCCATTTCCTTATTCATAGCTTCAACCCACCTAGGGTCTTTAGCTGCTTCATTAAAACTGTTAGGCTCAACAGTTTTATTTAAACTAGCCACAAAGTTTATATTATCAACAGATAAATTTGAGTAGTTAACATTTTTTTTTCAATTCCATATCTAACTTTACCCTCTACAACAAACTCATCATACCTTCAAGGCATAGAAACACTTCTAGCAGACTTCCTAACACTTTGATTATTACCCTCAGATAGGCTGTTCTCAACATGTGACCCCCTAGTGTCCTCTGCCTCGCCAAAGTTAACCTCATGTTCACTACTACTCAGTGGTTCACTAGGAACAGTTTGACTATTGTCTACACTAGGACCAGAGGCAGATGTAGAGGATAACACAGGCTGCTGATCATCACTGGGATGATCATGAAAACTATGTTCACCCTCTTCATCATTGGGTATTGTAGGAACTTCAGCTGAGAGTGAAGCATAAGAGTCAAAAAAATTTACATGATTTAAATTTTTGCCATAACCATTTTCTGACTTGTCTTTTTGACTCTTAAAAGGGTAAACATTTTCATAGAATTTTACATCTCTTGAATAAAAAATTCTTTTAGTATCTAAACTCCACAACTTATATCCCTTCTTAACATTTGAATATCCCCTTATCAGCATGATAAGCAAATTTATCTGACTCAGTTACAATGGTACTAAAGCGCAAACAACCAAAGTTCCTTAAATGCAAATAAGAGGGTGCAAAACCAAACATAACTTCATATGGACTCCAACCACTCAAAACAGATGAAGGTAACCTGTTAATTAAATACACAACAGTCAGAATACAATCAGACCAGAACCTAAGTGGCAAGCCCCCTTGAAACATCAAGGCTCTAGATGTGTTTAAGAGATGCATGTGTTTCCTTTCCACCACACCATTTTGCCGTGGTGTATAGGAACACGAAGTTTGATGAAAGATTCCTTTTGATTTACAAAAAAAAAAAAACTCATTTGATTATTAACAAATTCAATTCCATTATCACTTCTCATCACTTTTATTCTTGTTTTAAACTGAGTTAAAACTAATTCATAAAACCCACATATATTTTCAAAAACCTCAGTTTTATTATTTAATAAGTAACACCAAATAGTTCTGGAATAATCATCCACAACTGTTAAGAAATATCTATACCCTTCATAGCTAGCAACTTTGTAAGGACCCCATAAATCTAGATGAACTAAGTCTCCTACACTTTTAGATTTATGTTCACTAAGAGGAAATGGAACTCTGACTTGTTTAGACCTGTGACATACTTTACAGTGACCATGATCAACCTTTTTTACTTCAAGACTCTCTTTTAACACAACTAAAACTTGATCAGAAGGATGACCTAACCTACTATGCCACACACTAGACTTAACAAAACTATTAAAACACACATTCATACAATTACCATTGTTACCAACAAAGTACAACCCATTCTCCTGACTACCAGTCACCAGGACTTTCCTTGACCTGGAATCCTGAAGAACACAATCATTTTCATTAAAAACTACAGAAATTTGATTATCTTTGGCAAGTCTATGAACATATATAAGATTCACATTATATCCAGGAACATAAAAGACATCTTTTAAGACTATACCATCTATCAGTTTTATATTACCAATTTTCATAACCTTAACACTAGTTCCATTAGGGTGACTAACTTTTAGATCAAACTCAGAAACATCTACAACATTAAACAAATCTGTGTCATTATTTATCATATGTTGATTAGCTCTTGAATCAACTATCCAATACACACTATTATTAAACATAGCAGAACTAGAACAACTTACAAAGTTATTAACAAAGACAGATCACCTCCTACATTAAAACACTGAGGATCAGACCCATTCTTTTCTCCAACTAAACTCAACAACTTTGCAATCTGCTCAGATGTAAAAGGTAAACCAGAAGACCCAACAGTTCCAGAAGATCCAGAACTAACATTATTATTATTATATATTATTAAAATTAGTCCTAAAAGACTGACTATTGTTACTCAGTTCTTTTTTTTTAAACCAGAAGGATAACCTACACCAAAGCATCTATCAACAGTATGTCCAACATGTTACAATGTGTACATTTTAAGTTTTGATTAGGACTCTTTGATTAAAAAATTTTTTTCTTTAACCCTTGATTAGGTTTAGAAACAAAAGATACAGGTTGACCCTTAGACCCCACTGCTGTCCCATTACTAGACAATCTATGGGATTCTTCCCTAGAAACCACAGAAAAAGCAACCTTGACAGATGGAAATGATTCCCTGGTTAATATGTTTGTTCTAACTGTTGATATATATCATCCAAACCCATAAGAAATTGATTAGCTTAATTAATGCAGAAAAATCATTATAATCCTTTGCAGCTTTACAAGAACAAGTGGGCAATTTGAGCATTGCATCAAATTGTTTCCACATAGTGGTTAACCTATTATAATAATCTGCTATCTCAACTGCCATTTTGTGTAATATAATTAATTTTTTTATACACATCATAAACCACGGAACCATCTATCTTGTCATAAGTTTCTTTTAAATCATCCCAAACCTCTGAAGCATACTTAGAAAAAACTTGTCCAAAAACAGTTCCTCAAAGACAAAATTTAAAAGCCAAGTTAGAACAACAGAGTTGCACCTATCCCACTGATTCCAAGAACATCATCATCCTCAGACCTTTTGCAACTACCATCAATAAACCCAAACTTATTCTTAGCTTCTAAGGCTAATTTCATAGAACTAGATCATACTGAATAGTTTTCAGTACCCTTCAACTTAACACTCACAATAGTCAAGGAACTAGAATCACTGGGATGAAGGTACAAAGGATCACCAATATCAAGTTTACTTATTAAAGTCACAGAAGAACTAGCAACATCATCAGCAGGCATTTTGACAACACAGTAAACAAAACAAACAAAAGCAGAATATCAGATATATATGACAGCTGCAAAACTGTATCAGAGGCTAGATTCCAGGTTCATCACTCTATAGGTGCCTGGACAAGCATAACACAGTTGCAGACAACACACTCCAAAAAAAGTTCAGCAATAATATGCAGAACCAAACAGACAGACTCGATCAAGTGCCGGCCCGACTAGTCCGGTAACAACAATGTCTAGACAGAACAACAATATGCAATGAATAACAACAAGAATTAAAGATAAGAAAAGAAAATCCTCACAACAGCGTTTAACTCCTTCCAGATAGATCTATCTTATAATCCTTCTAGGGTTATAAAAATAGATCCAAGAGAGATAGTAGAAAACATGGTTGGTTTGCCCTGAATCTTCAAGGATTCAGAGACCAACACAGTCTTCAATAAGACCAGAGATCTTCTTCTCTATAACTCCAACAAACCCTAGCTAGGGTTTCGATCGCACCAGATATGACAGGATCTAACAAGATCTATATCTGCACACACTTCAAGAACCGATCAAAAAGTTCTATTTCAACAAAAAATACAAGAAATCAAAAAATAACAAGATCAAACGTAGATCGCACAGCGAAAACACCAGAATCAGACACAAGAGCCACCACAGAGCTCTGATACCATGTAAAAATGGTATAAACTTGATACAAATCAACACAAACACCAAAAATAGCGACAACCACGATGACGTAAATCTTATTAGTTTAACCAACCCAAAAATCACCCAACCAAACCATAGATCTCAACAATATGAGATCAAACAAAGTTTACAACACAGATCCAACAGATCTAGACAATCTGTTGGATAACAAAAGGATACAGAACAAGGAAGAGATCACAAGATCTCTAACACACCGCTAATCTCTTTACAGAGATTAATAAAGAACAATGAACCAAAAATACAGAAAAATTGATATGAAGAACAAAACCCTAACAAATATCTGCAATAATGACGAATGCCCCTTCTCTCTCTTCCTTTTATACCCAGATCAACAAGATTTACACATAAGCACTCAAAGTTCCAGATCTGCACATAAACAACCTCACAAGTACTGTTAGTTATAATAACTTACCAAACTTAACAACAACTTATAACAATCAGACCTTGTAGCCCAGTTATTATAAGCCCAGTTATGTTAACAACATGTTAACACTTGCACAAGTCCAAGTATCAAGCCCAATAACCTTATTATAGCACCAGTGCATGTATGAATTACATTTACATCAACATATTTCAACAAATATCCATAGAAAGAAGTTCTTGGAAGGCTTGAAGTAGTTTATGCAAGACTGGATAGAGATCAGCGTGAAGCCTTCATATATATTGCATGTTTCTTGAAAGGGAGAAACAAAGATTTGGTAAAAGATATATAACCGATATTGGTTTATACCCTGAGTGTGGAATCACTGATCTTATGAACAAGTTTCTCATAAGCATCAATATTGAAGATTGTGTGTGGATGCATGATCTAGTGCAACAAATGTGTTGGGAAATTCTTCGCAAGGAATCACATAAATATAATGGGAAGCACATTGCAATCAAGTATCATGAAGACATTGTAGATGCACTCTCATCTGAACCAAAGGTTTGTTTGATGGCTATCTAGAAAAATCATTTGATCTTAAACATTCTGATTTTTCAAACTGAAATCCTAAATTAGTTTATATTCTGACTGTGCTTGCTTATACAGGGGAACACACGCTGTTGCAGTCATTAACCAGGAGCCATATAAGGGCAAAGTAAATGATCACTTCAGCGATCCTATGTGTTTCTCAAAGATGAAAAAACTAAAATTTCTCAGAATTAGTAATGTACACTTCCCTGAAGGACTGAATTATCTTTCCAATGATCTAAGAATTTTAGAATGGTATGAATGTTCTTTAGAATCCTTGCCTTCAATGTTTGAACCAAAACACATTTATGAACTTGAAATGTGTTCTAGCCAACTTAAAACACTATGGAAGAACGATGTGGTAAGTAGTCGTCTCTATACCCCATTAATAGTTTTTCAATCATGATTTGCAAGTTAGAAAGCTCACAAATTCCCTTTCTTACAATAGGAGCTGCCTATCATTTCTCTCGAGGGATTTGACTGACATCCCAGACTTGAATCAACATCAAATCTTAAGAAACTAAATCTTGAAGGCTGCACGACTTTGACAAGGCTTCACGAATCAGTTCTTCTCCAAAACGACTACGTTACTTGAATCTCAAAGGGTGTACGTGTCTTCAAAGCCTTGGAAGAAGTCGTATGGAAATGGAAGCTCTTGAGGCACTTCTTCTTTCTGGTTGCTCAAAACTGGAATATATTCTTGAGTTTGGAAAGAACATGAAGCGCTGGAGCATATGTATGTGAATGGAACTAGAATCAAGAAATTACCAGAAAACTTAGGGGAAATGTGTGATTTAAGGAATCTTGATGCAAGTCGAACATGTATTGAAAAGCTTCCATCTTCCCTTCATCGTCTAAAAAAACTAAGACTCCTGCATGTTAATAGATGCCTGCTTTCATTAAAATGGATGATTTTTGGACGCCATTTTGGTTACATTATCATCAGGTTTAAAAGAAGTTGATCTAAGTTATTGCAATCTGTATGCGGTTCCTGATGGTATTGGCTTGTTATGTAACTTAGTAACTTTGGATCTATCTGGAAATGAATTTGTTTCGCTGCTTACAAGTATTGGTCTTCTTTCAAAATTGAGAGTGCTTTGTTTGAACAATTGCAAGAAGCTTCGGTCATTACCCAAACTTTCATTAGTAGAAGAGGACATGGATTATGGACCTCGAAGTAGATTCAATTACTATGTTTCTGCAGGAGGGGTTGATGTCTCTAAATTCCATCCGTCAAGCTGCAACAATCGCCCATCCATATTATGTCTGAACTGTCCTAAACATGGACAAACGAGGCAGCTATCTAGCTGAAAAAATATTAAACAGTTACCTTGAGGTATGCCATCTTCTCTCTCCTCTCTCTCTCTCTCTCTCTCTCACACACACACACACACCACGCAGTCTTTAAGTATCACAGCTAGCCACTTTATGCTTATTCTTGCAAAATGTAATCAACTTTTATTTAATACTAATTATTTCTTTGTTTTTAGTTGGATGACTTGATGTCACTGAAATACGGTCGTCGGTTGTATGGGACATGAGGAGAACGACCTAGCCTAGTATAAATGCAACTCGGTACGATTGATTGAATCTTGCAGGCAAGTGTGAGAGCGGGCATGTATATTTGGAAGCCAAGAGCGTTGACAAAAGATGGCTCTAACTTGGGCTACGGGGGTCCGTTTTGGGCGTGCGACCAGTCAAAACAATCGTGAGGAAAAATCCCATTTTGCTGCAAACCGCCTTTGGGTCAACGTTCGGCCCAAAACAGGCTTATTTCTATGAGTTTTTATCTTTTTATGTTTTTTGGGCTTTTTGCCAACTTTTATTTTGTTCTAGTTTTTGGCCCAAGTGTATTTCGGGGCCCATTTTGAATTTCTGCTCTATTAATATGTTGGTAATGACAAGGAAATGATCAGATTTCAGTTTTAAGAAAACAACTTTTCACTTCAAATTCCGTGCCCTTTGGGTTGAATTTTGGTGTTGGGACAAGCTTCATCACGGGTATTCGCAGAATCAACGTGATTGATCTTATTTATTTGTTACTACTCTACATCACTTAGTAAATACTTAATCTTGTCATTTATCTAGTTGCGGACGAAATATTTGACGACACCTGAAGCTGTATTTGAGATAGTTGGTGCTGGAAGTGGAATTCCACCAGGGTTTGTGCAGCCAGGTTCGAAGGGTGTGGTTCTTGAAGGCCAATGGATCGAGTTGCTATATGGGCTGTTATTTCTGTTCACCGCGTTGATGGCTATAGGAAAGCTAATCACATGGTAACAACTTGTATTCGTCTTGGGGAAAAGATTGGAAAATTCCCATCCCCATAAAATTCTTGGTGGCAAAGTCAGAGACACAAATTATACTGTATTGGACGATGGGTGAGATTGAAAGATTTACAGGTTCTTGGTTGCGGCATCATAGCAATTTTAATGTTTCATTTGGCATGGAGCCAGGTCAGTCACATGAAAATGATGTCTTTATCAATGAGTACTTAATATTTGAACTTATATTTGAATCAATTTATTGCAGATAGTAATTTACACGTGACTGATTTTGTGTCCAAGTTATACATGACAAATACATAAAGTGGCTGAAGCGACAAGAAGGTTTTAAATTCAAGGTGGGGAAAAGTAACCATACATGTCCATTCATTAGATACGAACCCTATACCAATGCGTGTGAAGACGATACAAACCTCCGTGACCTTGACCTTATCCGTGAGATAGTAGATTTCAGCTTATACTATGGACATCAATCCCGTTCATTGGATCAAATCTACCAAATCACTAAAGGTCTAACTGAAATCAACCAAGAATTTTTTCGAGTTTTAAATGCATACATGAGAGCACGGAGAGATGAAGAGTTGTTTACTATTACTATGTAATGAGCCTTGGAGCTTCCGTACTTTACAAAGATTTTGTACGATCATTGAAAGATATAAATGATGGGTGGTTGATTGTAACGTTGGCACTCCAGCAAATTGTGGTCAATAGTAGTACAACTGACTATTACAGTTACAAAGAAGTGCAAGCATCTCGATGATCTTGAAGCTGCTCAAGTGTTGAATTTTCTAATAATTTTATTGAAATGTTTTTATCGGTTTGTAAGAGAACATTTGATTTTTTGTGCTCTATCACAGAAAGGCTCTCTGGCCAAACATTTTCGGGAAAGTTTCAACAGAATACAACACCATCAACAATGCTCCCAGAGAAGGAGTTGGCTAAAATAGCAAGCATCCCAATTGCAGGTGTAATCTGTATGATGATGTGTTTATCGGTAATTCTCAACATCTGAATAAGATGAAACACAGAGAACTGAGTTCTATGTGGAAACATCTGTTCAAAGCTTTTCCTAATATGGGAAAAGAATTCATTGAAGATGGATGGTTTATGATGAAAGGACATTGTAATCGTGAGTTGCAGATATCAGATTTCTATGACAATGGAATTCTTCTACAACAATTGATGAATAGGATGCGTCGGTCTGATTGTTTTACTGAAGAGAACAAGGAGGAGATGTGTTGGGAATTTCGAGTTAATGAAACCGACTTGGCGTGCAAGCTCAAGGAGGGTTTTTAGGAGTGGATAATTATAGATTATTAAATATGATAATGATTTAATAATTAGTTATAATGATCATGTCCTAGTTAATTAATTGATTAGATAATTATCTAGCATCCTAAACGTGTTAGGTTTGGATGTATTTAGGATAATGAGCAATCCTAGTATAAGCTAATGTGATAGGTTAGCTTATAAATACCATGTATTGGGTATTCTGGATTGTAAGTATCAAGTTTTTGTGTAGTTTTCTTAATCTAATAATATTGTGGGAGTTAGCCATAATATTTTGTTCGTTTGAATATCGACTGGGACTTGAAGATGATGCGTGTAATTGATAAGCTTCAGAATAACATCTATAAAGTGTCATCTACCATACAATGAGCAGCAGCTGACCAATAAGTCACAATCTAAGCGAAGACCATTACATTTTTCTCAGCTTTCAAAAGAAGATAATATTATATCCATGTTGCCGTTATTTAATAAACATTAGATATGATTTTCTCTTCCAATGTTGTTGTAGTAACTAAAGTTTAAGCGTTGTAATATTGATAGTAGCAAAATGGATCAAAATCACTAATTTTGAAAACAGGTCGAACGACTTTAGTTGGACCGGGTGACTAACAGTTCCATAAACAACCAACAATTTATAATAATAATAAAAAACGCAAATGCCGATAGCCTAGTGTCATTGGTGATTGTCCTCCAAATTTAAATGAATGTGGCGTGACACGTGCAAATACAGGTTGATTATGTTGCATTTAAGAGTAAAAGAATCCTATTAAAAATAGCAATTGGATTTTAACATTCCCAAACTATGACACATGGTCGATAATAATTTGTACTAGCAACGCGACAATGACATTTCCAACTTTCACTTTCTTTGCTAAGGGTAATCACACGGTTCTTGTATATTAGGGTGTGCAATTCATTGGATATATTGTTGTTTGATACAATTTTGTGACTTGTGTTATTAGATCCATTTGTATTTGTTTTGTTTTCTTATAATCTTATTGTCATTATTTGTTCACTGGATATTCAACTCAACAATATTTTCTTTCTCCGTGACATGTTTTCAAATGAATCGATAGTAAAGAGAGCAATAACTCAACCATGAAACTGAAACCCCAAAAATACATTTAAGTTTATTAGGATTTATCTTTCTTACTTCATTGAACACGTGGTTTACCAACAACAACATGTACCGCCTTGACAAATGGGTTCAGGATTCGGAACACAATATTTCAAACAATCATATTAGCTTTACATGAGGGAGGTGGACATATGTTCGTCCCGGGAGCTCCAACCACTGACAATGCAATGCATTTAGTTAATAACCTAGTATTTTTCTAAGATAGTGTGAGATTCATTAGAGAACACTAAACAAGTGGAGAACCAAGGAACACGTTTAAAAGTTTAACTTAACATGTTAAAAATCAATTTTTTTTAAAATAATTCGGCACCTCTTCTTATAAATAATGTTAGAACATTTTAAATAAAAAAATCAAAAACTAAAAATATAAAAAAACAGTTAAAAAAAGGGTAAAATTTTTTTGTACAAAATTTATTTTTTCATTTGGAATAGATTCTACCCATTTTTATAAGGAAAAGCGCTAAAAAAAACTTTTAAAAAAATTGATTTTTAACATGTTAAGTTAATTTTATAAGATATAATTTTAACTGTTTTTTTAAAATTTTTTTATATTTTTAGTTTTTGTATTTAAAATCTTTCTACATGTATTTATAAGAAAAAGCGCCGAATAAAATTTAGAAAAAAATAATTTTTAACATGTTAAGTATAATTTTTAAGAGTGTTCCCCACTTTTTTAGTATTTCCCAATGAACCCTCCCTTTCCAAGGTATAAATATATATTTACTTGTTATTGGTCTCTCCGTAGTGTCAAGGGATATGGAGCCCCATGACGTCTTTCTACACCAAAACAGAGGGCGCTATACCCCTTCCTCCCCCACTTTCAGCAAAAATTATAATGCTATGCCCCTTCCTCCCCCACTCACACGCACATATATTCACATACATATGTATGTATAATTGAAGGGTTGTATAACCCCATTTCCACTACACACTCAAGTTATATTGTTTTTGAACGGTGACTTTCTTTTTGAGTGACCTAATGTCACACCGCCTAAACGGCGGCCCTAGCCAAGATCTGCCCAGACTACGTTGTCTTAACCATGCCCGTGCTGGGTTGGTCAGAATTGGTTACGACGTTTCCCCGGAAACCGTACTGCCTTCACACGAGTTGTCTCACTAAAGTAACAACCGGATGAAAACTGGGGTGCGGCTTAGGATCGAACCCCTCTCGGTGGGTTTGTCACCATCATTCCCCAATATCTACCCCAATATGACAAAGTGAGATTTGAACTTAAGTCTACATTGAAAAACCTAAGTCTCCTACCACTAGGCCACAAGTTATATCACCCCGCTCTCTTACACATAGCCTTTAAGATTATGATGTATCATAAGTCATTACAATTTTTTTAACTTAATAAAAAATAATTAGAAAATTTAATACATTACTTTAAAATTAACTATTATATTAAATAAAACTATGAGTAAATATAAATTAAGTTCTATTTATTTTGATATTTTTTTTTCAAATATAAACTTGTCAAACATTATTAAAGCTACTATAGAAAGTCCATCTTGGGGCACCGCTAAATTAGGTTAGAATTTCGTATATCACACAGATTGAACATATTTAATATTATATACTTGGTAATAAAAAAGCTACGTCTCACAGGTTGAACAAACCCACCTATTACACAATTTAAATAAAATATAAGGTATCTGCTAACAAAAACAGTTCGTTAATATATGTATTTTAAAAAAAGCTTAAACGTGATAGTTACTAATTATGTCAAAAAAATTCAACTATGTACTAGTTTTTTTCTAATTGATAAATATTGATTTAATTAAGTATGTTTAATTAAAGTAACCTTAGTCATTTTAATATCTTTTCAACACAATTAAATTAACTTAAATTTGCAATTGTATATATCTAAATACATAGAGTAAACTGCCATTTTGGTCCCTGAGGTTTGGTCAGTTTTGTCACTTTAGTCCAAATCTCAAAGTTTTTGCATTTGGGTCCCTGTGGTTTAAGTTTTATTGCCATTTTGGTCCAAAAGTGAAATCAGGTCATATTTTTCAAATTGAATCCTGCTATTTTGTCATTTTTCTCAGGGGCAAAATGGACAAAATAGCGTTTGGCCTAGGATGATAGGGCGAAAACCAGTGCGTTTGACCATTTTGCCGTTAAGGAAAAGGATAAAATAGAAGGATTTAATTTGAAAAATATGACATAATTTCACTTTTGAACCAAAATGACAATAAAACTGAAACCAAAAGGACCCAGATGCATAAACTTTGAGATTTGGACTAAAGTGGCAAAACTGCCCAAACCCCAGGACCAAAATGGCAGTTTAGTCAAATACATATAAAAACCTAGAACTAAAACTTGCATTATTATACATACACCACCTATTTTTATAAGTGGACATATTGAATTTTTTTTTCTATTTAATAATGTAACTAGTAGTAACATCCGCGCGTGTTGAGGCACGGTACATCGTAAAAGTTGAATGGATTAGTCCAAACGTTATGTGATGCATTAACCATACGAAAACATGCGTTTCGACGTATCTGAATGAACTCAGTGTAACCAATATAAGCATTGCAATTGGATCAAACATAAAGTAAATAAAATTTATAGCGAACAATCATGACGTATTATATGTGACTCGAGTTATACATAGAAAATGTAACGGGTATAATGGAAAAGCTGACACTTATAATCAAAAGAGATGAATTAGAGCTTTTGAAAAAATGAAAAAAAGAAACCACAATTTGACTCCACTCGGTTCGAAACAAAATTTACAAAACATCACCTAACTCGTTTCCTGAAAAAGTTGACGTCAAAACATACACCAACTCAAACATATACAGAAATGTACATAAAAATATGTATGTAAAAAATGTTTTTTTGACCTGACTTGTGATTAGAAAAAGTTTATATCGACACGTAGAGCAAATCAAATTTATACTGGTACGTACATAAAAATATACACGTGAAAAAAAATAGTTTTTCTTAAGTAAATGAGGTAAACGGTAAACTCGAAACAAATTATTAGTAAAAAACTTAATAGGTTAAATACGTTCGTAAAATTGTGCCAAGAAGCACTAATGCCAAACCACTGCCAGCGAACACCAACATCATAAGAGCTTGTAAAAATAAAAAAAAAGTAAAACATAACGCCGAACAAAAAACATACGTAAAATTGTTGAACCACGGCTGCCCGTTGTGGCGTGTTAATGTGAAACAATTGGACAAAAACGTAAAATATAGAAAAGGAATAACTAAGTCGATCTAGGATCCGTACATTGCGACGAACTTGTCAAACGGAGAAAGACAGACGTGTTGCGACTAACCTATCAAACGGGAACACACAGGCCAAAAAACGTTGAACCTCACACGCATGTTGACTAGCAAAATTTAGAACGAAAGTAAAACGAAAACTTACGAAAGATGAAAAGTATGGGGAGATCAAAGTTGAAAATAAAAAATTATTGGGGTTAAATTGAAAAGTTGAAAAGCTTGGGTTAAATCTATAAAAATCAAAGGGGTTAAAATGTGAAAAGATAACAAACAATTAGGTTGAAAGTAAAAAATACATAATTTTTTTTTGAAAAACTCCCAATGCACATGTTACAAGGAGATAAAGCAAAAACATGTTTCTAATTTATTGTTTGAAAATATTTAGAAGATATAGAAATCACTCATAAAAAAACACTTATTATCATTATGCTTTTTTAATATTTTAATTAACATAATTTAAAGACTAAATTACACAAATTATCCTTTAGTTATACGTAAAATTGCACCATATGTCCTTTATCTTCGATAAAATACTCTATGTCCTTTATGACTAAATTCTGCACATTTCAAATCCTTTACACTAATCACCATCCGTTCTACCTGTTAAGTAGGTGATGCATTGCCCCTCATGTGAGGGGCAAAACATCATTTACAAAGAAATAAATCATGGCCACAAACTACAGTGGGTAAATGTGCTTGAACCAACTGTGGCTGCAGATATGTATACATGACACTTAAACCAACTATACATTTGGCTGCAAATTTGGCTTATTAGTATGAATATATTATATATATAATATATATATATTAAAATAAAGGTAGGGTTATATAGAAAACCCTAAAAATTTGAGAAAACCTAGAAAACCTTGAATAAAAAAATAACACATGTAATATACATGTTTTTAAGAGTTTTGGGTAAAAAAACAAAAAAGCGCCGAAGGATTATTTAAAAAAAATAAACAAATTTCAACAACTTTTAGACAAAAAATGATGAAACTTGTTTATTTTTTTTAAATATTCCATCGGCGCTTTTTTTGTTTTTTGGCCTAAAACTTTAAAAAACATGTATGTTACATGTGTTTTTTAAAAAAAAAAATGTCGGTAGGTTGGTTTTCTAGGGTTTTCTCAAATTTTTAGGGTTTTCTATCTAAACTTATCATATATATGATTTAAAATATAAATTAAATAGTATGAGCAATATATATATTGATTCTAGAACTGCAACATTAAGATACTCAATTACACAAAAAACATCAGATGCAAATCATATATATTGACCAACCGGTACCGAAAATCCCAAAAAATGGGAATGCTATCGACAATGTCCGATACGGTATGGTTCGGTACCGGTACCGAAAACGCTAAATGTTAGTATCAAATCGGTACCCAAACTCAAGTCGTTCGGGAACTCCGGTACCGATTACCAGTAACCCAGTACCATACTACAATAAATCATATAAACTAAGAACCCGATACATATAAGCTTCTACCTTTCTAAACCATACTAAACAACACATCAAACTAATGTATAAATTATTACAATGTAGTCTCTAATAGTGGTACCAACATTGTCCTAAAAAAACATTATACTAATGATCAAACTACATAAATCATGGCTGCAAATATCAAACTACATAAGTCATGACTGCAAACCATGGCTGCAAATGTCATTGTCATGGCTGCAAATATCAAACTACATAAATCATGGCTGCAAATCATTGCCCTAACTCTTGTTAGATCATCCTTAACAAACCTAATCTCCATTCTTGTTTCCACAACATGTTTGATTAGTTCCTTGGCTTCCATCTTGTTTCCAAAGATCTGGCCTAGGTAGAAATTGCTATTTTTTTCATTGGAATTCCTTAAATACCTAAGCATATGCTTCCTAACACTTGACTCATCCAAATCAGACTCACTCCCGCTATCTAATCTATCATTAACCAAAACTTCTTCATCATTGTTTTCAACAACTTCATTGTTATTGTCCTCAAACCCTAGATCTATGTTAAGTCTAAAATCTCTCATGTCTACCTCCACATCATGCCCTTTCATGTATCATCACCTACAAAGTCACTATCATTGTCATCTTCCACACTATCTTCATCTGAACTATGATTTTGCTCATGTGTACCACTTGAGTCAACAAATATAATATTTTCGGTGTTATCCACGTGAGTAGAATCAACATTAATGTAATCCATATTAACGACATCAGAGCCAAATAAAGGATCAAAGTCGTCTTCAAGATATAACCAGCTAACAATTCTTTTACAATTTTTTTCGGTAGGTCTCTTACCTACATGGGAATTGGATGTGTCTCCATTTTTCAAAAATCAAACAATACGCTTATTCAGGAGGATTAGAAGAAGATCTTTAAAATGAATATATTAAATTAATCAAACATTAAAAAAAAATTCATCAGCATCTTGAAGTCGAACAATATTGAGGAAGATAAGATTCAATGAAGTATTACCTTTAATCTCATCAACATCTTGCTCTTCGAGATGTTCAGCATGCTTATCAAGAGAATTATGCATGGTGATTAGGTCTGAATTTAGGGTTTATCTTTGGGGGGTTATAAGACGATTGATAAACCTATCAAAATACTATATTTGAACATGGTAGGTGTAAAATGACTGTTTTGCCCCTCACATGAGGGGTACATGCACCTACATAACGGGTGGAACAGATGGTGGTTACTGTAAAGGACCTAGTGTGTGCAAAATTTAGTCATAAAGGACATGGGGTGTGCTTATCGAAGATAATGGACATAGGGTGTAATTTTACACATAACTAAAGGACAATCTGTGTAATTTAGTCTAATTTAAACTTTGTGATATTTAGAGACTTAGATAGTAACTTCTAAGTTAAAAATATAAGTTTATTTGGTTATTTGGTGACTTAAAATAGTTAATCGTTGACTTAACTAACCATCCAAGATTAAATAGTTACGGGGTAATGGAATGAATGAGGGGATAGAATGGACAAGGTAATAGAATGGACAACTGAATGAAATGAAATGAATCATTCCACTCCATTGTGATGTTTGGTTACTATATGTTAATAGAATAAATAATTATTTTATCAATTTGATAACAAAAAAAACAAGTAACGTAACAAAATTGTATTAAAAACGATAAAATTATTTGCCTCAATATAATAATAATAATAATAATAATAATAATAATGAAGAAATTAATAATAAAATTTTGATATATATAAATAATAACATAAATATAAATATAACAATAACAATAACAATAACAATAAAATAATAATAATATATTTCTTTCCATTCTTTGAAGGAATGAAAAAAACACCATCTTACCAAGAGAGTCAATATTTGAGTTGATTTTAATGTTTAACTAATAACTAAGTGATTACGAAGATGGCAAGCACGACAAGCAACACAAGACAAGCACGAACTCGAGAGCAAAATGTGGATCAAATATATGATGAGAAACGACTACCTAGGCGTCGAATCCCTATAATCATGCAATGCTATTCTAACTTGACAATGGCTAAATATCCTACTCTAGATTGATTTTAATTATTAATGGAATTGGTTTATTTCTAAACTCGATATTCAAACCAAAAACCCTAAGACCAATGATTCGAATCAAACTCTAAGTCTAGGATAATTTCTATGTGCCTAAACCGCTGAATTCATCAATCAATAATCAATCAAAACACACCAACATGCAATATCAAGAACAATCTCAAGGCAAAGTTATGTAAATCGCACCAAATAACCATAATCAAGTCAAAATAGCATTACAATCATCAAGTTCATCTAAACCTAAGTAGTTAAAGTATTTAGCTACTCATAATATTCATCAAAAAAACCGAATAAGGTCTGAAAACAACTGAGTTCATAGTTCAAAGCGAATAGAAGCTGAAAAACTAATGTTAACGAACCCAAGACGATCAAAACTCAAACCTGAAGCTTCCTAGAGTTCAATCAGCTTCAAAATGCTCCAAGATCATCCAAGAATGCTCCAATGTCGCCTGGTTTGCGTGATACCCCAAACCCTAATGATTGTGTTCGTTTTATAATTTTTTTCGTAAACCGACCCCCATGCGGACCGCATGGGGGTATGGATGCGGTCCGCATCCATCATTACACATGCGCATCTTTTACTTTGGATGCGGACCGTATGGCTGGTTGGATGCGGTCCGCATCAGGTCCATGGAAACCAAAATTTACTCTTTTAAGCTCTGTTTCCGACACATCTTTCCGTGCTCCTTCCGCGACAACTGTTTTCTTCGTTTTTACCGCCAAATCACTGGTTTCATCCTCAATTCCTACAATACACCAGTTAAACAATTAAGTACCAAAATCGCAGGGAAAATCGTATACAAATCACTTAAAATGTAGGGAAATCGATACGTAATATGTGTGTATTTTAAGACACATCAAACATCCCCACACTTAACCTTTTGCTTGTCCTTAAGCAAAATCCCAAGTTACATGTCCAACTTAACGCTTAACAACAAGCAAGTCTCAAACAGTTATAACGCGAACTACGAAATCCTCAAACACAGCGGTTTCGCAAGACTTACAACGTTCAAAAGGTTGAAAATTCAAACAATTTAATTCAAAACCGGACATACCTAACCAAGTTTTTCTGACCTTCAAGCCATCAATCATGCATTGCCAACACCCCTCACAATATCACTCAACTCTCGTAAATATATTCATAACATATCAAGTGAACTCTCAAAACCAAACTATGAAACAATATTATCATAAGCTTGTACGTCAATCAAATCTCCACCTAATTGTTAAAACTAGGCACGAATCAAGAGGACTTAAAGGGTAGGCAAGGGCTAAAGGTGGGTTATTTTATTCGGAAATAATAGGCTAACACAAATAATCACATGATAAACCGGATAATCACAAAACAAAAACTCACAAACTTAGTCGTATCGACCCACAACTTTATTCTATTTTTCTTTGTTTTTCTTCTTTTTTTCTTAATTTTTTCTTTTTTTATTTTTGCAAATATATAATAGCATAACACGATCGGCTATCAAAACAACAAATGGTTAACAAACGAATGGCAAGGCTCAAAGTGGTGTATCTAAGGGTAGTGGCGAAACGGGTCAACACAAAGGTTTCACAAACACGGTGATCCAATGCCTCTATCATATCCATGCTAAATCCTAACCGAAGGTCTCAAACTGCATCAAAACGCACAAGTTCTAAAGTAATGCAACAAGTCGGTAAACACACATGAAACGAAAGTAGTGAACATATAAATATGAAACATATAAAGGTTCAAATCTCACTATCATGTGGTAAATAAGGGCTACCGATATCGACAATGCATAACTAATCAACTCTCCGGATCCATCCACTATCCTAGGCATCCCAAAACCTTTTACTTCCCCAAAACCGAATCAATCAACCTACTATCCCGCAACTTGAAGAAACATGCGCTCTCGACTCGTAAATCCGACAATTAAACCGCTTTTAACCGACGCTTTGAAAAGGTTTTTCGTTTTCTAGCGCTAAAGGACCGGGACTCGCAAAACCAACTATTTTTTTAATTTTTTTTTCTATTTGCAAACTCAGTTTACAAATAATTTACAAATTCCCCCATCCCCACACTTGAAAGACACATTGTCCCCAATGTGAACGAAAAGGAAATAAACAAATAACAAATTATACAACAACAACAACAACAAACAGGAGAAGTGAAACTGTAACTCCCCTATATGCTCGATACACTACTCATGTAACTCCAACTGCTCAATCATGCGACAGCAATCGAACTATATACTGGATAATAGAACTGCACGCTAAAGTAATATATCAAACACAAACCATAATATACAATAAATATATAAAGTGTACAGTACAACAAAATTCCCAACCGGTTACCCTTACAAATCTCCCGAATATATGTATCAAGTACAGACCATGATAATAAAAACAAAAATACGAGGAAAAAGTACAAAGGTAACCCAAAATCCACTGATTCTGACTACTGCTGGCCTGGTGGCGGCTGAATGTGGAAATGATCCATAATGCTCTGCAGCATCGCTCTGATCTGGACCTAGTCAGCCCGAATACCCTCAACACTCTGCTCGACTCCCTCGATGCGGCCCCTCTGTGCTATCTGCTCCTCGTGAATAGCGGCTAATGTGACTGGCCTAGGAGCTGCCCTAACCTGTGCATGTGGCCGACCCCCATATGGGTGGCGCTGTCCAGCAACACCCAGTGCATCCTCTGGTTCCACACCCGGTGGAACTGGGCCGGCTGGGGCTCCCGTGGTGCTAGAAACTGTGGTGGATCCCCCGGAGTGACTAACTCATCATCTGTCGCATGTCACTCAATCGATAAGTACCCCCGACAAGCCTTGCTTTTAACCATGCAGGCGGAAATACATCAAAAACACCTAAACTCTCTGCTAACACACTGATATATGATCCCATACAAATCCTCGAATCCGCTCCATGTCCCCGATCTCTGGTGAATGAATCAGTAAAAACACGCCAAGTTGGCCTCGTGGCCTCCAATCAACCAATACAAACAATACAGCTTGTAGTAAGTCACCTTCTCAGGTGACCTATGTCGTGCTAAGACGATACGACTGTTTCCGACAGTCTTCTCCAAGATTCTCTTTATCCCTCGGTTCGAATTCCCCACCTGCCCACTAGTCTGAGGATGATAAGCCATTGAAAGCCGATGGGTGACCCCATAGCGTTTCAAGACTTTCTCATCTGTGCATTGCAAAAGTGGGTGCCTCGATCTGAAATCAAGGACTTCGGTGTCCCGAACCTAGCAAACAACCTCCTCAAAAACCTCACAACAACCCTCGCGTCATTCGTAGGTAAGGCCTCCCCTCTACCCACTTAGAACATAGTGACTGTGACGAGGATGTATTGGTTCCTCTCGACATAGGGAACGTACCCATGAAATCAATGCCCCAAATATAAAAAACTTCCACAACCTGAATAGGGTTCTGGGGCATCTCATTCCGGGATGAGATATTTCCTGTCCTCTGACAGGCATCACAACTCCTCACAAACTCGTGTGCGTCCCTAAAGATGGCCGGCCAATAAAATCCAACATCAAACACGCGTCTGGCGGTGTAAGCTGCACCATAATGGCCACCAGTCGGTCCCTCATGACAATGCCTCAATATACTGCAAGACTCGGACCCAAACACACATCTCCTAATGATCTGGTCTGCTTCAATCATAAACAAGTACGGATCCTCCCAAATGTAGTGCTTGACGTCCGCAAAGAATTTCTTCTTTTGCTGGTACGTCATGCCCCAACAAGGTCACCTGTGGACAAGTAATTTGCTACATCAGCGAACCAGGGAAAGCCTTCCTCGTGGCTTTCAAGAACATCAACACCTCATGGGGAAACTCATCCCCAATCCTATTCCGACCCTCGACTCCCTCTCAATCTCGATAAGTGGTAAGCAGCCACGTTCTCAGCACCCTTCTTATCTTTAATCTCCAAATCAAACTCCTATAACAGCAAAATCCACCGGATCAGCCTCGGCTTTGCATCCTTCTTCGCGAACATGTATTAAGGGCTGCGTGGTCTGTAAAATGATAGTCTTTGAAAGCATAAGATACGACCGAAACTTATCACACGTGAAAACGACTGACATCAGCTCCTTCTCTGTCGTGGTATAGTTCTCATGGGCGTCGTTTAGGGTCTTGCTAACGTAGTAAATGGGATGAAAGTGTTTCTCCCTACGCTGCCCTAACACGGCCCCTACGGCGAAGTCACTGGCGTCACACATAATCTCAAACGTAGCTCCAATCAGAGCAATCAGAATGGGAGCACTCACTAACCTCTCCCTAATAAACTCAAAGGCCCTAATACTCCTCAAACACGAATGGCCTGTCCTTCTCTAGCAGCTGGGTCATCGGGCGAGCAAACTTCAGAAGTCGCGGATGAAACGCAGTAGAATCCCGCATGACCCAAGAAACTCCTAATCGATTTCACGAAAGTAGGCGGCGGGAGCTTGGAAATAACATCAACTTTGGCCTGATCAACCTCAAGCCCCACCTATGAAATCTTGTGCCCTAGCACAATACCCTCGCGAACCATGAAGTGACACTTCTCCCAGTTAAGCATCAGATTCGTCTCCTCACATCTATCAACATACGCTCTAGATTACGCAGACAATGATCGATGAACTCCCAAACACAGAAAAATCATCCATGAACACCTCCATGGAGTCCTCGATTAACTCATGAAAAATCGCCACAATACAACGCTGAAATGTGGCTGGAGCGTTACACAACCCAAACGGCATGCGTTAATACGCGAAGGTGCCGAAAGGGCATGTAAATGTGGTCTTTTCCTGATCCTCCGGTGCAATGGGGATCTGGAAATAACCTGAGAATCCATCAAGAAAACAGTAGAACTACTGTCCCGATAGTCGCTCCAGCATCTGATCAATAAAGGGCAAAGGAAAGTGATCCTTCCGTGTGGCATCATTGAGTCTGCGATAATCTATGCAAACTCGCCAGCTGGTGATGGTCCGGGTGGGTATCAACTCATTCTTCTCGTTGACGACCACTGTCATACCCCCTTTCTTGGGGACCACCTGGACGGGACTCACCCATGCAGAGTCCGAAATCGGGTAAATCAGCCCTGCATCCAACAACTTAATCACCTCTTTCTTCATGAAGTCTTGCATATTAGGGTTTAGCCTTCTCTGAGGCTGAACCACCGACTTAAACTCCTCTTCCATCAAGATCTTATGCGTGCAAAATGAAGGGTTAATACCCTTGATATCCATCAGCTTCCACGCGATCGCCTGCCTATGATCTCTCAAAACGCTCATTAACTTCCTTCTCCTCCGTTAATCCATCAGAAATGATGACGAGCAACTGGGACCCCTCGCCTGAAAAATGCGTACTCTATATGAGACGGCAACTCCTTTAACTCGGCGGGGGTACCTCAACAGATGGCCTCTCCGTCGGCATCTCCTCCTGACGATAACCTTAAAAACCTCAAATCTAGGGGAATGCTTGGTAGCCTGCATAAAGGGTCCTGCTTAACATCAAACTCAGTGACCCCACTCCCCTGATCATCCAAACTCTCAACCTGCGTACCAGACGCATCTCTCCTGCAAATCTCGCTCAGAATACCACCCACATGTGACATAAGTGTGTCGATGAAATATAAGGTGTCATCATGTTGGTGGGTATGCCTCATAGAATGCTGGATGTCGAATGTCACCTCATCCTGATGAATCGTAGAGTCAATTTGCCATCGTGCACGTCAGTCAGCGCACGAGCAGTGGCAAGGAATGGACGTTCTAAAATCAGTGGGACCTCGGAGTCCTCATCTATATCAAGAATGACGAATTCGACTGGAAACACAAAACTTGTCGACCTTACCAGCATATTCTCTACTCTCTCTCTCGGAAACTTCACCGATCTATCTGCCAGCTGCAGACTCATGCGCGTAGGTGACGGCTCGCCTAAATTGAGCTTAGCAAATATAGAGTATGGCATGAGATTTATGCTAGCTCCTAAGTCTGCCAGCGCATTGCTGACTGCATGATTTCTGATCAGACACAGAATCGTGAAGCTACCGGGATCAGACATCTTCTTCGGCAGCTTGTTCTGCAAGACAGCAGAACACTCCTCGCTCAACGTAACCGTAGTAAGATCCTCTAACTTCTTCTTGTTCGTGAGCAGATCCTTCAGGAACTTCGCGTACTTCGACATCTTCGATAGAGCCTCTACGAATGGAATGTTCACGTGCAGCTTCTTCAGCATCTCGAGGAACTTGCCTACTGCTCTCCATCCTAACCCTTCACCAACCGACCTGGGTAAGGGGGTATTGGCTTATACACCCTCATCGGCTCCTTCTCTGACTCCTTCTTCTCACCTGAAGACCTGCTAGACTGTGATGTAGTTGCTGGGCTCAGCCTAGGATGCACTTCGCCAGCCGGTGTCTCCATCTCAATCTCCTCGTCGACCGGCGCCTCATCAACTACCAGTTCGACCTCAACAGATCCTCTACCACTCCTCGTCGTAGCAGCGTTTGCAGTGGCGTTCGGGTTTCCTACAGTACTACTAGGGAGACCACCCTGAGGTCTCTGGTTCGGCTGATCGGCCAACGAACCTACTGTCCTCTCCAGGTTCTGTAGGGCTGTGCTCTGACTCTTCATAAAGGTCTCGTGCTCCATGAATCTCGACTGTGTCTCCTGATGTCGAGTGTCCTCACGTGTGATGAACTGTGTAAGCAACTGCGTTTGCTTAGATAACGTCTCCTGGTTCTGCCCCAGTATATCCTCGATCGTCGGGTTAGTCATACCCGAACAAATCCTCCTCCGGTAGCTCCTGCTTCGTTAAACAAACTCTGACGTGGCTGAAACCCCGGTGGGTTGCTGTTCTTCCAGCTGAAATTCGGGTGGTTCTTCCAATTCAAGTTGTAACCACCCCCAAAACTATTCTGATTTCGATTTCTCACAAACTCCACTTTCTCCTGTAGCTCCTCAGGGGCGATAGGACACGCGACCATGTCATGTCCTCCCGTGATATCTCGCACAACTGCTCCTTCTTCGCCTGCATATCCTTCATCTGCTTCGTCAATGCATCGATCTGTGCCTGCATAGCAGTAGTATCATCAATCTTATGTACACCTCTCTGTGCAGCAACCGAATCTCTAGACTCAGGGAACTCATAGCTACTCATCGCTATGTCCTCGAACATCTCAGTGCACTCCTCTGGTGTTTTGGCGATCATCAAATTGCCACCAGCAATAGTGTTCAACATATTCCTCGTGGTGGGCATCACTCCATGATAGAACTTCTCAACTAATGCCCAATCCTCGAACCCATGATGAGGACACTTAACCAGCAAGTCCTTGAAAAGCTCCCATGTCTCACAGAACAACTCTCCCTCCTTCTGATGAAACTCCTGTATCATGCTCCTCAGACGAGAAATTTTAGCCGGAGGAAAGTATTTGCCTAAGAATTTATCCCACATCCCAGCCCAGGTAGTGATGGATCCAGCAGGGAGAGACTCTAACCAAGAATGGGCTCGTTCAGTGAGTGAGAATGGGAATAGGCGCAGCTTGCAGGCGTCCTCGTTGACGCCTTGCTCCTGAAACGTATCGCAGATAGCGCAAAAACGAGAGATATGAACATTTGGGTCCTCGGAAGGTAACCCATGGAACTGGACGGTGTTCGTAACCATCGTGATGATCTGAGGTGGAATCCGCCAACTATTCACACCGATAGTGGGTCGAGTGATGCTGGATCGAGCATTGTCCGCGTTTGGCCTGGCGTAGTCTATGGCGGCTCTCCAACTGGGGCGTCATTGTTAACATTGTCACCCATAGCGAAAGAAGAAGATGGAACGCGTACCTGACTAGCTCGGGTGGTGCGAAGACGCTCGTGGAAATCTCGCTCTGGCTCGGATGAAACAACCAACAATGGTGGCCCCTGTGAACGAGTATGGCACATACAATGGTAAGGAAACTAAGTTAAATACTAAAGACTATCTAACCCTAAATGCACAAATTGCAAGCAAAAGGCACCTAAAGGTAATGAAAATCTAAGAAAGCAAGTAAACAACTAATAAACGACTCGGATCGTTCTCTAAAGTGCCAGTGTCCCCGGCAACGGCGCCAAAAACTTGATGTGTGAAATGTGTATATAAAAATTCAGACAAGTTTTAAAATGGAATCGCAAACTAAACAACACACAATCGGCAAGTGCACCGATCTCGGTGTAGTGTAGATAGCAAGACCGAGTATCAATTCATGGACACTATACGCAAACTTTAGATACTAAACCTCTATTGAATATAAAGTCAATATTTGAGTTGATTTTAATGTATAACTAATAACCTAAGTGATTACGAAGATGACAAGCACGACAAGCAACACAAGACAAGCACGAACTCGAGAGCAAGATGTGGATCAAATATATGATGAGAAACGACTACCTAGGCATCGAATCCCTAGAATCATGCAATGCTATTCTAACTGTGACAATGGCTAAATATCCTACTCTACGCGAATAACCTCCCACTAGAGATGATCAAATGAAAGATAAGGACGAAATGCAAAGTGCTAGAACGAACCGGCTCGACCTATCGATATCAACTCCTACGAGAATCAAGCAATGAAAGTAACTCTACCCCCAAAATCCTCTAGTCGCAAAGCAAACCAAACCTTGAGAATTGAAATCCTAGGAAACCTTAACCGCGATGTAATAAACGAGCCCGAGCTATCGGTCACCCAATCTACCCACCAACGATTAGCTAATAACCTAGCTCACCTAAATCGTCTTTCGAGTCACTTAATGTGGATGCAAGTTTTAGTAGATTGATTTTAATTATTAATCAAATTGGTTTATTTCTAAACTCGATATTCAAACCAAAAACCCTAAGACGAATGATTCGAATTAAACTGTAAGTCTAGGGGATATTTCTATGTGCCTAAACAACTGAATTCATCAATCAATAATCAATCAAAACACACCAACATGCAACATCAAGAACAATCTCAAGGCAAAGTTATGTAAATCGCATCAAATAACCATAATGAAGTCAAAATAACGTTTCAATCATCAAGTTCATCTAAACCTAAGTAGTTAAAGTATTTAGCTACTCATAATATTCATCAAAACAACTGAATAAGGTCTGAAAACAACTGAGTTCATAGTTCAAAGCGAATAGAAACCGAAAAACTAATGTTTAACGAACCCAAGACGATCAAAACTCAAAGCGGAAGCATCCTAGACCTTCAATCAGCTTCAAAATGCTCCAAGATCATCCAAGAATGCTCCAATGTCGCCTGGTTTGCGTGATACCCCAAACCCTAAACGACTGTGTTTCGTTTTATAATTTTTTTCGTAAACCGACCCCCATGCGAGCCGCATGGGGGTATGGATGTGGTCCGCATCCATCATTACACACGCGCGTCTTTTACTTTGGATGCGAACCGTATGGCTGGTTGGATGCGGTCCGCATCAGGTCCCTGGAAACCAAAATTTACTTTTTAAGCTCCGTTTCCGACACATCTTTCCGTGCTCCTTCCGCGGCAACTGTTTTTCTTTGTTTTTACCACCAAATCACTAGTTTCATCCCCGATTCCTACAAATACACCAGTTAAACAATTAAGTACCCAAATCGTGGGAAAACCATATACAAATGACTTAAAATGTAGGGAATTGATATGTAATATGTGTGTTTTAAGACACATCAGCTACCTAAGTATACATAATTAAGTTTTTTAAAATTCCGTATATGGGACTTAAACTTAAGACATCTTCCTCTCAAACCAAATGTTTAAAAACTTTGCCTTTGACAATGAATCACCGCCCCATTAGCCATACGTAAATAAGTTTATATTAAATATCTAAAAATAATATATTTTAATATCATTATTCAATAGAAGAGAGGAATGAAAACAAATATATAGATGACAAAAATCATGCCATATGCCCCAATTATTTGTTTTTTTTGTTATAGAGATATATAATTTCTATTTATGGATTTTATATCATCATTTATCATATTTATGAGTACATATATTGGCAATGGATTACATTTTTTACACTAAAAAAACCATGAAAAGGTGAAAAATAAAAACAGTTGCAGACTTATGGAATAGATATGATATACATGTGGTGATTAGTAATGTAGTAATTATAAGATACTTGAATGTAATGGCTTTCTCCATACTGAATGTAGAAAATCCTTCCTAAATTCACACTTGTGGGTGTTTGGAAATCATTGGTTTGTGTTGTTTATAGAAGGCTTTTAATTTATTATTATAATATATTTATATAATTACCGTAATAATATTTAACTTAAAATCTTAAAAGTATAAAGTGTTTGTGAACTTAAATGTCTAAATCGTTCATAAAAGTTAAGAACGAAGACAGAAACCGTAGTCTGGTAGTCGTCCACCATTATTTAAGATGTCGTCGGCCATCATTACCCTATATATTAAAAAGCCAAGTTTGTGAATAGTAGAATGTTGGGATTGAACCTGTACAAAGGAACAGATGATATAAAGCCAAAATACACTATCCGCGGTTTGGTTAATACTATCAGAGTTTAGATCCTCTGATCGCCTAAACTCTGCCTTCTAAAGTCTGATACCTGCACAACATCTGCCTTCACAAATGCCAAAGGTCTGACAGAAGAAAAGAAGCAGAGTTTAGCCATCAGAGTTTTAGTTTATTAGTATTATATTCTAATGTAACAATGCTTTTGCACTAACACTTGTTAGAGATCAGTGTTTAGATAGTTTGTTATTATTGTTAGATGTCACTATCAACCCTGAAGTCATCAAAGATGCTCAGAGGTTAGATAGTTAGTATAAATAGAAGTGTCGATGTAACAGTACAATTCGTCTTCTTAAAAAGATCTTTACACCAATCATCTTCTTCCATTTTATGTACTATCAACTGATTTGCAATAGGTTGAGGGGGAGTTTGTGAATCACATGCAAAGTTTACATAATTGAAAGCATGATGATGATGAAAACAAAAGACCTTTACTTGTAGTAAAAGTTTTCCATTCTATTCCGCTGCATTTACTTTATAAAAACTTCAATCATATTTCCATTCTTAAAACAAGACTACAAGTAAATCAAATTCAGATCCTAACAATTGGTATCAGAGCTTGGTCAATCAAAATTTGATTAATATCAATTTGATTTGAAAGATCCGCTCTCCCTGCTAATCAGTTGGATAGTTTTCTTGATACAGAGTTTTATTATGTTCAAAGTTTTTAAAACACAAATACGTTGTAAACAAGCAGAAATGGCTCAAAACACAAGGATTCCAACATTGGATCCATGTTTAAACCACCGATGTTGAAACAAAATGAATATTTTATATGGCAACGTCGAATGGTCATATCCTGGCTCAGCAAAACATCAGCTGTTGGCAATCTGTTGTGTATGGACCACATATTCCAATGGTTCCAGCATAGAGGATCCCAATACTCAAGTGCCGAAAAGTCCCGATAATTACTCTGAGCAAGACTTCCAGAAAATAGAGTTGGATGCAAAAGCGTTTAGCATTGTTGCTTCCGCGCTACCCAACGAAATCTATGCTGGATTGCTCCACTACAACAGTGCAAAAGAGTTATGGGATGCACTAAAAGAACAGTTTGGTGGGACTGAGGAGGTGATAGAGAATAATAGAGAAGTTTTAAATCAACAGTATGAGACGTTTTGTCACGTAAATGGTGAGTCGTTAACAGAACATTTCGAACGTTTTAGTTGTCTCATTAGTGAATTGAAATTGGTTAACGTGGAATTTCATAATTCGACTGTCAATAGTCGTTTCTTAAGATCATTACAGAAAAATGGGAGACTGTAGCTTACGTTACTCGAACATCTGATGGTTTTAAAGAGATGACCCTCACTCAACTTCATGGTCGACTCTCACTTATGAGAGAGAGTTGAATCAGAAAAAGAAGTTACAAGAGTCTGGGAAAACAATTGATGACTATACCTTGGGTAACACTGTTTTTTATAGTCATGAAGAGAGTTCTGGTAGTGGGAAGGATCAAAGTTATGATCATTATATGATATAACATCTGGAAACAATTTTACCTTTGATCCTTACACACCCAATTTTGCTTTTGCTGCAAATGGGGAAAGCCAAAACTCTGACAATATGTCCTTTGAAATGAATGACTTACAACATTTTGAACCTACTAATTTAGAAGAAATGAACATTTTACATTAGCTGGCACTGTTGAGTATTAAAGCAAGTAAATTTTACAAAAGGACTAGTAGGAAATTTCCATGGTTGCATGGGGGGTTGAAAGTGGGGTTGGATAAATCCAAAATCAATGTTATAAGTGTAATAGGTTAGGACACTTTGCCAGGAATGCAGATCTCAAACTGCAGGTCCAATTGTGACTCACCCAGACCCTAGACCTCAAAGCACTGCTCATTATTCCCATTATACCCCTGCACCACAAATGCTACATACTGCTCATTTTGCACATTCTGCTACAAATGTCCCTGCCCATTATATCCAAACACCTGCTCCACAGATTCAGTATGTTCAAGCACCACCTCAAGTGCATGTGCAACACGCACCACAAAGCACTCAAACTACTCAAACCACTGCTCAGACAGAGGTTAATCAGCAAAGTTTCTTTACACAAGGCTTTGTTGATTGGAGTAGTTTGCCTGAGGATTTATCTGATAAAAACTTTGCTCTAATGGCTAAAAATGATTTTGAAGATGAAAATTTTTGTTTAATGGCCTTAGAGACAATTGTTGAATGGTGATGAGTTGTGGAACAAGGGTAAAAAACTGATGAAGTTCAAAGTTGTGGTGAAGCAATGGTTACACCAGTGGTTGATCAAAACACTGTTGATGAAGAAAAGTCCTCTCTTCTGACCCATGGGATACTGATGTGTGTGAAGATGATTGTAATTGGCTCTCATGGCTGCTTCTAAGGTATCACCTCAGATCTTAAAGGATCTCTGTTCAGAAAAATGTATAATAGCTTTTGCTAACAGTAAACAGGTGAATGAAAACCTTAGGAACAAATTGTTAAAAATGAACTTAATTTTGAAAAACTTGTCAAATAGTTAAAATCAAAATTGCTTTCAAAAGATTCTGAGATAAGTAGCCTGAAGCATGAAGCTAGCATAACCAAGGACCAACTCCAAACTATGGTAGATAAATGCCAAGTTTGCAAAAAGGAGTTAGAGGATACCCAAATCACATGTGAAAAATGGGTAGAAGCTTCAAAAGTTTTATTATGCTAGAAAAACAGATCAAGAGTAACATAAAATTTGGCATTGGTTTTGAAACTGAAGAAGAAGCCATTGAAAATGTTACAAAAATTGATTCTGGAAAGGTTGAAGTTGTCCCAACAAACTTGGCTGGAAATGAGATAAAAATCATGATAAAATGGTAAGAAAATTTCTCTTGAAAAACATGAAGGATCTTCAACTTTTAAAGAAATTGAAAAATACCAATTTAAACCAACATGGTCAGATGAATGTGATATTCTTGAAAATTTCAAGCCAATGGACTTCTCAACCATTGAAGGTGTTAAGGCACCAAAAGCTAGAATCATTCCCATCAAAGATCTTCCAGCAGAGGTTACAACATCTGCTGAGAAGAAATCTGATAGAAAGAAAGGGGAAAAGATCAAACATCTGTTTTGTGAATTTTGCAACAAAAGAGATCATGTAGCTGGAAACTGTTTTCTTTTAAAAGCATATGACATAAACAGAACACATGTTATCCCAAATGATTCAAAATGTTATATCTGTGGAAAAACAAATCATCTAACTCATGAGTGTGCTTACCTCCAAACATATGATCAAAAGATAAGAGATCAAAGCAAAAGCTCTTGAGAAAGAAAGTTCCAGCTCTGCTAGAAATAATTCTAAGCAGGCCTTTCAATCTATTGAAACATCTGTTACAAAAGCATTGAACAAAACCTCTGTTCCCATAGAGGTACAAGTAACAGATGCTCCACCTGCCAACAAGTATCCAAGAGGACATGGTCAACCAATTTATCAAAAAGTTCCTATGAGCTATGAAGGTAACAAAAATCCTTCAAAGGCCAAAGTGAATAGATATCCTCATGGTTACCAACATTTGACAGGAAATGGTTCATAACAGTGGATACAAAGGCTCACTCAAACCAATAACCATATTCCTGGATTTGAGAGTGGAACATCTGTGAACCAATCCAAAGCCATTCTGGCTTTGGAATCTCATCTAAACTAATTGTTTACTTGTGTGCAGGGGCTTTGGAATCTCATCTAAACTAATTGTTTACTTGTGTGCGGGGAGCTTCTACTTGCCTTGATAGTTTATGGTATGTAGATAGTGGAGGCTCCAGGCACATGACAGGTTGTAGAGCCATTCTCAAAGACTTTTTGGCTCATGGAGGGGGTGATATATCCTTTGGTAACAATTCAAAAGGCAAGGTGTTGGGATCAGGATTGTCAAGGCTGGGAATCTCAAGTTTGAAAATGTTAACTTAATTGACAATCTAAAATTCAATCTTTTGAGTGTCTCACAAATGAGTGAAAAAGGATATGGATCCTTCTTTACAAAGAAAAGTTGTCAAATTATAGGACTAGAGGTTGTTAAAAAGATTGATCAAACTATTGCTGAGAGCAAAGCACAACTTGTTGCTCATAGGAGTGGCAATATGTATGTGGTTGATATGTTGAAAGATAACCCTATGTCTAATGCATGTCTGTTCTGAGTTGCTTCAAGCAAAGAGACAGAGTTATGGCATAGAAGACTTGGGCACACAAATCTGAAAACAATCACCACACTCTCCAAAAATTGTCTTGTCAGAGGTTTACCACATAAACAATTTACTTGTGAAGAACATTGTATTTCCTGTTTAAAAGGTAAACAACATAAAAGTTCTTACAAGTCAATTGAAGAGTCCAAAACAACCCAGTGTTTGCAATTGTTGCACATGGATTTGTTTGGCCCTGTAAAAATCATGAGCTTAATGAAGAAAAGATTTTGTTTGGTCATTATAGATGATTTTTCAAGGTTTACATGGACATTCTTCTTACACTCCAAAGATGAAACATATCGTATATTGCAAAATTTTGTCAAACAAGTTGAAAAGCAATATGACCTCCCTGTAAAAATCTTTAGGAGTGACAATGGGACAGAGTTTAGAAATAAGGAGTTAGATGCCTTTTGTGAGTCAAAAGTGATTGCTAGGCAATTTAGTGTCCCAAGAACTGGAGAACAAAATGGGGTAGTTGAAAGGAAAAATAGAACTCTTGTTGAATCTGCAAGAACCATGCTAGCAGACTCATGTTTACCCTTGTCTTTTTGGGTAGAGGCTGTAAACGCTGCTTGTTATGTTCAAAACAGAGTTTTGATTAACCCTAGGCATCCAAAGACTGCTTATGAATTGCTTTACAAAATCAAACCTCTGATCTCATATTTCAAAGTTTTTGGTTGTCCTTGCTTCATTTTGAACTTAAAAGATTCTATTTTTAAGTTTGCAGCCAAAGTTGATTATGGTTATTTTCTGGGATACTCAACCACTGCCAAAGCCTACAGAGTTTTTAACTCTAGGACCAAGTGTGTTGAAGAAACTCTGAATGTAAAGTTCAATGCACTTTCATTTTTAAAATCCCAGCAAATCCTGCTGAACTGTTTGATCTAGATAAATTTACATTTGAAGATGTGTCTGTCAAGACTAACACTGCAGGTACATCACAGTCACCACGACAAGAGCAAGGATATGATTGCATTCTTCCAAATTTCAAGATCTGTCCTTCAAGCAGAGGAGCAGAGGTTAGTAACAATGGTGAAAGCTCTGCTGGTTCAACAGTGGTTAATTCTCAATCCTCTGCATGCTCTCAAAACCAAAACACTGTTGATAAAAATCCATCAAATGTGGATAAAAATAACAAACCTCCACTACTATACCACCCACCACCACCTCCATTCCAATCAGAGGCTGAACAATCAAATTCACCAACAGAGGTTAGCTCAGATGATACACATTTGCAAGCTTCACCTCAAAATGCACTTGTCCCATATCAAGGTGATTTGATCTTCCTCAAAAGCCATCCATTGGATCAAGTTATTGACAACATAAATGAGGGAGTGCTCACAAGAAGCCAATCCCAAAACATTTGCCTCTTTGCTGGTTTTCTATCACTCATCCAACCTGTCAAGTATCAAGAAGCATTGAAAGACAACAGTTAGGTAGAGGCTATGCAAGAGGAGCTCCTTCAGTTTAGAAGACAACAAGTTTGGGAACTTGTACCACTGCCTAAGATTATGTGAGTCCAATTGGCACAAAGTGGGTCTTCAAGAACAAAACATATGAAATGGGTATTGTTGTCAAGAACAAAGCAAGGCTCGTGGTTCAAGGCTACAGACAGGAAGAAGGCATTGACTATGATGAAACCTTTGCTCCTGTAGCAAGGTTAGAAGCCATAAGACTGTTCTTAGCTTTTGCTGCTAACCACAACATCAAAGTGTTTCAAATGGACATCAAAAGTGCATTCCTGTATGGAAAGATCAATGAAGAAGTGTATGTATGCCAACCTCCTGGACTTGAAGATCCATTTCATCCTGATCATGTATACAGGTTAAACAAAGCACTTTATGGTCTTAAACAAGCACCAAGACCCTGGTTTGAAACTTTATCCACTTTTCTCTTATCTATAGGTTTTTCAAGAGGTAAAATTGATAAAACCTTATTTTTAAAATGGAAAGGAAAAGATTTGATGCTTGTCCAAATTTATGTGGATGACATCATTTTTGGATCCACATAGAAAACTCATGGCAGCAGAGTTTGAAATGAGTGCAATGGTGAGTTACAATGTTTTCTTGATAAAGATGACTTGGTTGATCAAACACTCTATAGAAGCATGATTGGGTCTTTATTGTACCTAACTGCTTCCAGACCAGACATCATGTTTGCAACATGTGTCTGTGCCAGATCCCAATCACAACCTAGAAAGTCTGATCTTATTGCTGTCAAAAGAATATTCAGGTACATAAAAGGTGCCCCACGCTTGGTATCGGGTATCCTGCTAATGGAAACATTGAGCTTTCAGGTTACTCAGGTAGTGATTTTGTTGGATGCAAAACAACAAGGAAGTCCACATCAGGAGGTGTCCAATTCCTAGGTGATTGCCTAGTGTCTTGGCAAAGTAAAAAAGCAAGTTGCAGTTTCCACATCTACTGCTGAGGCAGGATACATGGCTGCTGCAAGTTGTACTGCACAAATCCTGTGGCTTCAAAATCAACTCTTGGATTTTGGTATCACTGCTTTAAAGACTCCTCTCAAAATTGACAGTCAAGCAGTAGAAAATATCATCAAAAATCCAGTTTCTCATTCCACAACAAAACACATTGACATCAGAAATCACTTTGTGAGGGATTGCTATGAAAAAAGTTTGATTTCTTTACAACATGTCCATACTAAGGATCAACTAGCAGATGTGCTAACAAAAGCATTGGATACATCTACTTTTGAAAGCTTGATCTCTAGAATTGGAATGCTAAACATGGATTAAAAACAGTTTCTGGTGATCCATGTGTAAATAGCATAAAAATATTTTCAGAAAATCAAAATTTAACCTTAAAAATAGTTTAAAACTGAAATTTTTCAATAAATCCTTAAAGTCTGTTTCAAACCACTGATAGCATTAAAACACTGACCGTTTAGAAAAGTCTATCCACTGTCAAAGTGTATCCTCTGATAGTGTTAAACACTATTCATATCCACTGCCCAAATTTCCAACAGTGTTTGCCAAAACAACTATCTTCCATTTTCAATCCGAGGTTACACGTGGACAGACGTTATTCGTCAGTTGTTTGCATCAGATGACACGTCATCATCACTTTTTCAAAACCCTATAAAAACCCTGTTTTATCCAGAACAGAGGTTCACTTTGCCGTATCAAATTCAAAACTATCAAATCAATTTTTCTCTAAATCATGGCACCCAAGGCTAAATCAAAAGCGAAATCTCAACCAGAACCACCTCCTTTTAAGCTCATAATCAAAACTCCTCACAATTATACAGCAATTCTTGAAGAAACTGATTCAAACACAAGATATCATTCAATGATAAAAATCTTGAAAGAATCAAAATTTTTGAACATGTTAACCATCAAAGCCCCTATCTATCAAGATGCATAACTTCAATTTTGGGCAAACGCAAAGGTTCATTCACAAAAGGATGTTCCTTATGCTATCACATCAAAGGTGGGCAAAACACTGATACAAATTAGCCCTCAATCGATTTCTCAAGTTTTTGAACTAAATGATATGGCACATCCTGTGTCATTCTCGACTAATGAGATGCATGCCGAATTTGTGGAAAGAGGTTATATTGGGCAACTCAAAGGTATGACCATCTTCAAACCCAATTTTCCTGCTGAGATGAGATTTTTCTTTCACACTCTTTTATCATGTCTCTCAGCAAAGACCACAACTTTTAATGAAATTCCATTGAACATCCAGTATCTTGGCTATGCTATTTAACTGGATCAGATTTCAATTTTTCTCGGATACTATTCAATGATCTTGTGGCAAATTTTAATAACATTGTTAAAAGGAAAGCTTTTCTGATACATCCATGATTCATGAGTGTTTATCTTCAAAATCAGTTACCTGATGCTGATGTTAAACAAGGCGCTGTTACAAATCCAAGCGGCCTAACTCATGAAACTTTTACTAGAATAACAAATCAAGATAAAGTTTCCAAAACAAAAGTAGAGGGGGCTGAGAAAGCTTTACAAAATCTCAACCTCCTGCTACTGAGCCCACTGCTTCTGGTGATATGGGCTTTGCAACCACTACCCTGAAACCTATACTAGCAATCACCAAAAAGAAACCACGAAAAATTTCCAGAAAACCCACCAAACCCAAAAGGGCCCTCTGGAAGATGAGATCCCAGAGGTTAACCCAGTGATAACACAAAAATCACCTGCAAACACTGATGCTACTTCTTCACAGCAAATGTTAGAAAGATCTCCACCTGGATTTGAAACTCCTCCTTCTTCCTCACAAAAGGAAAAGGTTGTAAACACAGGAACACCAAATTATGAAGCTCTGGATCCACTTGGTTCCATCTTCCACAGCCCCTCTCCCAGGGCAATGTCTCTTTCTGCACCACAACCATCACCAACAAAGTCACTCCCACCAACAATATTGCCTTTGCTGAATGCAATTGACCTAGAACAGACATTAACCAGTTCTTCTCAACAACCTATCAATGAGAATATACTCCAACAAGTGACTGGGTCTGATTTTGTACTCATTG
This sequence comes from Scalesia atractyloides, assembly GCA_947069175.1. NCBI lineage: Eukaryota > Viridiplantae > Streptophyta > Magnoliopsida > Asterales > Asteraceae > Scalesia > Scalesia atractyloides. Next base: position 77,037,455 of record CAMTDV010000005.1, on the reverse strand, counting down.
CTAGCCCATCAGCATTTGAAGAGGATACATCCCTTGGGTTACATGTAACTCTTGGTGATAGTTCAACAAGAGCAGCCACTACAATTGCTAAACTACCAAGTTTTCAATTGGACAATGGTTACATATCTAAGACTCTTTTGAAGGCAACCACTGTTAGGCTACCTAGGTAACCTCTGATCCAGTGGGAAGTCCCAAGTTCAAGACCAAGGGGCATCTATGTTTGAAACAAGGGTTGAGACTCTTGTTCATGATAACATAGATCAAACTACCTTTTCTGGTAGGAGTTCAGATGATCCTATTAAATTAGGTGATGATCTAAAATATCGGGAATTGATGGAGAGAGTTGCCAAAATAGAAAGCTCTGTTGATGAAATCAAGGATTTGCTGAAACAGTTGATTGCTATAAAGAGCCAACCCTCTGTCCTATCCACTGATGACCTCATAAAAGCCGTAGACCCTCTGTTTCAACAACAAAAGTATTTTGCTGATCTCCAACACAAGCATCAGATGCAAGAACTTAGAAACATGGTTGATGCCAGGTATATGGATACAACTGCAGATATCAAGGCAATAAAGGCTCATCTCCTGCAAACCACTGGTATTTCTCCTCCTACAGTATCTTGGTAAACACTGATGATGCCAAAAAGGGGGAGATACCTTTAAAGAAAGAAGTGCTAAAGCTCAATGACAAAGATGCACATCCAATAGTGGTTATCCCTAAGCCAGATGGATCTAAAAAGATTGATGAAACAGCAAACATCTTTGCAAGCGAAAAGGAGAATACAAAGAAAAGGGTAATTGTTGAGAGTAGAGCATTGGTGGAGAAAAAGATAGCCCTGCAAAAGAAAAAGAAAATGTTGGGTCTTCAACAAAGAAGATGCCTGTTAGAAAAACAAGGCAATCAACATAAACATCCATCCCTTCTAAGACAGTTGTTATCCCAACCATATCCTCTGCTCCCTCAAAAACACTTACACCTCCTTCTTCAAAAGCAGTTGATAAACAAGTCCCAACAGATGTTACAACAACTGGTGTGTCAATATTGTTGATGCAGCAGAGGTTATAACAAATGTTAATCCAACCACTACTGTGGTCATATTTCCAACTTCCACCATATCTTTGCCCACACCCACAAGAATACCACAACCACAATCACTGATCTCAAGTTCAAGAGGAGAAAAACCACAAATATTATACTTGATGACAAGATCATCCCCTCTCCTATACCTGTGTCATCAAAACCAGTGTCCACCACACAGTTTTTCAACCTTCTTCTCAAATTTCTAAAGTGCCTCTTGCCACTCAATTACCTCTGGAATTACAAGCTATCAAATCAGAAATCAAATCTTTCTTTTCAGAAGAAGATCCAGACAAAAGGGAATTCCCATCTCTGCAAGGTTATCCCAAGCCAAGAAACTTGGAAGAATAGAAGAAGCTCAAAGTTAAACAAGTAGAAGATATCACCAAAAGGGATACCTAGGGAAAATCTGACAGAGTAATACAAAGTTACTGGCAATTTCAGTTGAGCAAAGTCAGAAGTATAGAAGACTATGCAAGAGACTTGTCTAAAAACCTGTTAGAGAGAGAAGCAAAAGCCTTAAAGAAGACTACATCAATCATATCATGGAAACCAAGTTGTATAAGGCTACAAGGGCACAATTCAAAGACTGGTTTGTGAGAGAGTTGGAAGAAGAAGTGCAAAGAATGCAAGAAATGCTAAAAGATCCTCTAAAAAGCCAACTTCTCCAGACTGAACAAATACAAGAAATTGCCTGAAAAGAACATAAAGTTAAGAAGAATGAAGGAAGAACTTATTGCTGCTAATTATGGATCGAAGAACCAAATCATGAGGTGGACAGAGGTTAAAGTGATTGATACTTAGAGGGCTCTTGAGAAAAGAAGGAAAACTGATCTTTCATTGCCAAAGAAGCCAGAATATCCAGCAGAGGATACAGCTCAACAGACTCAACACTCTCCAAAACCATCTGAAACATTTGCTATCTCTAATCTAGCCTGAATCAAAGAAAAAGGCAAAGATATATGGTAGAAGAAGATAAAAGAGTGTTTGAGCATATAAAGGAAGGAATCCAGAACATGATTGACTTCCATACTGATGAGACCACTCAAAAGCTTGCAGAAGATCTATCTCAAATGGCTCATCAAACAATGCTACCCACCTCAACAATAACTTTCCATCCTAGAAAGCCTTCAGACCCAAAAATTCTAAAGTGGAAAGTTGATAAAAACTCCCACGAATTAACTCTGCTCAAGTTTGATGGCACAGCTACCAAGATGAATATGGAGGGTGCATATGAGCTGTGTGTAGAAGACCTCCAAGAACTCTTAGATCTGGTGCTGGAAAAGGATGATGATGAGGAATCTCTGAAGTTCGAATTACAGTTTAAAGGCCACATCAGAGATCTCCTGTTGAGGAATAAAGACCAAGAATAAAAGGTATTTTTGGCATCATCTGTTCCAGGGGGGAGATTTTTGGGATTGAACCTGTACAAAGGAACATATGATATAAAGCCAAAATACTCTATCCGCGGTTTGGTCAATACTATCAGAGTTTAGATCCTCTGATCACCTAAACCCTGCCTTCTAAAGTCTGATACCTGCACACCATCTGCCTTCACAAATGCAAAAGGTCTGACAGAAGAAAGGAAGCAGAGCTTAGCCATCAAGTTTTAGTTTATTAGTATTATATTCCAATGTAACAGTACTTTTGCAGTAACAGTTGTTAGAGATCAGTGTTTAGATAGTTTGTTATTATTGTTAGATGTCACTATCAACCCTGACATCATCAAAGATGCTCAGAGGTTAGATAGTTAGTAAAAATAGATGTGTCGATGTAACAGTACAATTCGTCTTCTTAAAAAGATCTAATAATCTTCTTCCATTTTTTGTACTATCAACTGATTTCCAATAGACTGAGGGGGAGTTTGTGAATCACATGCAAAGTTTACATACTTGAAAGCATGATGATGATGAAAACAAACGACCTTTACTTGTAGTAAAAGTTTTCCATTCTATTCCGCTGCATTTACTTTATAAAAACTTCAATCATATTTCCATTCTTAAAACAAGACTACAAGTAAATCAAACTCAGATCCTAACATAGAATAGTACCTTATCCACTCAAAGCTTGCCATGTGGCAAACTTTTTTTTCTTTTTTTTTTCCATTTATCCATCGTTTATCAAAATATCGGTACGGTCCTGTTCGGTCTCGATACATGAAGGTAAAAACCAGAACCAGCCTAGTACAGAAAACATCAAAAGTCGGTACCGAATTGATATTGAAAATTTTTAGTTCAGGAAATTCGGCACTTCTAACCAATACCATTTGATCATCCCTGATCACGAGTACCGTACAAACACTAACGGTATCGTACAACTTTTTTTATTGATTTTCTTCAACTTTTAATGTTTTATTTCTTTAGTTTCAGGGCTAGGATGAGTTCGGTGCCAACCGATGGTCCGATACTAAATCGGTACTGGTACCGAAAATACCGGTTGTGGTACAAGTATATGAAGGTAAAAACTGGACTACCAGGAATGCCCAAAGTTGGTACCAAATTGACTTAAAATCTTTCGGTTCGGGAAATTCGGTACCGGTACCCAATACCATTTGCTCATCTCTGACCATGGGTTTCATACGAACAACATCATTACAATAAAACTTTTTTGGTTGAGTTTCTTTCGGTTATCTTATACTATTTTTTTCCAACATTTTCTTTTTATTCTTGTCAGTGGTTCTGTGCGTAACGCGCTCGTAGTGATTTCAAAACACATATAAACACAGACTAAATGACAAAAGAAGTTCACCGTGACGCGCCTAGAGTGATAAACCTAGTTCAAGTAATAGAATAGAACCCATTTGCCTCTGATAACCTGTAAGAAACTATTTAACTAAGTTAATATACGTTTCTTTAAAATTTGCTTTACAATGGGGTTTTTCAAAAAGCTTGTAGTTTGATTAAGATTTCGTTCAAAAAAAAGCTTGACTAGAAATTAATTCGGTTTTAAGCGAGCCAAGTCAGATCAGCTCGGTTCATAAACGAGTCACGATTCAAGCTCAAATGAAGGTAGGTTTGGTTTGTGGCTCGCTCATTAGTTGGCTTCTTGACTCGTTTGAAATAAACCCCAAGTTGTATGTATGGTGTCACACCCCCACCTAGGCGGATACACGGGATGCAATGAGTCAAAAGCTACCATGTAATTCCTCAAGCAAACAAGTTGTTCATGTGGTCAAAGCATCAAACACAAGTCTCTACTAAGTTGAAGTCCATAGTTATCTCATTTGTTATCACATGAAAAACATGCTAAAATGGTCAACTAAAAATAGTTGGTGAGTCGCAAGGTTTAGATTTTTGCGTGCGAAAACGATTTGATAACGTTTAAAGATAAAGCTTGCATGTGTAATGTAAAAAAATGCAAATAAACGTCATGTTTATAAAAGTAACAACCAAGCCTACTGAAGTTTTCGTTTTCACCCAAGATATTGTTTCACACATTAAAACAAGAGGGCACGTTGTTTCCGTTTTCAAGATTTCACGTTTTCAGTTTCTAAGTTCTCACGTTTTCAATTGGAGGAAGTTCACTCAAGTGTCATTTTTTAATCTCGATTAGTGTACTTTAGCTAGAAGTTACAAAATTAATGAGTAGGGGTGCAATCCAGATAGCGCTACCCAATCCTATCCAACAGCTCTAACCCAAAGTTAAATGGTTATAAATCAAGTAACATCAACACGTTTAAAGCATCACATAAAAAAAGCATATACGTTTAATAGCTTAAAGAGCATGTTTTCCACCCAAGATCTAAGATAAAATAAGATAAAAGGGGACTGCAAACTCACTGGTTGCAAAGAAAAGCTCCAATCATGATTCATTAAAGCTTGAAGAAAGATCGTCCTACGTGAGAGCTACAAGTAAGATACGTGTATAAGGATTGGGGTAATCCAACTAATAAGCATTGCTGGGGATTAATTGATGATTTACACATATCATGATATGAGTTATTGTTGGTGTATTTGATAGTCTGTATAGATCCAGTTTCAGTCTCGGTTCGGTAAATAAGAGTGAGATGGGTGAATTCGAGCTATGAACGAACTAATAAACATGAAAAGACATATGAATAATAGATTGAAACAAAAGGATGCAAAAGTCAAACACACGACCCTTGTCTCATCAGACATGGGGTCGTGCCACTCTCCTATTCCAGCCTATAAATAGAGGTGCATGGGTTGTCATTTTCTCCATCCTTTGGCACCCACTTTCTTTCACTCACCACCACTTTCCACCACTATCTACCAACATTTTCATCTTATATAGAGTTTGGTTTTTCTTGGGATCCAAGTTTGTAAGAGCTTATATTTATAACAATTCAATCTTGTTGGTTAACTTGTTTATTCATACAAGCTTGATGATGTTCATCATTATGCCCATTCTTGGCTAAAGTTCTTGCATTACTTGGTGAAGATGAACCTTTATTTTTTTTTTGAATTTCTTAGTTTTTGGACTTTTTATTTGGTGTCTGTTAATGACTTTGAATATGATTTTGTTACACTGAAAGTGAGCTTTAATCCATCCATTAATTTGTCTTTGTTGATTCAAGCATTTGTGTCTTGATATCTTTATAAAAACACGTTAACCACTTAGAAGGGGATTAGAAGTGTAGTTTGGGTTAAGTTCTTGACTTGCACGGAGGGGTAGTATACTTGATGTGCAAGGACATGGTTGTTCATATTCCTACTACCCTTAAGGAGGTAACACCAAATAGGGAACCATAGTAGATAATGGGTCAAATCCCTTATAATCAAAACTTATTTAATACGTCTTCTGGCTTTGAAGGATGGTTGTCCTGCTGCTTCTGACTAACATAAGTATGCCCAAAAAAGGAAGCCTACAAGTATAAAAATTATTTTCTTCATAGAACGACTTTATGTGGGTTCTTTCGCAGAGTACTCGGGAGAAAACACTACAGATGCATATTTTTTGTATAATTGATTATCTCTTGAAATTAATTTAGACATTATTGGGAAGTCGGATCTAAGTGATTCTTCTTGTTATTGCTTTCATTTATTTTTATTGCTTTGTTTTACTTTTAAAACCTTTTCACAAAACTCACTTTTCGGTTTGACTAGATGTTGATAACATTCTAGTACACTTTTCGATTTGACTAGATGTTGATAATATTCCAGTATTGAAAGCTTTTGTGTCCTTGGACGATCTTGATATCTTACCTTCGCTATACAACGTTAATGATGGGTGAACTTGCCTTAACGTGTTGTAGAAGTGAGTGTATTTTATTGTGTTTATAAATTTGAAGCTTGATTTTGTGACAACCGGTACTGTCCGGTTTATTATTATACGAATAACAAACATTAAGACAATAATATGTAGCGTAATTAGACGTAATTAACTTAAATAGGCCACTGGAAAGCCTAGGAACGTCTACTTGATTCACGTTACGCGATTTGATGATTTCAGGATTTTTAGCGCGTGTTTGAACTTTAAGCGAACTGACACCGGATGAAATAGTGACAACGCATAAAAATACAAATTTTGTGCTTATAAGTATCGTATATTTATAATTAGGTGAATTATACGGATTGTCGGGCATTACAGAGCACAAACACAGAAGTTACGCGGAAACCAGAACACACCGACAATTAACAACAAAACGGAAACACCAGACATGAATTTCATCTCGATGTTAATATATTATGATATATTTAGCTTCGTTTTCAAAATTTTATATTCACGGTTGAAACCAGGTCGAAAAACAGATCAGAAACGACAAACAAGACATTTACGCGGTTTTAGCGTAACCGACGAACGTACGCATCCAATAACGAAAACTGACATATTTTTTAGTGTTTCAAGCCTCGTTACCTTTTTATGGCTTTCTACAAAGCTCGGGTGTGAAAACGGGTCAAGAAAACAAGATTGAGTCGCACAAAAGATTGGACATGTAATAATGGGTTTGGGCCCAAACCCACACTACTAACTCTACTATAAATTCCTCTCAAACTTCGTCAACTTCATTTGAAACCCTAGCCCCACCCCTTCTTATCTATGCAGATTATAAAAAAAAAGAACTTACACACCTCACATCTCAATACTCACTGCTCTCTCTCCGACTGCAAGGATGACGGAGGCTGGCACACCCATCGAGGCGGAGGAGTGGTGGTTCGGCAGCGCCGCCGCCGCGTGTGGTGGCGGCAGTGACTCATTTTGCAGCACGTTTGAGCGTGTGTGGAGATTCAAGACCTCTATCCTATCTCTAAACTTTTGGCCGACGGATTAGGGTTCCGTCAGTAAATCCGGCGCCCCCTTTCCGGTGAAACCCACACAAAAACCTGAAACCTCTTTTCACCTTGTACCGCTACACAGATACACCCATCAGTTGAGAGAGATCGATAAGAGAGAGGGCGGCCACCAATATGGTGGCAGGCGACGGCGGCGGCGCGGCGGTGAAGCTGTTTTCCGGTATAACGGCCGTGGTTCCGGCCGGCGGCAACTCTTTTGGAACAGTTTTGTTTCGGACGCGGGTTCAGGTCAACCATCGCTCGGTTCAGTTTTGTGTTCAAGGAAACCGGGTTGTTTGGGGCTCGTGTTTAGTTCAACAGTGTCGGTTTCGGTTCAGCAAGTTCAGGTTTCGGTTTAGCAGGTTCAGGTCTCGGTTTAGCAGTTTCGATGTTCTGTCAGCCCGGGGGAGACCCGGTCAGTCAACCCGGGTCAAACCGGTCAACTGTCGGGTCAACTGGGCAACACGAATCTTGGTAAAATAATATTAAACAAAGTTCATAAATAATTATTTAAGTTTTAGTATAAACGCTATATCAAACTCTAACCCGAACCAACTAACGAACTCGTTAAAAACATGGAATATCCGGACGTATATTTAATCGTGTTATTATATAACTTGCAATCATTTCTTTTATAGATAAATTCGTATACTAATTAAAACCAAACCGACAACGTTATAGAATGATATATAAATATGTATTAGACTTACACGACAAGAGTTTACTATTTCAACATATGACGAAACATTTTATATATTGTTATAAATTGATTGTTGAGTTTTGACGAATATAACGACAACTTGTATTGTCGTGATCGTCAAAAAACAGAGAAAACTCTGCCTTTTCGTAAAAATTGTAATACGAAACGTGTTTTATTATAAAAACAAAACATATCGGGATATCAAGTATCTTTCTAAAATAACTATAAGTGTATTTTATTTTAACGACACTTATAACTTACGAAACGAGGTTGTAACCTTTCGAGCAAATATGGTATACTAGTTAACGGACCTCAGAAAAAAAAAAAACTGATATAAGATAAATTAATCGTTTATATTTATACCAAACATCGTCAATTCGTAAATTTTTATAAAATAAACATAATCGTTTATATTTATTTCAAACGTTGTTAATTCGTATTTTGTAAAATAAATATAATATTTATATTTAATTGAGGCGTCGTTAATTCAGATAATTTTATAAAATAAATATAATTATTTATATTTATTTCAAACTTCTAAATGAAGCATGACACATTATCGTAAGATTATAACACATTGTAGTATCCGAGTTATTACCAAAACAAGCGAACGAAAGTCGATTCTAACAAGCGTACAATTATATAATTATTTTATTAATTATAAACGGGACGCAAGACTATTACGACTACTTGGAAATCATACGACCACATCCTACGAGTCTACAACGTGTAATATTTTTACACAAACATTTGTCTACGTATACGCACGGCCATTCGGGACGGCTAATACGATTCCACAAGTATATAATATTCTTTTTATATAAAATATAATATATATTAAACCTCTTGGAAACTAAGTTATCCAAAACTTGGTGTTATCACCGACTACAAATGGGACTTAACCATACATCTTATTCGTTTCCATCAAACTAACATCTTCCCACTGAATCATTCGGTTAGCGATTCGGTGGAGCTCGGTGACACGTAGTCTAGCTACGTCATATTAGAAACTTATAGGTTGTTCCTTGATAGGAATGAGATAGTTGCATGCTACCAAGTTTACGTCTTGGAACGACATCTTGGAATCGTATAAAGCTAGCTTTGCACTTGATATCTAGGTGAATTCATAACCCCCACTTTTTACCGTTTTGCATTTTTATAAATGTTTTGGGGGTGGAAAAACATGCATGTTATGCAAAAGTACATATATTTCGAGGAACGAAAACAACAGGTTTTTAAACCATGTTATGAATGAATTCCAACTACACGAATGGTTTACGAATGGTTTATACTAAACATACCGGTTTTACAAAACACACGCGTATTTTCAGAACGTGCATGAGTTTCATGGCTAGTAATGGATTGTCATAGCTACAATTTAGGGACTAGATTGTCCTACATCTGAACAAAGGACTTGTCGCAACCCCCGACCCCACCCGGGAGCGGGAGTCGCGAGACACGGAGTTGGTGGTACCGGTGTTTGTTAATTTGGCAGTGGAATTAAAACATCAGGAACGTGGTTAGGAAATAAATATCAGAGTTTCAAAACACCATACTTTTTATATTAAACAATTGGGATAAAACCCATGTTTTCATTACAATACATTCGTAGAGGTAAACCCTATTTATGAAAAACATAAACTCCTTTTTATTTAGGTAACTTTTATAGCCACTTTTCTAAGCCTTCAGTGCTCTCCAGCTGGCTTCTATTAGCTCCACATTAAGTTACCTGAAATGCGTTTTAAAAACATTTTATCAGCAAGAAATGCTGGCGAGTTCATTCCATTTTATAAAACGACACACCATTATACTTTACAGTATTAAGAGCGATTACAATGTTTATATCAACCCAATTACTTATTCAGTATTTGTCACTCGACCGGATCTGTGACTATGGTCATATCACTCATTGGCTAACCCGTTGTCCAATGGTGACGCTTGATAAGTAGTGTATACAAAACCCCACATACCGGCAGTAATTGTAGAACAAAAGACTTAATCATTGTAAGTATAACTGAAAACATTTAAGTTTTACAAAAGTATTTGAGAAAAAGAGAATGTCTCACATTGGAAACTTAGGTGTTCCTACGGCCTTTCTGGTGATAAATCCTGATTACTTCCTGGAATTTCTATTAAAACATACAATCACATGTGTTAGTAAATTAACCCAAGTCACTTTAATCATACAACACACGACAGAACTCCAACGAATGTAGTCAGGCAGAGCCTAGACATGCGTTGGCGATTCTAGATCGATCAGGTAGGGTGTCCATACGACACGAGATAGGATTCCAACGAACGTAGTCGGGCAGAGCCTTGACATGCGTTGGTCCTAACTCGGGTAGGATAGTGAATTAGTGATGGGGGGTTAAGATACTTACAGCGGGCAGCGCTTCGCAGGTTTAGGGATTTAGGGGTTTAGGGGGGGTGTTGCACAGAGAAACAGAGATTCAGAGAGTAGATGGGGTATACGTTCGATTTTTTAGATCGAAACTGAGCAACGAACCTAGTCCCACGCTGCTCTATTTATACCCGATTTTGGCTTCCCCCGCGCGTCGCGCAGGATGCCGGGTTCCCTCTCGCGTGGCGCCAGAGACACCTAGCTAGGATAAGTCAGCCTGGTCATAAGTGTAAGGTTGCCACATGGCGCGAACGGTGACACGTCACCTGAAATCTCCTGCTCGTCGCGAGTTACACCATGGTCTTTAGCGCGTGGCGCTTTGGATGCCAAGGTGGCCCGGTCTCGTTTTGCATGCCGTGCAGTAGATGGGGTATACGTTCGATTTTTAGATCGAAACTGAGCAACGAACCTAGTCCCACGCTGCTCTATTTATACCCGATTTTGGCTTCCCCACGCGTCGCGTAGGATGCCGGGTTCCCTCTCGCGTGGCACCAGAGACACCTAGCTAGGCTAAGTCAGCCTGGTCATAAGTGTAAGGTTGCCACATGGCGCGAAACGGTGACACGTCACCTGAACGTCTCCCGCGCGTCGCGAGTTACACCATGGTCTCTAGCGCGTGGCGCTTTGGATGCCAAGGTGGCCCGATCTCGTTTTGCATGCCGTGCCTCGTTTTGCGTGTCCAGTTCTTTGTTTCGCTTGGTTTTAGGGTATTTTGGAGAGTTGTTACATCCTCCCCGCCTTGTTTTAAATCTCGTCATCGAGATTCACTGGAATAGGTATAGATATTTCCTTTGCATTTCTGACTCTAGCTCCCATGTGTATTCTGGCCCTCTCTTTGAATCCCATTTTACTTTGACCAGAACTAATCTCTTGCGCTTGAGATTCTTGATCTTTCTATCTTCAATCTGAATGTGTTTCTCTACAAATTTAAGCTTTTCATTTACCTCTGTATCTTGAAGAGGTATCACCAATGAATCATCTGCTAAACATTTCTTGAGATTACACACATGAATACATCATGTATTCCTGCCATTTCCTTTGGCAATTGTAGCTGATAAGCTACTGGCCCTATTCGTTTGATAATCTTAAAAGGTCTAACATACCTTGGGCTTAGTTTTCCTTTCTTACCGAATCTTACAATTCATTTCCAAAGGTTTGTGTCTGTTATCTGCATAACTCTTTTGACTATCTCAGGCCGCTTTCAATCTTTCCTTGACTTGAATAATTTTGTCAGTTGTTTCTTGCACGATTTCAGGACCTGATAGTTGCTTTTCTCCAATTTCTGCCCAACATACTGGTGTTCAGCATTTTCGTCCATAGAGTGCTTCAAACGGTGCAGCATTGATGTTGGTATGATAGCTGTTGTTGTAGGAAAACTCTATCAAAGGCAAATGTTCATCCCAATTTCCTCCGAAATCAATTACACAGGCTCTAAGCTTATCTTCCATTGTTTGGATTGTCCTTTCACTTTGACCGTCTGTTTGGGGATGATATGTTGTACTTAGATTTAGTCTAGTTCCCATTACTTTTTGGAAACTTGTCCTAAAATGAGAGGTAAAACCGTTGTCCCTGTCAGACACAATAGATAAAGGAATTCCATGCAATGAAAGTATTTCATTTACATATAATTTAGCTAACTGTTCCATACTGAAAGTTTCCTTCATCGGTAAGAAATGAGCAGATTTGGTTAACCTGTCTACAATCACCCAGATTGTATTATTACCTTTTCGTGTCCTGGGTAGTTTGGTAACAAAGTCCATTGTTATCAATTCCCATTTCCAAATTGGCATTCCGATTGTTGTAACAAGCCTGAAGGTTTCTGATGTTCAGCTTTAACCTGTGAACAGGTTAGACATTTGGCAACGTAGCTTGCTACATCCTTCTTCATTCCTATCCACCAGAAATTCTTTCTTAAGTCTTTATACATCTTATCACTTCCAGGATGCATTGTATACTTAGTCTAATGGGCTTCCTCCAAAATTCGATTTCGTAGGTCTTATTGGATAGGGATCCAAATTCTTTCCTTGTGGAATCTCCAAATTCCATCTGTTCCTTTCTCTAATTCCTTAATCATTCCTTTTAATCCTTCAGCATCGTCCTTGATTGCTGTTTCATGCACCTGTTTAATTTGCTCATTTAAATCTATCTGCAGGTTTAGTCTAAGAGAGCGTACTCTTTTCGGCTTCTCATGATACTTACGACTTAAAGCATCAGCTACTACGTTAGCTTTTCCTGCATGATACTAGATATCACAATCATAATCACTAAGGATTTCCATCTGTCGCCTCTGTCTCATGTTTAATTCCTTTTGTCCAAAGACATATGCTAAACTTTTATGATCAGTGAATACAACAAATTTACTACCGTAAAGATAGTGTCTCCAAATCTTAAGGGCAAAAATTATTGCTCCTAATTCTAGATCATGAGTTGTATAATTCTCTTCATGCTTCTTAAGTTGTCTAGAGGCATAGGCAATTACTTTTTGACGTTGCATCAGTACACATCCATATCCTAACTTAGACGCATCACATAAACTACAAAGTCTTCATTCCTTCTGGCAAAGCGAGTATTGGTGCGTTGGTTAACCTTTGCTTCTAAATCCTAAATGCTTCTTCTTGCTGTGGCCCCCATTCAAACTTAACTGATTTGCAAGTTAGCTTGGTTAACGGAATGGCTATTCTAGAAAAATCTTGAATAAAACGTCTATAATATCCTGCCAATCCAAGAAAAATTCTTATTTCCGTTGGTGATTCTAGGACCTTCCACTTGGTAATTGCTTCGATCTTTGTGGGATCCACATGAATTCCTCCGTGGTTTACCAGATGTCCAGGGAATTGTACTTCTTGTAACCAGAATTCACATTTTGAGAATTTTGCGTAAAGCCTTTCCTTTCTCAGCAATGACAGGAGTATATGCAAATGCTCTGCGTGATCTTCCTTACTCTTGGAGTAAATTAGAATATCATCTATAAAGACAATTATGAATTTATCCAGGTATGGTTTACATATCCTGTTCATCATGTCCATAAATGCAGCTGGAGCATTGGTTAAACCAAATGGCATGACTGTAAATTCATAATGGCCGTACCTTGTTCTGAAAGCTGTTTTAGGAATGTCCTCTTCCTGTACTTTCAACTGATGATATCCTGAGCGTAAGTCGATCTTAAAAAAGAATCGAGCTCCTTGGAGTTGGTCAAACAAATCATCAATTCTCGGTAATGGGTACCGATTTTTTATTGTCACTTTGTTCAATTCTCGGTAATCAATGCACATTCGCATTGATCCGTCTTTCTTCTTGACAAATAACACCGGTGCTCCCCATGGCGATGAGCTGGTTGAATGAAACCTTTCTCTAGTAATTCGTATAGTTGTTTCTTCAGTTCCTGCATCTTCGTCGGTGCTAGGCGATAGGGTGCTTTGGTAATCGGTGCCGTTCCTGGTATTAGGTGAATTCTAAATTCAATCTCTCGATCTAGCGGTAATCCAGGCAACTCTTCTGGGAAGACATAGAGAAATAGATATTACAAGAATATCTTTTAATTCTTTTCATTTAGTGTTAATGATTACGGAAATCATATACACTATTCCTCCTTTCCGTGCGTAGCTTGCAGCTTTCATTACCGAGATGAACTTTGTTGATCTTGTCGACTTATCTCCTTTAATTGTGATCCTTTCGCTAGATGGCACATTTACTTCTACAGACTTTTGATCACATATTATTCGTGCCTGATTGGCTACCAACCAATCCATTCCTAACACGACATAAAATTAGCCTAGATCCAGGGGAAAAAGGTTAGCAGAAAAATTATGATTTAAAATTCCTATCTTTGTTCCTTGCAGGATTTCGCTTATTTGAATAGAAGACCCATTTGTTGTCTCCACCAGACAGTCTTGGTGAAGTTTAGTTAATGGTTGATTAAGAAAATTGCAGAAGGAAGTATTTATGAAACTTTGGTTTGCACCAGAGTCAAATAATACTTTTGCATAAACATCATTAACTAAAAACGTATCGGCAATCACATCCGGAATCATTTTGGCTTCCTCGGCGGTCAGCACGAATGCTCTGCATTCTCATGGGTCCTTCCGTCATCTTCGCTTTGTTGGTTGCCGCTAGAGTTAGTTTCGGACAGTTCGCTTTGATATGACCAGCGGCTCCACAGTTATAGCATATTCTACCAAGGTTAGATTTCTTTCTGAGTCTTCCTCCTTATCCCTGATATTTTGCAAAAGTTGCAGTACATAGAGCATTTTCCTGAATTTTTCCTTTTGCAGTACTTACATGGGGGTGAAGAAGAACTTGCTCTTTTTCCGCGATGGGAATTACCATAACGTAGTTCTTGGGTGATCCTTTGAGCTAGGTTCCTTTTCTGGTTTTCTTCTTGCGTACGTACCAATTCATCTGTCAAGGTGTTTGCTAGTTCTACTGCTTCTTCTATGGTTTGTGGTCTAGCTGCTTTGACTACATGTCTGATCTCACTAATTAATCCCAGATGTAACGGGAGATCAATACTGGTTCTGGTGAGGCCAGGGTTGGTACAATTCTTGCATATTCAAAGAATGTGGTAGTATATTCTCTGCAATCTACCCCGACTCATTCTATGATTTAGGAATTTATAGCAATTTGTTCTTTTCATTAGAAGGACAAATTTCCTTTCAACTATTTCCTTAAAGTTGTTCCATTCCATACTGTAAACCCTGTCACTTCCTCTTGACTGAAGAATGGTATTCCACCACTCTAAAGTTGCATCTTTAAAAAGATTAGAAGCATACATGACTTTATCTTCATTTGCACATTTACTTATCTTTAGGACTGCTTATGTCTTTTCTATCCAGCGCAAGGCTAAAATAGCTCCTTCATTACCTGAGAATTCCATCGGTTTGCATGATAAGAATTCTTTATAAGAACAACCATATGATATGGTTCTTCTTCATTTTGGAATTGGAGGTTGGATTAACAATTCGGGTTTCCATTCACGCTGCGATTTGATTCAGGGGTACACGTTTATTCCCGTTTATGGAATCATTATTTCATGCCTTTTTAATGGTATCGATAATATAGGGCATATCATCTATGATTCCTTGGGGCACTATGTGTTCGATAGCACTTTTATTCATTTGTTCTCGTTATTATCGTTATTTTGGATTTCCTGATTTACTTCGTCTGACATCTGAATTATAAACATTTATCAGGTATTAATATCACAGAATAAATTAAATAACAATCATAGCATCACAGTGAACCAAAATCGCCGAGCATTGCGACTTTTATTCTTCCATATATATGATCTATACAGCATACTGGAATTTGAACATCAGTAACTTATGCACATATATATATATATATATAAGGTACTATATTTAACTTATAATCTATTTTAGTTTTCAAAATACACAAATACACATAAATACACACAACACACATATATATATATATATATATATATATTATATTATATATAAATAATATATAATAAATATATATATATATATAGGACAAGGATCCGTTAGGAACCACCCTTTATTGCGAGAACCAGTGTGAACAAAACATAACCAAAAAGAAACCATTTTTTTTTGTTTTTTAAATTTTTTTTTAAAAAGTCGCTATATATACTCAACAATAAAAAAAATTTGAGTACCAACTATCCATGCACATGTGCATTTTCGTCATTTCTTTGACAAATTCCATAATACATTACAAACATTAGACAATTGTACTTTCATTTACACTACATATGTAACACACTACTTTTTACGTTACCAATATTAGCAATGCACATGTGTATCTTATATATCAACATGAAATAAGGTGTTTTGGTACACTAATTTGAATACATTTTCTTTTTCATCTATCATACCATCTATAATACACTACCATGCACATGTGCATTTTCATCATTTCTTTGAAAATTCCGTAATACATTACAAACATTAGACAATTGTACTTTCATTTACACTACCATGTGTAATACACTACTTTTTACGTTACCAGTATAAGAAATGCACATGTGCATCTATATGTATTAACATGAAATAAGGTGTTTTGGTACACTACTTTCAATATACTTTCTCTTTCATCTATCATACCATCCATAATACACTTCCATTACCTCCTACCATCTATAATACAATACCATTACCTCCTACCATTTATAATACAATTCCAATATCAATATTTTCACTTTATTACATGTATATCAACACTGTTTATACCATCCAATCAACATATTAAATCAGAAAGTGACAACTATAATGAACCCATCAACCACTAGATATAACTAACCAAAAAACATATATATGAGCCTACTTCATCATTCAAAATCACAAATTTTTGTACCAAAACACGGTATATAATTGCTATACATAATAATGCACATGTGCATTTAATGTAAAATTGGGTGTATTATGCATGGTATTGTAAATTAAAGTGCAATTGTCTACTAGTGATAACGTATTACTGAATTTGTCGAAGTTATGATACATATGCACATGTGCATGGATAACTGTTACTCGAAAAAAAAGTTTTTTTTGGTAACGAAATATAACGATTTTTATTAAAAAAATATTTAAAAAATAAAAAAAATTGAGTGCTTTTTTGATTTTTTTAGATTTTATTTTGCAATGCAGGTGGTTCTTGCGGTTCTCACAATAAAGGTGGTTCTCGCATGAACCTTACCATATATATATAATATATATATATATATATATATATATATATATATATATATAATATATAACGTTATGGCTTCCTTAAAATTGCATTTCCCGTTCGTCATATTTCCAGACTAGCTTCTCCCCGATTTGGCGAATTCGGTTTCCTTCCTCCACCAGTTCATCTCCAAGCTGGCAGAGTTCTTCCACATGTTCCCTGGGTAGTATTGGGGTGGCACTGTTCAGGGTGAGGTGGAACTGGTTCTTCCTAGGGAAATGGGTTTTCTAGGTTCATGGGTTGGTCAGGAAATAAAGGAAGTAGCGGTGGTTCTGGATTTGCTACTTGGTTGAAATTAGGTTCTCCTCCTACATTTCCAAACATGTGAAAATTAGCTAGTTGTCTATCCAATTCTTCTTCCCACAAGGGTCTAACTTCCGGGTTTTGGGTGTTTCTCTCAGTTCTAGCTGCTATGGCTTGTTGTTGTGCTTGTCTCAGTCTTTTCTCTTTTCTTCTTTGGCTCTACTAAACCAACCTCTCTTTTTATGAGGAAAAGGTTATGCGGATTTGGCTTTGAAAACAAAGATATCTTCAGAATCGGCGGTGTAGTCGGTGATTGGCCGGGATGTTCCTTAATCCATGAGGGAATGAGGTAGGTGACGATAAGCGTCAGAAGTACCCTGATCACTCATACTTAAGTTATTAAAATAACACAGAATAATAGTATATATATATTTACATAGAGTAACATAGAAGTCGTCGGTATTTCCTAACACATTTGTTTAAATTTAGGTATTTCAAAAGAACACCTAAATGGCTTAAACCAGTGGCTCTGATACCACCTTCTGTCGCAACCCCCACCCACCCACCCGGGAGCTGGAGCCGCGAGACACAGAGCTGGTGGTACCGGTGTTCGTTAATTTTACAGCGGAATTAAAACATCAGGATGTGGTTAGGAAATAAATATCAGAGTTTCAAAACACCATACTTTTTATATTAAACAATTGGGATAAAACCCATGTTTTCATCATAATACATTCGTAGGGGTAAACTCTAATTTATGAAAAACATAAACTCCTTTTTATTTAGGTAACTTTTATAGCCACTTTTCTAAGACTTCAGTGCTCTCCAGCTGGCTTCTATTAGCTTCACATTAAGTTACCTGAAATACGTTTTAAAACATTTTATCAACAATAAATATTGGCGAGTTCATTCCATTTTATAAAACGACACACCATTATACTTTACAGTATTAAGAGCGATTACAATGTTTATATCAACCCAATTACTCATTCAATATTTGTCACTCAACCAGATGTGTGACTATGGTCATATCACCATTGGCTAACTCGTTGTCCAATGGTGACGCTTGATAAGTAGTGTATACAAAATCCCACATACCAGCAATAATTGTAGAACACAAAGACTTAATCATTGTAAGTATAACTGAAAACATTTAAGGTTTTACAAAAGTATTTGAGAAAAAAAGAATGACTCACATTGGAAACTTAGGTATTCCTATGGCCTTTCTGGTGATAAATCCTAATTACTTCCTGGAATTTCTATTAAAACATACAATGCACACGTGTTAGTAAATTAACCCAAGTCACTTTAACCATACAACACACGATAGAACACCAACGATCGTAGTCAGGCAGAGCCTAGACATGCGTTGGCGATTCTAGATCGATCGGGTAGGGTGTCCTTACAACACAAGATAGGATTCCAACGAACGTAGTCGGGCAGAGCCTTGACATGCATTGGTCCTAACTCGGGTAGGATAGTGAAATAGTGATCGGGGTTAAGATACTTACAGTGGGCAGCGCTTCGCAGGTTTAGGGATTCAGGGTTTATGGGGGTGTTGCGCGGAGGAACAGAGATTCAGAGAGTAGATGGGGTATGCGCTCGATTTTTCAGATGAAACTGAGCAACGAACCTAGTCCCACGCTGCTCTACTTATACCCGATTTTGGCTTCCCCCGGCGTCGTACGGGATGCCGGGTTCCCTCTCGCGTGGCGCCAGAGACACCTAGCTAGGCTAGGTCAGCCTAGTCACAAGTGTAGGGTTGCCATATGGCTTGAATCGGTGACACGTCACCTGGACGTCTCCCGCTCGTCGCGGGAGACACCATGGTCTATGGCGCATGGCACCTGGGATACCCAGGTGGAACCATCTCGTTAAGCGTGTCGTGCCTCGTTTTGCGTGTCCGGTTCTTCGTTTTGGCTTGGTTTTATGGTGTTTTGGTAGAGTTGTTACAAGACTGGATTGTCCTACAACTGAACAACAGGGCTGGATTGTCTGCATCTGAACAACGGGACTGGGTTGTCTTGTATCTGAACAACGGGACTAGGTTGTCCTGCATACATACATCTTAAGGACTAGGTTGTCCTGCATACATACATCTTAAGGACTGGATTGTACACTACTCAACACTAAGGGTCGTAGGTCGCTTAAAACTGTACAGTGAAGTCCTTGCTACATATTAGAACTATAACCGCCTGCTAGTCTACCGTCTTGAGTAAACGGTTATGCGAGGCACTTACTAGCTTGGGTTGGGTTATTGACTCATGTAGGCATGTTGTCTTGTCGTACACGGACATCGGCGGTTATTCAAATATTACAAACACAAGGTTTTCATATGACATGCGAGGAAAAATGATTTTATTACGTTTTCTCAACATTTTAAACCGGTTACTAAAAGGTTTATTTTAAATCTTTTTCAAACAACTATGAACTCGCCAACATTATGTTGATTTTTCGCATGCTTCTTTCTCAGGTTACACATACAAATTATGGCAGGTTGGAATAGGAGAACCTATGGGGATTTGAAGTACTTAGAGGGCATTCACTTTCTATAAGTCTTAGCAACCTTAAACTTTCGTTGTGCAATGAAGATACCAGGCAGATCATGCCCGTGATGTAATCGAATTACGGAGTGTGACAGATATAGTGTTAAAACTAGTCTAAAAAAGTTCTATACACGTCTCGTCACGTCATAAGGTTTGTTGCAGGTCTAAACCGACCATTCAAATGTTACATGTACCCAATTCTCCATTCTCAAGACAAACCATGCAAAATAACATCAACTCTTAATCAAGTTCTAGTTAAAAACCCATTCAACATTTGCATAGACAACTATCAAATGAGGCAGACTTTGACTTTTAAACTCACATGGATTAGATTTTAAAAACACAACCAGCTTACCTAGCAAAAGGATGACACACTCTTCTTTAGCAAGTTTTGAGCGAAACTCCATGTCATCATATATGCCTTGCAGTTGTGAAATGTCTAACTTTACCTGCAATAAACATTTTTCAAAGTCAAACATCTACATGGATAAATTTCAGAATTAAAAACTTCCAACAAATTTAACATACCATTAAAAATAGTGATCCTTGAGGTTTTTAAGCATGTAAAACACGGGATCTCCTTCAACCGTTCATAACACATATCAACATCTTTTCTTAGTATGTTGATAGTCTTCACAAAGAAATCATTTCGGTTTTCTCAAAAACTGAGGAAGGGTTGCCTAAAAGAAATCGATTAGAAAGGATTGAAATCCCATGGCTTTGACTATCTAACATCCTCATCAACAAAACCTCTTCACAATAAAAACCCTAAAAAAATGAATTTCTAGGAATATACAATTGAATGAAAAGATGCCAGAACCAATTTATATTGTAATAGATAAAAATCATGAAGATGAATGAACAATACATGTATTTACAAATGAAGATTCTAGAAAGGCTTTTCTTGAGGGATACTAGGATACTTCAACTCTATGGAGAGACAAGTACCCTTTTGGAATTGATTGAAAAAAAGATGGCAAATCTTAAGCTTAAAAAATAATAATCAATTTTAGGGTTTGAAGAAACCATACCTTGTTGCTTCACTTACACAGACGACGAATCCGAGTGTCTTTAAGAGAAAGACACGCCTGGTCTAGATATAGTGTTTATGAAAGGAATGAGATAGATGAGAATCCCTGAGATTAATTGATCGACTCTTTATACCTTTGTTTGCATTCAAATATAATAAAAGAGATTTAGATCTCTCACCAAATGAACGTAAAGATGCTAAAATACATTAATATGTTCAGTAACTGTTGCATACCATTGCTACATCAAACACAGAAGGTCACAGTTGATCAAAACTTCCAAATGCATATTTCAAATTATGAAGACATGATTTCCTCCTAGCCACTCTACCACTTGATTCAAATTCACATCAGAATGCGTATTTCAAACTACAAACATCTATAAACATTCAGGGTTAAGGATTTGTAGAAAACCCCTAAAATCTACTCAACGATTCATCAAATAAAAAAATAGTATAACTTAAATCTACATATACGATGGGTTGAGAGAAAATAATACCTAATGAAGAATCCATCGGCACACCACAACATTAAGGGAGAACAATCCAATCGAAGGTGATGTCATGCTCATCTCTTCTTTATTAGATAAGAAACACATTGTTGGACAACCTATCGGATTCCCATATCAGCATGGTGATGTCATGCTCATCTCTTCTTTATTAGATAAGGGAGCTATATAAAAAATAAAATGTTGTTTGGGCTCGTTTAACTAAACAGCTCTATTTCATGCTCGAGCTTGGGCTCGAGCTTGTTAAAGCTATGCTCATTCGAGCTTTTAACCGAGCCGATAACAAGTAGATCTCAAGCCTCTGGGCGTGTTTACACCCCTAGTGGTGGTGGGTCGGCTGAGGTGGTGATGGTGGGTCTGCTGTGGTGGTGGTTCAGGTGGTGGTAGGTCGGCCGAGATGGTGATGGGTCTTCTAAGATGGTGGTTGGTGGGTCGGTTGAGGTGGTGGTGTTAATGGGTCAGCTGTGGTGGTGGTGGGTCGGCTGTGGTGGTGGATGAGGTGATAAGGGTGGTGGTGGGCTATGGTGGTGTGTGGTGGGTGGTGGTGCATGGATTTGTTTTTTATTTTTTTACAATATATTTTCGAATGCCAATTCTAACGCTATAACTGTATGTTTTTTAACAGGATATCGAAACTCGGTGTTTTGATGGTGGTGGTAATGTAATCCTTATGGAGAAGTACACTGCGTTCATATTTCAGATTCAAACGCCTACCTGCATCCATATTTCAGATTCATGCACCGGGAGGTCGGTTTAGGATGATGTGTGATCGGAGTGGACTACATTATGCTGAGCTCCAAGTGACGCCAGCGAATACAGTCTGCCTTGTCACATGAAATTCCAAGACAATTGTTTATTCTATGTGGTCATGAGGTATCCACCGACGGGAATTCCATGACACTCAATTCCAAGAAGGGTCGCGCCAGCGTGGACAGTCGTTTATGTTGTCGGTTTCGACAACCACTGCTCCAACGGACACCTCTGTAGGTCCTCTTGATGTGGTAGTTGGTATGCAGAAAGCCTGTTGGAAGCTAGGATACTAACACCCAATTTTAAAAAAAATTGTTGTGTCTAGGTTCATTTTGTTGTTTGGACGATCGACATTAGACCCATCGGTTTCGTGTAAAAGAATTTAAGAATATGTAACAATTAGCGATTTAGGGTTTAGTCATTGTTTTTAGCATGACAGTGACATGTTTTATGTTTTATTATAAATCGATGTTCAATTACATTTTAAATTACGTTTCTTTGTTGGTTATGGTTAATAAATGATAAGTGAAAACCAATTATAGACATAATAATACTTAATAAATAAAAAGTTCGACATTTTATAATATATACACATTTTTTATAAAAACATTCTATAAAAATATGATTTTTTATAATAATACTTAATAAAAAACATATGCACGTTTTTTTTATTAAAAACATTGATATTTTATAATGCGAAAACAAATAAAAACTTGACATTTTTTAATATATAAACATTTTTATGACAATTTTATATAAAAAATCTATGAATTTTCTTATAATAATATTTCACAACTTTCCCCATTCCCAAGCATTAAACCCACCAAACTTGTTCCATCTAAAACATCCAATCATTTAGCAATCATTGGATTGGCTTGTCATTAAATAGGTGGGCCTAAGCTCAGGCTTAGAGCCCTATAAGCTGCGTATGGGTGGGCCCAGTTTCAAGCGTATAGCTCTATAAGACCATGTGTAGTGGGGCTTGAAGTTCAAGCTCATCCCTTGGGCATTATCCGACATGTGGCATCCTAGTCAGCAAAGGGGCATTATGGGGCTTGAAGTTAAAAATGGTGTAGTGGTATAAGGCTATTGGGGGTGGAGGAGGGTATGTCACACCCCAACCGATGGCTGAATCATCGGGGTGCGACATTAAGCGAATCACATTGTCCAATAGAATCCATAAAACTATTTTTGATGACAATATCTAATACGTTAATTTCCCATACAATTAATAAATATTCATACAATAGTCATTACGAATTACAATATTCTCAAACAAATCACAATCCGACAACTAAATTATGAGTTTCTAAAGAAATTGCAGCATAGAATCATCAACCTGTCACATACGTTAAAATAAAAGTCAATACAATATTGTAAAGGTTAGATCACAGGTTTAGTATAATATTAGTAATAAAGTGTTTTGCGAAAACCAGCATGATTAAACGTAGAGATGAGAATAGATATGTCATAAACACCAAAATAACAAACCAAGTAGACCGCTGATGAGATGCGTGATACGTGTTCACCGAAGTGTCACGCACGTAAGACAGAAAAGCAAATGCGAACCTTAACAACCTCGGGCCTCCGGGTGGCGGGTCAACCTATAGTAGCTATCATGTCAAGGGTGGTAGGCAATCTCAAGGCATAAACTAACACATAACAGTTCAACGATTCACGTAAAGCATGCGAGAGCGGTTTTTGCGTTTAAAGTTTTTAGCATTTTGTGATGTGATTTTCGTATAGCGAACGTATGTAACACCCAAAAAATGTGTTTAAGCGAAAAAGGGGCCAAGTGAACTCACAGTGATTGCTTAGAAAGTAAACACGGTCTGAGATGGATCGAAGGAATGCCGGATCAGACTGTAGGCGAGAACAGAAGTGCATCATTCTTCCGAGGTGCTGAAACGGTAGAAACGAAGTTTGGTGGAAAACGAGTCATTTCGTACGAATTTGTGTTTCGTACGACATGGCAATTCGTATGAATCTAAGTTTCGTACGAAATGGCAATGTACGAAATGGCAATTCGTATGAATCTAAGTTTCTACGAAATGGCAATTTGTACGAATCTGAGTTTCGTACGAAATGGCATTACGTACGAATTCTGAGTTTCGTACGAAATGTGACTTCGTACGAAACTTTCCTGTGGGAATCGGCCGGTTTCGTGTCTGAAATCAAGTGTGTTCGCGTCGTTCTTCAGAAAACCAGAGTGTTCATCCCTCCAACCTTAGGCTACTGATTAACCTAGCGCCAGAGAGATATTTTGAGCAAGTGAGTCTCTTGTATGAACTCAGACTGGGCTGTGTGAAGCCAAGTATGGTTCACACGAGCCAGTCCAGATCACACAAGTGACTGTTCTTGCCGTTTGGTGCGTTTGGGACTAAGATTTCGTCTAAAATGGATGTAGTTTCTAGTCCATTTCATGACGGTTTTGACAACGCTTCTTTCCACTATTCAGTGAACGAGACCTTAGTCGGTTATGGTCCATTTTTGTGTAAGAATCGAGTTTTAAAACGGTTTTCTTTGAATCAACACTTGGTGAGCTTGAAACAACAAGGTTTCTAACTTGAGAAGCCCAAGCTAACTAAAAATGCTCATTTAAGTGCGAACCCGAATTAAAGAGCAGAGTTTTATGAAAAAAGATGAAGGTTTTCGTAACAGAGAAGTTTAGATAAAATCAGAGATAAACTCGTGTAAAAATCGTTGTTAGTTGGGTTAGGAGAGATTTCGTGCGAAAATGCAACAAGAAGAGAGCAAATGGGGGAGTGTGGTATTTATAGGCGAGAAGGGAATGGAAGGGTTGGAAGGTTATTTCGTAAGAAAATGAGATTTTTGTACGAAAATGGATCATTTCGCACCAAATGATCAGTTTCGTACAAAATCTCATTTTCGTACGAATTTGATCAGTTTGATGCGAATTGTTTCCAGTTCGCGTGTTTGTGTTCCTTTGGTGTTTCCGTTTGTACCAGTTAGTTATATTAAGCGTTTTAGCGAGGTGTACGTGTATTGTATATATAAGTGTGTGTGTGTGTTTGTGTGTGTGTGTAGCTATAAATGACATAAATAACTGCGTTGAGCATTTCATGCATTAGGTGTTTGGACGAGATAATTAAGTGAGATACAACGCGTGTTAGTTCCCAAGTTTTGTGAGTATCGCGTTGGTGTGTAAGCGAGCGAGTAGCCTTTGGAAAAAAAATCATGCGGTGTCTTAGTATAAGCGAGGGCATTGTAAGTGAATGCATCGTGAAGCGCGATGTGTCGTGTTGAAATAGCGATGTAGTGCGAAAGTATGCGATGTAGCGTAGTAACCGATATAGTTCACATTATGATCTGAATCTCTGGTGCTAGGCGTAACGAGAGTAACGATCGTGAAAATGCGGGCTGTTACAGGGTAGTCCTCAAAGGATGATCTGTCACGTAGGCGTCCACATAAAGGTGGGGATGGACCCAGGGTGTGAGGATGGGCCTCAATATATGTGTGTGTGTGTGTATGTATGTGTATATGTGTGTGTTTGTGTGTGTGTGGTGTTGAGTGTGTGTTAGTACAGGGGCGGATCTACTAGGTATCCAGGGGATGCACGGGCTAGCCCTAACTTTCTTGTGTAAATGTGTGACGCTTCCTAAATTCTCTCCGTAGAGTAGTTGCTGGAGGAAAGCATAATGAACTAGGGATGAAGCAGCTTGTGTAGAAGAAGATGGGTGAAAGAAATAAAAAAATCTAAAAATAGTGAAATAGAGGAGTACTTTGTAGGTGTAGGTGAAAGGAAACATGCTTTTATCCTACTCTCTTTATCCTATCTGTATATTTAAACTCTTATATTTAATTTATAAGCTTATTTTTCTTTATTTTAAATGACATTCAATTTTTATTTTAGTTCACATTATTTTTTTTATTTAACACCGTAAATTTCTTGTTATTGTATTATGCATAAAAAACTTTTACTTAGTGTTAAGTATAAACGATAAGCGAGTCTTGGCTGGTGCTTTCAAAGTCTTAACCAAGAACCTCAGCCAAGCTACTTTTGAGCCAAGCACCGATACTGTTCCATCTCAAGCCTCCAAGTCAAATCACCAGAACCGCAAGCGAAAGGGTAACAACAAGAACTGCGCAGTAGTCCCAGCACCGAACTCCGAGTCTCGCCAAGCTGCTACTCCCAACGCACCAGCTGCTAAGCGTGCGTATACTGGACCTCACCCTCTGTGCTCCAAGTGCACATACTATCATGCGGTTGGAGGAAACTGTCGCTTTTGTGCCAATTGCAACATTATGGGCACTTCAAGGCGCACTGCCGCACTAGTCCACGTCAGCAAGCTCCCCCTGCTCTCGCAGCACGCCAGCTCCTCTCAATGTTATGCCAGTCAACAGGCACCGCAAGCACCAACAGTTCGGCACGTGCTTCTACACTTGTGGACCCGAATCATTTCTGCAATGTCTGCCCAAACCGTGTTGTGAAACAAGAACCGCAGCAGCAGCAGCTTCAGCAACAGCCACCACATCCGCCGCAGCAGCAACAACCACAGGCTTGCGTGGAAGGACTTTCAACATCAATCACCGCCAGGCTCAGAATGACAACAATGTTGTCAATGGTATGTTCCTCGTTATGGTATTTATGCTTCTTGCTTATTTGATACTGGAGCCGATAACTGTTTTGTATCGTTAGAATTCGAAAAACTCTTAAAATGTAAACGCGCTAACCTCCCAAGTACCTTCGACATTGAAATCGCCACCGGAAGAACCGTTACCGTAAACTCTTCCTACGTGATTGTACTCTCGAACTCAACAATCACAATTTCTCAACGACTAATTGCATAGGTTTTCCGGTAACGTAGGACGGCGTTTACGGTAACGGTTCTTCCGGAAGAACGGAGTACAATCACGTAGGACGGAGTTTATGGTAACGGTTCTTTCCGGTGGCGATTTCGACGTCGAAGGTACTTGGAGGTTAGCGCGTTTACATTTTAATAGTTTTTCAATTCTAACACTACAAAACAGTTATCGGCTCCAGTATCAAATAAGCAAGAAGCATAAATACCCATTAACGAGGAACGTACATTGACAACATTATTGTCATTCTGAGCCTGGTGGTGATTGATGTTGAAAGTCCTTCCACGCACAGCCTGTGGTTGTTGCTGCTGCGCGGCTGTGGTGGCTGTTGCTGAAGCTGCTGCTGCTGGTTCTTGTTTCACAACACGGTTTGGGCAGACATTGCTGAAATGATTCGGGTCGCCACAAGTGTAGCAAGCACGTGCCTGAACTGCTGGTGCTTGCGGCGCCTAGTTGACTGGCATAGCATTGAGAGGAGCTGGCGGTGCTGTGAGAGCGGGAGGAGCTTGCTGATGTGGACCAGTGCGGCAGTGCGCCGTGAAGTGCCCATAGATGTTGCAATTGGCACAAAAGCAGCAGTTTCCTCCACCGCATGATGGTATGTGCACTTGGAGCACAGAGGGTGAGGTCCAGTATACGCACGCTTAGCAGCTGATGCGTTGGGAGTAGCAGCTTGGCGAGACTCGGAGTTCGGTGCTAGGACTACTGCACAGTTCTTGTTGTTAGCCTTTCGCTTGCGGCTCTTGTGATTTGAGTTGGAGGCTTGAGATGGAGCAGTATCGGTACATGGCTCAATAGTAGCTTGGCTGAGGTTCTTGGTTGAGACTTTGAAAGCTCCAGCCAAGACTCGCTTATCATTGATTTCGGCTGCGAGTTGGTAAGTCTCTTTGATCGTAGTTAGTCTTGTAGCTTGAACAAAGTCGGCGACACAGTCGGGGAGAGCGCGGAGATACATCTTGATAGCTTTCTCGGTGGTGTCCACTTGACCTGGGCAGATGAGGCTGAGCTGCTTGAAGCGAGCGGTGAGACCAGCATTGTCACCACCGATTTGTTTGATACCCCAAAATTCATTTTCCAACTTCTGGATTTCGTGTGGTGGGCAGAACTCTTTGATCATGAGCTCCTTAAGTTCTTCCCACGCGAGAGAGTAAGCTTCGTCGTTACCGTGCCTGTTGCACTCGGCAGTCCACCAGTCAAGTGCCCTTGACTGAAAGACTCAGTGGCGTTAATGGTGCGAGGTTTTCAGGGCATCCGCTTTGCCTGAAAGTGATTTCGATCGAGTCGAACCAGTGAAACATCTTGATTGCTCCATCTTCGCCTATGAATGATGCAGGACCGCAGGCCTTAAACTGCTTGAAGCTGAACCGAGATTTCGGAGCATCGTTATTGGAGTCGACTGATGAGTTGTTGCTAACCGCTTGTATTTCGCTGACAATTTGCGGGATCACCTTAGCCATTTCCTTGGCTACGAGAGAGGCGATGTGTTTGTCGGGTTGTTGCGTTGAGCGGTGCGGCGAGTGTGAGATCCCATGGATGCCATTTGCAAAAGTGAGATTCTGTAGATTGGCACATAGGGAAATTAGATGAGATTTGATTATAATGGGTTTTTGTTTAAAAGCTTGCGTTTCACAACATATACCTATGATTATTATTAATCACATAAGGCACACAACACGTAAGCACGTATCCACATAACAACATAAGCACGCAAGCACATAAACGTAGGCACATAAGCATGTAAGCATATATTTTGCACGTATTCACCTTCACTAGATATTGCGTAGCGCCCTATGAGATGCGAGTCGTATAAGCGTAATAAGCGAGTAAGGCCGTGTATGAGGACATTCGCGTAAGTGGGTTGAGCGTTTTAGTTTAGTTTGCGATTATTTACCGTTTTAGATCTGTGCGAGTTGTGTGTATTTTCGAAAAGAAAAAACCGATAAATTGAGAAATCAATGAAGCGTAAAATTCACAAATTTAAACACATAATTAATAATAAACTCGATGATGCGTAAAATTGGCGATTACAGGCTTAAAACAATTTGGAGCGTCCTGGGTTTTGAGACAGCGACTACCCAAAGTGATTCGAAAATTCTCTGAGTTCAGGCACACGATTTGGCCTAATAGACAAATGTTCTCGCCGTACTACGGTTAACGGCATTTATCCTTCCAGTTACGTCGTGCCCCGAGTCATCGAAATAGTCGAGACTTTGGTGAGATTGAAAATCGAGGAGTGGAATTTGTTATTAAGATGCGGGTTTCACCCATAACTTAACAACTTCGTTCCTCGTTTGTGGTTTTTACCGTACACGTCGGGAGTTCCACTGAAATAGAGGTGGAGATTTTCATCAAGATATGGATATCACTCCTAGCTTATCGAAAGAATCTCGTGCAGTAAACAGTACGCGGAGTGAGTGATCTTATCGAGAGTTCTTGTTTTTCACACCTAGGCCTGACACAATCACTCGTTTGTGTTATACGAGCGTTTTCAAGCGTGTACTTTGTGTTAGCCTTAGGAAAGGCATGTAAGCATTTAAGACAAGTAGTTTAAGTATTTAAGTCGAAGAGCGGTCTAATTGGGTACTTAGACTGTAGACTAGGTCGAACATGACAATTCTACCTAATTCCCTATAGTTATGGCTCTGATACCAATCTGTCACACCCCAACCGATGGCGGAATCATCGGGGCGCGGCACTAAGCGAATCAGATTGTTTGAGAGAATCCATAAGACTATTATAAACACAATATTTAAAACGTCAATTTCCCATACAATTAAAATTAATCATTTCATAATCATTACAAATCCAAACATTCTCAAACAATTCAAAATTCGACAACTAGATTATTACAAGTTTCTAAAGCATAATCCTAAGTCTGATTTGCAACGATAAATCCTCAACCTGTTACATACGTTAAAATACAAGTCTATACAATAATGTAAAGGTGAGTACACATGTTTAATAGCATAGTAGTGATAAAGTGTTTACGCATAACCAACATGTACACGTAGAGAAAGTGAATCTAAGTAAGCTAACAATAATGATACAAGCTAACCAACACGAATGCGGGATGGAGTATGCGCGATACGTGTTCACAACAGCGAACACACACGTAAAGTAAATATGCGAGCCTTAACAACCCCCGAACCAATCGGGTGCTGAGTCCAAACTATAGTACTATCGTTGCTAAGGATGGTGTGTGAGTCCTCATTATTCACACATAAAAACAAACATTCAGCGATTCACGTATAACATGCAAGAACAGTTAGCGTTTAAAGAGTTTAGCGTTGTGTGTAGCGTGTTTTTTATAAAGAAGTATGTAACACCCAAAAGTGGGTTAAAGCGAAAAAGGGGTTCAAGTATACTCACAGTTCGTGCTTAGCAAGTAAACACAACCTGCTTATGGATTGAAGGGAGCGCCGGAACAGCCTGTAAGCGAGAACAGAAATGCATCAGTCTTCCGAAGTGCTGAAACGATCAAACAGTGTGCGGAAAGGTAACAGAACACTTTGCGTGAAGTTTCATTCGATGCGAAGTTGCACTTTGAGCGAAGTTGTACTTGGCTGGTGACAACTTCGGGCGAACTTGTCCTTTTTGGTGCAAAGTTGCACTTAGCTGGTGATAACTTCGGGCGAACTTGTCCTTTTTGTGCGAAGTTGTCATGTTTGGTGTCCGAAATCGTGTGTTTTCGCGTCTTTTGCTGAGGAAATCGAGTGTTCAACCTTCCTACCTTGAGCTACTGAGCATACCATATGCTGGAGTCTTTTAGAGCGAGTTTTAGTCATTTTACAAGAACTTGGGCTAATCCGTGTGAACTTTTCAGTTCATACGAGTTAGTCCAGTTCGTGCGAAGTGACTGTATCGTCCTTATGCTTCCGGATCTGAGTTTCCGCTTGAAACAGACATAAATTCGAATCCATTTCAAGTATATTGTTGACAATGCCTCGTTATACTACTTAGTGAACGACACATACGTCATCTAGTCCGTTTTTGGTGAAAAATCAATGCTTTAAACAGTTTTTATCAGATCTAGCACTTGGCGAGTCGAAATCATCAAGATCTCTAACTTGGGAAGCCAAAACCAAGCCCAAAACACTCGTTTAAGTGTAGATCGAAGTGAAAATAAGAAGTTTTTGGAAAAGATGAAGGTTTTCATAAATCGAGAAGTTTAGATTAAATCGAAGGTAACCTTGTGTAAAATTGTAGCGGAAAACGTTGTGGTTTGCAAAAAACGAGTTGATTCTTACTTGGAAATCAGAGAAATGCGGGTTTGGGAATATGGTGCGAAGTGGCAGCAAGGGGTGAATGAATGGAGGTGTTGGGTTTTTATAGGTGAGGAGAATATAAGGTGGCAGGGGACAAGTTCGGGCGAACTTGGCCAGTTCGGTCGAACTTGGCACAAGCTTGAGCGAAGTTGGCCTCTTGGCTAGGTTTTTGTTTCCCATTTGTTCGTTGGTTGCTTGTTCGGTGGTTTATTCGTATTAGATAGTTATGTTAAGCGTTTTGGCGAGGCGTTAAGCGTTGCGTTATTAAATTAATGTGATTTAACGATTAGTGTAAGCGAGAGCGTTGTGATAACGAGTACAACCATAAAACATAAAGCACACATAACACATAAGTAACATAATTAGTTTGCGATTTGGTTTGCGTTTAGAGTTGCGTGTATTGAGCGATTTAAATGCGGTATATAAGCGATATAAAATGCGTTTCAAATTAGTTTAACCATTAGAATGAATCTCAGAGTACAAACGAGTTTTAAACAGAAATAAACGCAAATAACGGGATTCGGCTAACAATCCGAAAGAACGGGTTGTTACAGTTACAACCCAAAAGTGAGAAAGCGGTAAATGGGTCGACTGAACTCACGGTTTTGCAAGCATTCCGACTTGGTAATCCGTGAAGAGTTGTTTAAGTTTCGGGATGAACACGAGTTATCCTAAAAGAGGAAAACGTAGGTGTGAGTATTCGGTTGATTTATGGAAGATTCGGGATTATTCGGGCATATGTATAAGGATTTAAAGTATAAAGTATAAGAATATAAAAATAGTCACTAAGGCATAACACTCGTTTCTTGACACTGTGTTAACCCGTATCGGTTTGATGTGATTTCATAGGTTTTGAAACCTATTAGAATCGTAAACGAGGAATTACACACTTAAGTGATAAACTTATTATCTTGACAAGTGATTAGTTATTCATTATCAAGAGTTCGGTTTAAGGATTATATTATAGTCCATAGTTAGTATATACTCATAATAATAAACTACAACTAACAAAGATTTCATATAAGTCATGGAGGAGGTAGGAGGTAGAACCATCCATTTAGGAACCTCGTATGATGTTCACCACTACTCAAGTTGTCATAGACAACAAGGAGGGTCAAGAACAATGTTAACAACAAGAATGTAAATGGTGTCACTATACCAAGTAGCCAAGTAAATCTCAACCCGGTGAGCACGCGTAGACACACGGCGATGGCTAGACGGGGTTGTGTTCCTCTTCAACTAGCAAACTGGCTTAGGAAAATGATAGGAAATAATCAATGATGTGTGGTCTTAGATTTTAGGATAGCCCAAGCTAACCAAGATAGACACAA
Organism: Scalesia atractyloides; assembly: GCA_947069175.1. Taxonomy (NCBI): domain Eukaryota; kingdom Viridiplantae; phylum Streptophyta; class Magnoliopsida; order Asterales; family Asteraceae; genus Scalesia; species Scalesia atractyloides. Next base: position 77,004,842 of record CAMTDV010000005.1, on the reverse strand, counting down.
TGAACAAGTTCAAGACTTGCATCACTTGTGAGCTTAAAGCTCTATGAAAAAGAAAGTTGGAGTGTTTTAACACTCCTGTTTGAATGTATAACAAGCCTAGGTTAGTCTCCTTAATCATCAAGTTGATTAGAAGCTCAAGAACACTAGGATGGATGAAGAAAACATGAGTTAAACAAGTTTTGAAAAAGTTTTAGTAACTTCAGAAACTTTCAGCCTACTTTGCAGCCTTTTTGGTGAATACCTTGGTCTGGAAATGCCATGACAAGTCCGTGGGTTCGAACCTAAGATGATCCAAGGAAGTAGGAAGAAGAATCAAAGGATTTCGTCAAGTATTGAGCAAGTTATGCTCACTTTTGTGAAGGAGGTACAATCTGCTCGAATTTCGATGTTGCAAGTGTTCTTGAGATGATTTGAGAGTGATTTGAGATGGATTAGAGAGTTGTAAAAGTGTGAAATGGCTTGGAGGATGCTTGGTATTTATAAGGGATGAATTAAGGTTGATAGGAGGTGATTAAAGGGGTTTAAAAGTGATTGGGTGAGAGATTAGTGGTGGATCCGTGCTAATTCGCGAGCTAAAACACACTCTGCCGCACAGGACCCCTTGCGGACCTGGTCCGGTGAAAATGTTGTTTTTTGTTGTTTTGTTCAAATGTGACGGTTTATTAGTTTATTAGGGTATTTTATGGATAATTAAAGCATTATAAGCATAAATGTCGTGTTACAAGGTATATTATGTATAAAACGATCGAGATCGGTATAAACATTACGTATAATGCATGTATAATGTATCAATGTCGCGTATTAGCAAGTATGTCACGTTTACGTGTATGAGCATCATGTATAAGTATGTATGATTGTGTATAACAAGTATTGAGATAAAAGTATGATCCATTATTATTCAAGTCTCGATTACAAAGGTTACAATGAAAATGCGAATACGAGATACAAAGGTTTCCAAAAAATAGCAATACAAGACTAGCTTTCTAAACATGGAAAGTATGAAAAAGCGAGGCGTTACAGTCTCCCCTCCTTTAGGAAATTTTGTCCCGAAATTTAGGAAGATGCAATGAAGAGATGCGGATACTTAGTCTTCATATCCCTTTCGAGTTCACAAGTAAATTCACGCCACGTTTCCCTTCCCATCAAACCTTGATGATCGGGATTCGACTGCGCGTTAGTTGCTTGATTCCTCGGTCCATGATTTCGACCGGTTTCTCCACGAAATGCAATGTCTCATTGATTTGAAGATCTTCGAGTAGAATTGATGTCCTTCTTCAGCTAAACACTTCGACACATGAAACACGGGATGAACATTGTTAAGCGCTTGCGGTAGGTCCAGTCGATATGCTACTTGCCAATCCTTTCGAGAATCTTGAAAGGACCTATGTAGGAAGGAGCGAGTTTGCTTTCTACCAAAACGAACAACACCCTTCCAATGGGATATCTTGAGAAGTACCTGATCACCAACATTAAATTCCAAAGGTTTGCGTCTCTTGTCTGCGTAACTCTTTTGACGACTTCGAGCTTTGAGGAGGTTATCACGAATTTGTAGGATTTTGTCCGTCGTCTCTTGTATTAATTCGGGACCGGTGATCTGAACATCTCCAATCTCGTGCCAACAAATAGGCGAACGACACTTACACCATACAATGCTTCAAATGGAGTCCATTTGAATACTGGCGTGATAACTATTATTGTACGAGAATTCTACCAACGGTAAGTGCGAATCCCAATTGCCGCCAAAATCGATTACGCAAGAACGAAGATATCATCTAAGGTTTGGATTGTAGCATCGTTTGACCATCAGACTGAGGATGAAAAGCGGTGCTGAGGTTTAGACAAGTGCCAAGGGCGGTTTGAAACGCTTGCCAAAGGCGGGAGGTTAAACGAGCGTCGCGATCAGAGATAATATCAAGAGGAGTACCATGACGACTGATGACTTCATCCGTGTAGATACAGCCAATTTCTCGACTTTATAATCTTCAAGAATGGTGAGGAAATGAGCGGATTTGGTCAAGCTGTCAATGATAACCCAGATGTTGTCATGACCAGATGAAGTACGAGGCAATTTAGTGATAAACTCCATGGCAATGCTCTCCTATTTCCAGACAGGGACTTCTGGTTGTTGGAGCAAACCTAGAGGGACGTTGATGTTCGGCCTTGACTTTGGAACATGTAAGACACTTTGAGACGTAAAGGGAGATTTTCTTCTTCATCCCAGGCCACCAATAAGATGCTCGAAGATCATGATACATCTTGTCGGCGCCAGAATGAATGGAGTATCGGATTTGTGGGCTTCGTCCATCAAGGTGTTTCGAAGGTTGAGATGATCGGGAATCCAAATGCGACCATGGTAGTAAAGAATACCATCGGGCTTAGCTTTGAGTGGGTTTTCGACTCCACAATTCAACTCGTTAGCAAGGTTACCCTCGTTGATGACGGTAAATTGTGTTTAGGACAATTAACTCGTTGAGTTTTCCCACGATTTGGTAGCAACGAACACTCTTAACATGAGTCTTACGACTGAGTGCATCGGCCACAACGTTTGCCTTACCAAGGGGGTAGCGAATGTCACAGTCGTAGTTGTTTAACAATTCTACCCAACGATGTTGATGCATGTTGAGTTCCTTTTGATCAAAGATATGTTGGAGGCTCTTGTGGTCGGTGAAGACCGTACACTTTGTACCATAAAGGTAGTGTCACCAAATCTTTAATGCAAAAACAACTAACCAAGTTCAAGGTCGTGCGTAGTATAGTTTTTCTCATGAATTTTGAGTTGTCTTAACGCATAAGCGACAACCTTGTCTTGTTGCATAAGAGTGCAACCAAGACCTTGGTTTGAAGCATCGCAATGCACGACGAAATCGTCATTTCCATCGGGAAGTGTATGATTTAGGAGCATTACAAAGCATGTCCTTGAGAGTTTGAAAAGACTCCTCTTGTTCGGGACCCCAAACAAAAGGTTTACCTTTTTGGGTCAAAGACGTTAAGGAACAGCGATCTTAGGAAAATTCGAGATGAAGCGGCGACAATACCCAGCTAGCCAAGGAACGAACGAATTTCAGAAGGCGATTTGGGTGCAATCCAATTCTTCACAGCTTCTATCTTTGCGGGGTCAACGTGAATACCGAGTTCATTGACGGTGTGACCAAGGAATTGAACCTCTTTTTGCCAAAATTCACACTTGGAGAATTTGGCATAAAGACGTTCGGTTCGCAAAAGCTGAAAGGATAAGTTGCAAATGTTGCCCATGTTTTTCTTTCATCTTGGAGTAGATGAGGATATCGTTGATGAATACAATTACGAAGTGATCGAGGAAAGGTTTACACACGCAGTTCATGAGATCCATAAACACTGCAGTCTCATTGGTCAAACCAAAAGGCATGACCACGAACTCGTAGTCTCCATAACGTGTGCGGAAAGCAGTTTTGGGTACATCTTCATCGGAAACCCGAAGTTGATGATAGCCAGATCGGAGGTCGCTATTCGAGAAACAAGTCACACCTTGAAGTTGGTCAAAGAAATCGTCAATTTGGGGAAGAGGGATATCGGTTTTTGACTGTAAGTTTATTGAGTTCACGATAGTCAATACACATCCGAAAGGATCCATCTTTCTTCTTGACGGAAAAAACGGGAGGCCCCACGGAGAAGTACTAGGGCATATAAAGCCTTTATCAAGAAGCTCTTGAAGTTGGTTTGATAGCTCTTGCATTCCCGAGGGTGCTAAACGATAGGGAGCCTTCACAACAGAGTTGCGCCAGGGATGAGGTCAATACGAAAGTCAACGGATCGAGGAGGCGGAGGACCAGGAAGATCCACAGGAAAAACATCTGGGAAATTGCAAACGATAGGAAGTCACTTACACTCGGACCCTTGTCTTTCTTTTCCACAACGTGGGCCAGAAAGGCGAAGTATTCCTTGCGCAAGTATTTGCTTGCTTGAATACATGACATAAGCTTAAGACCTTTAGAAGGTTTCTCGCCATAGACGTGTAACGAATCGTTGTTAGGAAGAGGAAGACGAATGAACTTCTCGGAACAGACAACTTCAGCACGAACTCGCCTAAGCCAGTCCATACCTACTATGATATCGAAGCTTCCCAATTGCATGGGAATAAGGTCAATTGAAAACGTATGATCATTATGATTCAAGGAGCAATTAGAAAGGACAGAATCAACGGTGATGGATTTCCCGTTAAAGCAACTTCGACAGCGAAAGGATTAGGCAATTTGGAGCGTTCACACTTAAGTAAAGGTTCAAATTCAACAGACACAAAACTTTTATCGGCACCAGTATCAAACGGACATGAAGCATAAATATGGTTGACAAGGAATGTACCAGTGATGACGTCATTGGAGTTTTGAGCCTGAGCAGAGGTATGCATGAAGGCTCGTCCGTTAGCAGGCTGAGGCTGTTGTTGTTGTTGTTGTGGAGGCTGCTGGTTGAGTTGGGGACACACGTTGGCGAGATGGTTGAGGTTGCCACATTTGTAACATGCTCGCACAGGAGCATTCTGACGCTGCGGTTGAGGTTGGGTTGGGTTAGGGTTAGGCATGATGCTTGATTGCTTTGGGGTTGGCGTCAATGGCTAGTGAAATGCCCCATCCTGTTACAGTTGGCGCATTTCCGACACGGGGTGGATGGGAGATGGTGGTTGGTGCACCGTTCACATTTAGGCCAAGTATCGGTGTAGTTTTGTTTGGGTGGCTCGGTGTTTTGGGTAGTGGAGACGGCGTTTTTGGTGGGGGGTTGGACGGAGTAACGACCGCGCAATTCTGAGCAGAAGCCTTACGCTTCTTGTTCTGGTTGTTTTGTTTCTTGGCTTAGAAGGTAGGTGATTTAGTAGTGGTGGTATCAACGATGGCTTGGTGTGCATGCTTCGTGGAGACCTTGTCGTAGGCTCCATGATGGATGCAATTGTGGTTCATTTGATTGTGATGCTATAAGCATCTTCGAGGGTTTTAGGGCTAGCGGCGGCGACATGGTTCATTAATACAGGCGAGAGGCAACAAATGAGTTTGGCGATTGCCTTGGGGACGGTATCCACTTGCCTGGGGCAAAGGATACTCAACTGTTTGAAGCGCGGATCAATCCTTCGGCGTCGCTCCCATGCTGGGTGTGGTTCCAGAATTCGTTTTTTGAGTTTCTGGGTCTCGTGAGGAGGACATAATTGGTCCTTCATGAGCTGCTTTAGCTCTTCCCAAGGTAATGCGTGAGCTGCTTCATTGCCACGCTTGTTTCTTTCAGTGGTCCACCACTCGAGGGCTCTCTCTCGAAAGACCATGTGGCGTTCAAGGTTCGGAGCTCATCAGGGCATCCGCTTTGCAAAAAGGTGAGTTCGATCGCGTCGAACCAGTTCATGATGGCAGTATCACCATCATTACCGTGAATTCCATGAGCTTACAAGCCATGAACTGTTTGAACTGGAACATTGCTTTGGGGGGTCCACCTTTGAGTCAATGGAGGACTTGGGAGTTTCATGGATGGTTTGTGTTGATGCATATGTCTGTTGCCTACGTCATCGTATAACGTCGAGTCAGTGTTTTGGAGCGAAAAGTTAAGTTTATGTGTGATATGAGACAAGTTCGCCCGAACTTGTAGAGCACATGAACAAGTTCGTCCGAACTTGTCCTATGAAGGACAAGTTCGCCCGAACTTGGTCATGTCCCATTTCAAGTGAACTTGTCATAGTATATATAGATGTCTTTGGTTTTCATTTGTAAGATTCAGAGATTTTGTAACTTGGACAGCGAAGCTCTAACCAAGTGTTTCCAGGATCTATAAGGTTTATACGTCAATGAAACAGTGATTAATCAGTAACAAACTAGTATCCAATGTCGCCTATGCAAACGTATTCCGCACGTTTACCTTAGGTTTTCCTAATTAGGACCCGAACGATCCATACAACAGACCCTCAATTGGTATCAGAGCAGGATTGGCCTAATTTGAAGACATTGGACATAGAACATCTCATCTTCTACTCATTTCATTCTTTTAAAACTTTTCTTGGACATTGCATGGAGAAAATGGACTGATTTTCAAGTGTAATACGTAAAATCCATAATAGTAAAACCCTTGAAAAGATCAGAGCTTAAAACAAACGAATTCATGTCGAAAATTTAAAAAAACCATGTTTAAAACACATGTTCACTCGAACTTATCATCAAGTTCGCTCGAACTTGACTGAAAAATTCACTTTTTTAGTGATTTTTCATCATGTTGGCCCGAACTTGATTGATTTTTCAAAGAGTTTCACTCAATCTGCTCGAACTTAGCTGTTTTTCATCAAATTTAATCAAGTTCGCTCGAACTTGATCAAAATTTGTTGAAATTCTTTACAAGTTCGCCCGAACTTGCTGTTTCTCTTGAATTTTCACATAAGTTCGCTCGAAGTTGTTCTCAGGGTGATATTTTCATAAATTTCAATACAAGTTCGCCCGAACTTGTTAAGTAGCTGATTTTCACAAGCTGTGACAAGTTCGCCCGAACTTGTCCAAGGTTTCTGAAAATTCAGAAAAACATCTCGGACATCATATATCGTTATATTCGTATCGACGAGACGAGTTTAAAGCTCTAATCTGATAAAAAAACAGTTTTTGGAAAAAATTTAAACGTTTTTAGCGAACTGATTGTCAATTAAAACTTGATTTTTGCATAAAACTACTGAAAACTACATTTTTCCGTTGAAAATGTGCGATTAATTTTGAAAAATGAATGATTGGGAAGAATTATCTTCTGATTTGAATCATCATGAACGTTTCATCATTTGGAAAAAAAGATTTGAAATGTTTAAATGTAAAAAGGATGAATCGGTGTTTGAGCTAATAAAACGTTTTAATGTCATGCATAGGTATTTAGACGTTCTGATGGATGTTATATAAGTCTTGAAGATAAGTTTTCGAAATTAGAAAATGCATACCATCAGAAAGGGGTGATTTCGATAAAGAGTCAAGAAAGAAATGTCGATTTACCATTAGTCATCTTTATGGATTTATTAGCGACATTTGGGATCATGTTCCTGTAATTGAGAATATGAAAATTTTAAAACTAAAGAAGGATAATAATTCTGAAGTTGATCAATTTTCAGCAGGTACATTCAAGATAGATTCAATTCCAAAGAATGAAGAATCAAGTGCATAAACAAATGAAGCTTCGAGTTCTGAATCTATGTGCTCAAGTTGTGAAAAATCAAGATCTGATAATGTTAAACTTTTGAGAGATGTGGAAAGTTTGACATTAGAAAACAAAAATTTTAGAAAATCAAAAAATGAATTGAAAAATCAAATAAAAATTTTTGAAAATGAAAATCTGTTTTAAATAAAAATGTTTTTGAAAAACAAAATATAATAACTCGCATCTTGAAAAAATCAGAAAACTTGAACAAGATGTTGAGATTGATAAAAATAAAATTGATGATTTAGAAAAGAAATTGAAAGGTTTTGTGATCTCGTCATTGATGTTAGATCATATTTGTCCAAAACCTACCAATGAGAATAAAAAAGAAATTTAATAAGTGACAATGTCGCAAATTATGTCAATGTTGTAATTGAGGATTGTGATGATGATACTGATGATGAAACTGATAAAAGAATAAAAATGAATATTTTTAAAACTAAAAGAAAATTTTCAAGAATCTGTTCTACAATCTACTGAAAATGGTGAATGCTCAACGCAAAAACCTTCTAAGCAGAATGGAGAACGAAAACAAAAGGAAAAACAAAGTTCTAAAAATTTTCAAAAGAAACATAAAAGCTCATCGGTACGATCATCCAATCATTATAAAAACTCACAAAAATCTGAAAATAAGTGGTGCAGGTCGGACCACAGTGCTTCAACGTCAAGTCATGCTTTTAGAAGAAACAGGAAAGATGGTTACCACACATCAAATCAATGTTATGATTTGAGTGTATGGTTTGCTAAAAATGATCAGTATGAGAACAGGAAGTGTCATAAATGTGAAGTAACTGGACACATTGCTAGAAAATGTTTACAAATTAATCCTAAACCTGTTCATATTGATAAGAAAAAATTTGAAGATGAAAAAAATATCAACTCAGGTTTGGAAACAATGTACAGAAACTACAAACAAGGTGAAACCAGTTATTACTAAGTTTTCAAATTTTGAAACTGGTGAATCCTCGAATAGTAATGAACAAAAAGTTTCTACATTGTATTTCAAGAAAGCTTTAGTGAAAAATCAAACATGATTGGTGAAAGATAAAGTGTTTACACAATCAGTGAAAATTAAAAGTTTAGATGACTTTTCGAAATTTGAGAAAGTCTAAAATAAACCTGATTGTGAAAAGAAAGTCAAAATTAAGGTTGAAGAAATAACACCTAAGACTGCAAAGCTTGGTGTCACTATTCAACTAACTGTTTGAATTTTTGTGCAGGAACTTCTGAGAAGAATGTAAATTATGAGAATGGAGTTCCGTGGCACACAATGAAAACGGGCCGGGTTATCAAGTTCTATATAAAGGCCTTATTACATATTCAAATAACGTTTACTTGAAAATTTTTACAATTTTTTGGAGAAAATTTGAAAAAGTTTCACATAACCCTCACTGTTGAATAGACAAAAACCAGGGGTATAAATTGTTATAAACACGAAGTGTCATAGTTTTTGTCATTCATAAGGGGGAGAGTGCTTTAAAAGTAAAATTGTGAAGCAGTAATAGAAGGAGAATTAAAGTAATTCTCAGCAGTTGGTCAATGTTTTTATAAATAAAAATTCCAAAAATATGTTTTTAAATTTTAGGGGGAGAATTTTTTTTTTCAGAAAATCCAAAAACATATTAAATACGAAAAGTACAAAAACATGAAAAAGGCAAAAAGAGTTTTGTGCGTATAAAGGAAATGATAGTATATCAGTGGACTATCACAGTACGCTAAGAAATTGTAAAGTTTAAAAAAGGTATAAACAAGTCTTACTGTGGATGTGTCGATAGGCTTTACACGTTCAGTAAATTGTTTCCGGGATGTAAACTAAATTTTACAACTGCTTAAACTTGTGGATTAACATCTCTCGGATATATGGACTTAGTACTCCGAAATTTCGTTTGAGAGATTGCCTGATTCTGAGATACGAGGTCTTTATAGATGATTGATATCTGGGGTATTATACAAGTTCTTCTGATTTTGCGGAAGCATAGGCTAGAACTTCTATAATGCTTTTGCTAAAAACCCTAAAATTGCATGCAAAATTGAAAAGAATCCAAAGATCTAATCATTTGCAGTGCTTAAAAGATTCCTTAATTGGAACACACCTTAAAGTCGAGCCTTCATCTCTTTGTCGATACGTTGGTACTAACCTGAGCTCTCAAGGCTTCGCATTAACCCAGATACAGATATCAATTACGCTATATTCACATGTAAGATGAAATCTAGGGAATCTTGATACGGGAGTATATTCTGAGATGGGAACCATAGTTGAGTGAAGTTTCATAATTCTACCTAAGATATCTTGGAACAATTGAGAAATGTGTTAAGTTTAAAAGGACAAATATATCAACAATCTAGGTAAATTGTTTTAAAACTTAAAGTCTCAAAAGGTCAATGGTACTAGTGATATGTCTTAAAAACTGATATGATCCTTTTAACACAAACTCAAAAAAAATATGGTTGTAAATATGTTTGTACATACTAAGAGTTTGATATTCTTTTCATAAAACACAAAAAGATTATATTTATCTTTTAGTTTCGACCGCCTGATGATGAAAAGCTGATTTTCAAAGTCTAGAGATGCTGAAAAAATCTAAAAACCTTTGAAAATTGATCTGAAAAGTTTAAAAGTCCATAAGTTGAAACTTACTTTTGAATAAATGTGTCAGTTTAGTGTCAAAACGTTTAATAAGATCATTAAGTTGAACTTGATACATAAATCAACTATTCAAGGTCATTAATTTGGACTTGATTAACTGAGAGGGTTTAAAACTGATGAGAAGATTAAAATTTGAAATGGTTGTATTTAGAGATTTCAAAGTTTGAATCTGAAATGTTTTATTTGAAAGTTTGAGGAACTTTGAAACAGGAAATAGTTTTTAAAGGGGTTGATTGAAGATAACAGAAAGCTCAAAGTAATGGGGAGCATGGTGATTAAAGTTTTATCAAGACAAGCTCAAGAAAAGAGAAAAGGATTGAAGAAGATATGAATATCAAGGAAGTTAAAGTTATTCAAGAAATAAAGATCAAGAGAATATTAAAGACTGAGGAATTCAATTGAAGAATAATGACTACGCCAACATCCAAGGGGGAGTTGTTAATGCATATGCCTGTTGCCTACGTCATCGTATAACGTCGAGTCTGTGTTTCGGAGTGAAAAGTTAAGTTTATGTGTGATATGAGACAAGTTCGCCCGAAACTTGTAGAGCACATGAACAAGTTTTCGCCCGAACTTGGTCATGTCCCATTTCAAGCGAACTTGTCATAGTATATATAAATGTCTTTGGTTTTCATTTTTAAGATTCAGAGATTTTGTAACTTGGACGACGAAGCTCTGTCCAAGTGTTTCCAGGATCTGTAACGTCTATACAACAATGGAACAGTGATTAATCGGTAACAAACTAGTATCCAATGTCGCCTATGCAAGCGGATTCCACACGTTTACCTTAGGTTTGCCAAATTAGGACCCGAACGATCCGTACAACGGACCCTCAGTTTGGATTTGGTTTACGATGCTAGGGATGATTTTAGTCATCTGCTCGGCCATTTGTTCCGCGACTAATCCTACCAATTCCTGCTTGGAGATTGAGTCCCCTTGGTTGTTTGAACCCCTCTTGGAACCCTTAGATTTCTTGAGAAGACATCTAGGGTTAATATAGAAAAGAAAAGGGATGAGACTTGATCATAATGTAAAAATAAATTTTGCATGTATAAGCATGGATAATTACGTATTTTGCATGTATTTAGCGAGTATTTAACGAGTATTCAAGTATAATCACGTATGAATGCGTATAAAGAGTATAAATTCAGTTTGTTCCCGAGGATTTTATTGTTTTTTATTGCAAAAGACGTGTGAATTGTGTAACGGTTCGAAACGAATAAGGTAACAAGTATAAAATCACATAAAAATTGGTTAACATAAAAGATTGGCTCAATAAAACATGGGATTGTTTCCGGTAGAGAAACGTTGACTATTCCAAAGTGATTCGTAAGATCTTTCGAGTTAGGGAACATGCTTTGGCCTAATAGGTAAAACGCTCTCTCAAGAAGCGATTAACGGCATTTTACCCTTCCAGTTACTACATGTCCCTAGTCGATCGAAAATTCGAGACTTTAGGCGAGGTTGAAAATCGAGGAACGGGACTTAATCGACAATGTACGGGTTTCACTCCTAACTTGACGATTTTGTACCCTAATGTGGTTATTTCTTACTAAACGAGGAGCATATTTCGACCCGTTTGTAAGATCCACTAGGGTATGAAATGGAAATTTTCCATCAAGGTGTGGATGTCACTCCTAACTTGATGGTGTAATTTCGTGAAAAATCGAATGCATGGAATGAGGGATTTCACCAAAAATTGTAAGTCATTGGACCTATCTTGGTGCAAATCGCCTCGTTGGCATCATCGTGTCTTCAAGTCTTCAAGTGTATTGTGTAAACGTCTTAGGAAAGACGTTATGTAAGTTTTCAGACCAAAAGAAAGGAAGAAGCAATGAAGGAAGAATAAAGTTTTAAGCATGATATAAGAATGGTAAAAAAAAATGGACACTTAAACTATAGACTAGGTCGAACATGGCAATTCTATCTAATTCCCTATAGTTATGGCTCTGATACCAATCTGTCACACCCCAACTGATGGCGGAAACATCGAGGCGGGACGAAAGAGATTGCTCATTGCTCATAATACTAATAGCGACAATAATTAATTTAAACCGGATTTCAATTGTCATACAATACAAGGGAAATTCAAATACAACAATAGCAAAAGGCAAAGTTTGATACAACAATTATAAACCTAACGTCTATGTGTGTATCTAGTCATCAACACTACTCCAATTTCATGGCATCATCTTCATCAACCTGTAACATGTTATAAAATAGAGTTCAATGCAAAATCAAAGGCGAGTACACAAGTTTGGTGATACATAGCATAAGTATAAAAAGGTATAACTCGAATCCACATGTTAATCGTTAAGTAAGGTAAATGCTAATCATGCAACACTAGATCAAACCCCGAGTTTCCACAATTACGAGATCGAGCTTCCCTCTTCACAAAAGCGACGAGACTAAAATAAGTTTGAGAATCTTAACATAACCCCGACGGGTGGTGTGCTACTCCTATTGCGCTATATATGTCAAGTTGGGCTAGCTAAGTTAATGATCGAGCATGTATAATTCTAGCATGTATCTAAGCATAACAAGGATCATGTATTAAGGATTGAGCATGTAAAAGCATGAGTTTGTGATAAGTGTATTTTGATAAGTAAACATGTTCAACCCAAAAGTGAGAAAGCGGAAAATGGGTCGAGTGTACTCACGGTTTTGAAAGTGTTCCGACTTGGTAATCCGTGAAGAGTTGTTTAAGTTTCGGGATGAACACCGAGTTATCCTACAATTGTGAGTATTTGGTTGATTTATGGAAGATTCGGGATTATTCGAGCATATGTATAAGGATTTAAAGTATAAAGTATAAGAATATAAAAATAGTCACTAAGGCATAACACTCGTTTCTTGACACTATGTTAACCCGTATGGGTTTGATGTGATTTCATAGGTTTTGAAACCTATTAGAATCGTAAACGAGGAATTACACACTTAAGTGATAAACTTATTATCTTGACAACTGATTAGTTATTGATTATCAAGAGTTCGGTTTAAGAATTATTTTATAATCCATAGTTAGTATATATTCATAATAATGAACTACAACTAACAAAGATTTCATATAAGTCATGGAGGAGGTAGGAGGTAGAACCATCCATTTAGGAACCTCGTATGATGTTCACCACTACTCAAGTTGTCATAGACAACAAGGAGGGTCAAGAACAATGTTAACAACAAGAATGTAAATGGTGTCACCTCTACCAAGTAGCCAAGTAATTCTCAACCCGGTGAGCACGCGTCGACACACGTCGATGGCTAGACAGGGTTGTGTTACTTCAACTAGCAAATTGGCTTGGGAAAATGATAGGAAATCATCAAGTGATGTGTGGTCTTATAGTTTAGGATAGCCCAAGCTAACCAAGATAGACACACATGAACAAGTTCAAGACTTGCATCACTTGTGAGCTTAAAGCTCTATGAAAACAGAAAGTTTGGAGTGTTTTAACACTCCTATTTGCATGTATAACAAGCCTAGGTTAGTCTCCTTAATCATCAAGTTGATTAGAAGCTCAAGAACACTAGGATGGATGAAGAAAACATGAGTTAAACAAGTTTTGAAAAGGTTTTAGTAACTTCAGAAACTTTCAGCCTACTTTGGAGCCTTTTTGGTGAATACCCAGGTCTAGGAATGCCATGGAAAGTCCGTGGGTTCGACCTAAGACTGATCCAAGGAAGTAGGAAGAAGAATCGAAGGGTTTCGTCAAGTATTAAGCAAGTTATGCTCACTTTTGTGAAGGAGGTACAATATGCCCTAATTCTGATGTTGCAAGTGCTCTTGAGATGATTTGAGAGTGATTCGAGATGGATTAGAGAGTTGTAAAAGTGTGAAATGGCTTGGAGGATGTTTGGTATTTATAAGGGATGAATTAGGGTTGATAGGAGGTGATTAAAGGGGGTTTAGAGGTGATTGGGTGAGAGATTAGTGTGTGGATCCGTGCTAATTTGCGAGCCAAAACACATTCTACCCACCCAGGACCCCTTGCGGACCGTAAGGGTTTCCCCTTGCAGTCCGTAAGGACCTGGTCCGGGTGAAAATGTTGTTTTTTGTTGTTTTGTTCAAATGTGACAGGTTTATAAGTTATATTAGGGTATTTTATGGATAATTAAAGCATCATAAGCATAAATGTCGTGTTACAAGGTATATGTATGTATAAAATGATCGAGATCGGGTATAAACATTACGTATAATGCATGTATAATGTATCAATGTCGCGTATTAGCAAGTATGTCACGTTTACATGTATGAGCATCATGTATAAGTATGTATGATTGTGTATAACAAGTATTGAGATAAAAGTATGATCCATTATGATTCAAGTCTCGATTACAAAGGTTACAACGAAAATGCGAATACGAGATACAAAGGTTTCCAAAAATAGAAATACAAGACTAGCTTTCTAAACATGAAAAGTATGAAAAAACGAGGCGTTATAGTCCAACCAAAATTTTGCAAAAAAAAGCTCTACGGGACGGCTTTACCATGTTAATGTGGCTTGAAGTTGCCCATACACGCTCAAACAAATAACCACTACATGTAGTTTAAAGGGAGTATAAGGCAGAGGTTGTGTATATAAATTCGGGGGATGTGTAGATAAGTGAAGTTCAATAAATCCTGATAGATGATCATTAAATTATACAGAAAAAATGTCCACAATAATTAATCTACATTAAAGTAGAAAAATATCCACAATAATTCCATGTCTAGTATTATTATCATGCAAGGCGTAGACTTCGGTCTCCGGGTAATTCCTGATCGAGTAAGGTTATAATCACCTCCACTCCATTAATAATACTAAACATTCAATAAACTTATTCACATCTATCCATTTCTGGTATCAATCCTAACAAAATGAAATCGTTTCAGGCTTACCCTTTACTTATCTTCCTTTCATTAGAAGCAGTCATTATCAGTAAAAGTTACCGAGTACTCCAAGCCAGGCTGCAACCGTACATGTGGGAAAATGAAGATTCCATATCCTTTTGGAATCGGTGCCAATTGTTCTGTCAATAAATGGTATACAGTTTATTGCAACTCCCCCAAGCCATATTTATCTGAATTCAGCCACCTAGAAGTCACGGGTGTGATCTTGGAAGATCAAATAGTCACTGTTAAAGCGCCAAAGATCTCTGAATGCAGAAACCCAGTTCGTAATAGCATCGATCTTGGAAGGAGCCGTTCATATTTTCCAAATCACACAATAAATTTGTCGTGGAGGGATGTGGTAATGTTGTCATGATGGACCATGGGCGTGCGCTCATGGGGTGTTCTACAAACTGTCTTAATATAACTGTTAGCGACAACAACAACTGCCTTGGCATCGCTTGTTGCCAAACAACGGTTCCTTATCATCTTAAGTCGTACAACTTCAACCTCACGCGGTTGGAAAGACAAGGTGGAAGTGGTGCATGCGGGTCTGCTTTCTTAGTTGATAAGAATTCATATGATGTTGATAGCTTAGCCAAACAATGGAATTTGACTTGTGTTTATTACAGAAGTTATTGTGATCGTTAAGACTTGGTTGTTTCGATTTCTGTATCTGTTGGCAATGCCAATTCTCCGTGCATACTATATTCGTTTAAGTTGTATGGGGGCTTACTAAAGTACAGTTTATTTGTTGTTTCATTCGTTAATCTCCGTTCCATTTTCCTTACTAATATAGACTCTATAACCTTTTTAGTTCTTATCATGTTAAATTAACAACCAAAAGAAACCTTGTTAGTCTCCCAAAAGTGAAACCTTGGATCTATAACTCTCAATCAACCACTTTTGAGATCTTTCCACAAATTCAAGCCACTAGAGACAACTTCTCTATTAGAAGGAACAAGAAAAAAACTATCAATCCGCCATTTTTAGATCTTTCCACAAATTCAAGCCACTGGAGACATCTTCTCTATTAGAAAGAACAAGAAAAAAAAAAAGAAACGGCGATAGTATGGACATTAAACACATCAATACTGTCATATGGTTGCTTGTAAGAAAATATAGAAATGTACTCTTTAAGAGACTTATAATCAAGCCAAGTGGTGTGTGAAGGATAGCCTATATCCTTTAAAACAAGAATCCTTGATATTTTTCTTAAAATCCTAAGCAACTTACTAACTTATTTTTGGTTTTGTATTGGTGTTGATTCAGGTGTCATCATAACCTAAGGATTAGGTTTAATAGCAATTATCTATACATCATACAAGCTAATCAAGAGAACAATAACCAAAAGACGAAGAAATAGTGTCTTTAAACGCATTAATGGTGGTTTACTGTTGAAGCAACAAGAAGAGATTGACCCCTCTTTAGTTGATAAAACCATACTTTTCACATCACGTGAGTTGGCAAAGGCCACCGACAACTTCAATCAAAATAGAATTCTAGGAAAAGGAGGCCAAGGTACAGTCTACAAAAGCATGTTAACAGATGGAAGGATTGTGGCTGTCAAGAAATCAACATCAGTTGATGAAAGCCAATTAGAACAATTTATCAACGAAGTGGTCATTCTTTCACAAGTCAATCACATAAATGTGGGGTTGCTTAGAGACAGAGGATCCTCTGCTAGTTTCCGAGTTCATTCCAGATGGGACCTTGTATGATCGTATTCACAAGGATGTCACGAGTTACCACTATCTTTGAACATGAGACTACAAATTTCTACAGAGGTCACCCAAGCACGTTCTTATTTGCATTCAGCTACTTCTATTCAAATATATCATAGGGATATAAAAACTACTAATTTACTTTTGGATGATAAGTATAGAGCTAAAGTTTTTGATTTGGAACTTCAAGATGTGTATCAACCGATCAAACTCGCTTAACTACCTTAGTCAGTGGTACATTAGTCTACTTAGATCTCAAGTATTTTCACTCTAGCCAATTCACCGAAAAGCGTGATGTATATAGTTTTGGAGTTGTTATGGTTGAACTCTTAATAGGAGAAATGCCCATTTCTTTAACTAGATTAGGTAAAACAGAAGCTTGGTTGCACACTTTATGTTGGCTATGGAAGAAGGACGTGTAATGTCTATTTTTGATGCATTGGTGATTAAAGAAGGTAGTAAGAGTGAGCTTCTGGTTTTCGCTAACCTAGCTATGCAATGCTTAAATCCAGTTGGAAAGAACAGGCCAACAATGAAAGAAGTAGTTACAAAGTTGGAAGTTATACGAACATCGCACATTCCCTTTGTGGTTCAAACCAATACTAGGCATGTGATGCATGGTGCCGAAATATCGATGCTATCATATGGTGAATCAACATCAACATTCTTGAGTTTCAAAGATAGGATTAGTCTAATACCATGTAATTAACAGGTTACCAGGTCACCAAGATGATGTGTCTGGTTTTTTTACTATTTTTTAAACTTTAACTATTCTCCCAATTTACATTTTTATATTTTATTAAAACGCAAGGCCTCGCAGACTGGCAAGTCGGTACAGTCGGAGTTCCACCGGTCAAACCCAATTCCGGTGAGAAACTGTCTCAAAGCCGACGTACGCTCCGGCGTTGATGATGGTGGTGGCGGCGGAGATGGGGTATTCTGTGACAACGGTTCAGAACAAAATGCCGCCGGTGTGGTTTCTCCGGCGAAATCGTTTTTTCATCGTTGACTGGAGATACTGACGAGTTCTGGCCATCAATGTATTTTGGGTTTCAGATCACAAATCTTTTTTGGGTTTCTTCTGCCGGTTATTCTAAGATATATGATTGAGGCAGCTGCTGACAAGCTTATTGACGGTGGAGACGGATTGTCAAACGACATGCGTGCAGGGGATGGGTTGCAGCAATGGTGTTGGCCATTGGGTGTCTTCAAGGTCAAACCTATGTTTCAAAAGAAACGTACAGCATATAACCATTAAATTTTATGTTATTAGTGATATTATTATATTTCATATTCATTTTTTATGTCAGGATATCTCGAAAAAAATTAAAATTAAAGAAAAATATGATAACCCGATAACCTGGTAATTACATATTATTATAACACTAATTTATAAAGTTTAGTTACTTTAGAGAGATATAAAAAGTTTGGATGACTTAATTGAAACAATAAGCAAACTTGCTTACATTTCTATAACATTTTCCCTTTTTTTAAAGGTGATTATTTTTATCTTTTTTTTTCGGTATAAACGCACAACCTCTTGTATCCCACATTATTATATATATAATTTATGAACTTTTTAGCTATAGTGATTTGATTTTTGTCCTTTTGTAATTTTTGTTTTTAGTGAATTTTTTTCATCTTTCCCTTTTCTTTTCTGTTTTTTGGTTTTTCTGTTTTTTTTTTTTAATTTCAGTCGAATCTGGTGTTTTACATGTAACAAAACGAACGGTCTAATACTGACCGAATAACGCCAGTACCGAAATTGATATTCGTTTTTATTGTTTCAATCGCTATAAACACATCTCGGTATTTTTTTGGTTGTATCATGATTCTTTTTGTGTTTCTCTTTCGGTAAGTGGCGGTATCTTAATGAATCAAAACCAACCAATATCAAACGAATTCCTATCAGTAAAATTATTTTTACTATTGCGTCTACGTTTCCATTAAAAATTGGGTCGCCCCACCGCAGAGCACGGGTATAACCCATTAACTTTTTTATTTAAGTGAGATCCATTTAGCTTACTATTTGTCATCACCGTTATTTTTATAGGAAAACCCATTTTAAAGCTTACTATTTGTCATCATCGTTATTTTTATAGGAAACCCCATTTTAATTTTTTTTAACGACAAATTTGTATCACTGACAGACCACTGAAGTATCATCGTGCCACCAGCAGAACCACCTGATCATATCCATCTCCACTAGGCAATAATGCTCATAAGCTTTATCTCACCCTGTAAGTCTCGAAAATCCGGATCTAACAGCGATATCAAATGACCACTAAGGATGGACGGAATCCAAACTTGATGATATTCAAGAAAACCCGGAAAATAAGAAGACCGAGATGAGTAAGAACAACACACGAATCACTTCAAACTTGCATACGATTCTATTACTAACGAATTAGCAAAACCGTTTGATACAAGTTCTCTCTCTCTATCTCTCTAACAATGGAGGCTCCAAAGGTTCTTCTCAAGGCTTAACCCTAGAAAAGCTATAACACTAGCTTTACCAAGGGTTTGCCCACTCCCCATATTGGCTTCCCTTGGACTTCCCTGGCCCACATGGCCTATGGCATGCCCAAATGACCTATAAAGGTCCAGATCCTAATATAAACTAACCCAAATAATCCCAGTTCGCAACCATAGCTTGTTGCGTTAATTTAATGCGTCAGTCTCACACTTTTAGGACCTAACAATCTCCCCCTAAACTGATGCATCAAATTGTCTTCATAGCATAAATTTAGAAACGTCTTCAACGGAGTCTATGGTTGTCGCTATGCTGTAAGTGTTGTGGAAGTCATTCTCACACTTCTAGGACATCACACTTCAACGAATTCTCAGCACGGGGTCTTTTTCTTCTTCTCTTGTGGTTAGCTTTGTATCAGGATCTCGATCAACTTTTCTTGAAACATCTTTGACAAAAAGAACGCGAGAGGAGGATTCTCAACAACTCTTTTCTTCTTCAATCTCTCTCTTTCAAGCAAGCAGGTTCACAGGTACTTCTTCAACTGTACTGTCATTGTCAGACGATGACTCATATCTGGTTCTTCTGACTCAGGTACATCTTGTTGTTGTGATGCTTCATGCTTTGTCAACAACTAACAACATTTCAATTTTCAGCAACCCCTGTTTCTTGATCTAAATCAAGTTCTGCGAAATTCTTAGAAATTCATTAGAAAACATTTCTATGTAGAAGAAGAAAGTACCATGTGAACAATTGGTACATCTAAGTACTGTACTTGGATCAAAAATCAAATTTCTTCATCTTTTGTTATCAGTCAAATCTTCAAGAACGGTTGAATTTTTAATAAAACGAATAAAACGCTCTATTTTTTGATTTTATATTTTATTTTTATTTTTCAAATATAAGAATATAATCAGAAACGTAACCAAACAAAGAAACTAACTCAGTAGTTACAATATATACAATTGCAATGGGATCAAAATCGTTTTTGGGCGGACCAAGGAACACTTTTCAGTGCGAACTTACTCAAACTTGTCTATGTGATTGCCGATATGTGTGTCCTCTTAAACCTAACGCTCAATTTTCAATTTTTCAACTCCGTGATATGCTTAAGGTAATATTAAACTAGAATACCCGTGTGTCTCATACATGACATACCCCCGCGATCAAGGTAAGCACAACTATTCATCGTAACAGGTGAGTATACTGAGATCATCCTTTATCTTTTACAACGCCAGACTTGTTGGTGAGCATGTCAGTACATCGTACCGCAAAGTGAACAATCAACATCTGACGAGGGTTAGGCATTATACCTTATACGGTATGTTTGACTTTTCAAGCACATGGAATTTTCTCGTGATGAGATTCCTTTCTTTTAAGGTTTTTGCTCTTTTTGGTCTTTTAAGAATATCCTGAATGTGCCTAGGTCAGCATGTATCCAGATGCAATAAAAGGGCAGCCCTGATATCCCGAATAACTCACCAGCATAAAGACACGAAACCTCAAACATTGGCTATCTATCAACGTCGGATTTAAGACCATTAAATCATACGCAGATGATATGTTACCCACATGATATATAGTCCTTTTTGTTTGTATCACTTAGTATCTTTTTTCTTTGAGCGTCAAGCCTATCGACATATCACATTAGATCCTAGTCTTTTCAGCTGCAACACCTTATATGTGTTGGTCAAACCTTTAACACGAATATTCATTTCATTTTCCATTTGATGCAATCAAAATCTTTTTGGATTTTTCTGTTTTTCAAATGTTTTTTGTATTTTTCTCATTTTCTCCCCCTAAAACAATGCATATGTACATATATGTCCATCTTCCCCCCTAAAGTTGTGCATCACACTTTACGCGCATATTTACCTAATAATGGAAACTTATCTACTGAGATATAAACGAAAGAAAAAAGAAAATCATTTTGTTGTTTTTGGTTAACCGTTCCGTCATTAGATTGAAGACTAATCAATATCAAAATTAAAGCACGAAATTAAATTTGTACCTTTTCGATGATCTTATCTTACCTCATCTCCTCCAAAGGAAGCACATCACTTGTAAAAAATTGAACTTTTTGCAACAGTGAGATGTTACCCGTTTTATCTCTGGAACAACGTTATGAACAATCCAAAGATTGTCAACGGCTCCTCCTTGGTTGTCCCTGAAAAATAAGGAGATTATTAAGACAATGGGACCCAGGCCATCGTGGTCCTGGGTTTCCCTGAAGCATCAAAATAAGATACTTCTTTTAGACACAAGTCCGCTTTCGTTTCAAGGATTGGAGATGTTGTTGCGTTTATTTTGCTTACCAAATTTGTTTAGGTGTTTCTAATTTCTTAGATACCTTTGGCAAAGCAGTTGGCTTTTCAACCTTGTTATTTTTCAAAACCTTATTTCGGTTTCAAAGCTTGTTTTCTTTTAGCTCTAGCAGTATTCCAATCCCCATCAGATGGTTTAACCTTGGGATTCACATTCTTCATTGCCTTAGGTGAAGATACCTTCATCGGCTTAGAATGGTAGTTATCCTTTGGTGTAACCTTCTGAGTTTGAGCATGATGCGGTGCATAGGGACTCTATGTGCAGTTCCGAGCAATGTGACCAGGAATGCCGCAGTTGAACCATGTTTTTCTCTTCACGTGTAAAGCATTATGATCAGCTTGATTTGCTCTTGCAAGCCCTGAAGGACGAACTGGTCCTTTTTGTGCTTGATATCCTTGCACATTGCAAGCCCTGAAGGACGAACTGGCCTTTTGCTATAAAGATTTCCTTTGATTTTTCTTGTTTTATTTAGACCGCAAGTCTTCATTTCAGTTTTCATTTTCATAAACATTGACAAAATCGGAAGGTCCTGGTTTATCAGATGAAAAACCTAAACCCTCAGCAGAATCATTTGAAGGATTATCAAGACTTGACATTTTTTCAGGTTTGCCATACACCATATGTTGTTCGTTCTCAAGCTCTTCCTCGGTTTAAGACGTTCTTGTGTAGTTGAAATTATATGGTGGGGCAACTTGATTGAATCCCAAACCCTTCCCCTTGTTGTTTTTGTACGCAAGTTGCACATTGAACACGTTTTGAACTATCTTGCTTGATGTATCAAACTTCTTTATGTTTACTTCATTTTGTTGATACTTGCCAGTCAGGAGCTCTAGCTCAGCTTTCACAGACTCAAGTTCCTTGTTTTTCACATTGAGTTTGTGTTTGTAATCATGGACCAAACATTTTTGTTAATTTACGTCCAAGTGGAACTGCGTGATATCCTTATTTTGAGCTTCAACCTTATCAGTAAGCAACTTGTTGCTTTGTCTAAGGCTGATGCACTGAGCCATTGCACTGTTGTAATCATTAGCCATTTTAAAGGTCAGTACCCTGAGTTGTGCAATCTTGTTCCTGCAATGTTTAGTACACAAAAGATATTTGACGGTGTCAATGAGCGATCTTGGTTCTTCAGTCTGAGTTTGGGCTTGGGGTGCTGGGCTATTGATTACTGCTTGCTGGGCTTGTGGTTTCTGTTCATCCACTTCTTCGGGATGATTTTCTTTTGATTGAGCGTATAGATCTTGATGTGAGTGTAAAAGATCCCATAACCAAGATATAAAGGAGTTTCTGTCATCACCCAAAAAAATTATTCCTCTGCGTCTGTACTTCCTTTTTTCGCCTCCCATTTTTAAGCAAAGGTATCACATTGTCAGCAACAGGATCAACATTGTAGTTCCATGTGAACTCATTTAGCTTTTCTTTCACTTGATCCCGCAACCTACCAGCACTATCCATAACGTTCGGATATTGAGCTTGGCCTGTAGACATCTTGCAAAAATCTTTACTAGTTTGTTCCTTGCCCGTGATCAAAAATCAAGAAACACATGTCAAAGCAAGAACCCGTGTACTTGCTAAAATAACCAACTCATGAGTGTACAAACTGAAAACTTGTACTCCACCCGCAAACCTGTCACAGAGTTATCACAAACAAGCAAACCCCCCTTTAATCTTTATTATATATATATATAGGATCAGGATCAAGAGAAACCCCTTTGAGTTGTGAGAACTTAGAGAACTCGGCCTTCCCGTGCGATTTTCGACCCCATTTTTTTCACACCCCTCTAGAAAGCATTGCCGTAAAAAAAATTAAAATAATTTCGAAGTGGGGTTTTTCGGGCCCTTACAGTGGCTGTAAAAAGGTGATGACATAAGCATGATATCACCTTTTACAACATTTACGGCTGCCATAAATGAAAAAAAAACTAGTTTTTTTTAATTTTTTATTTTTTAGAAAAGTTGATTTTTTTTAATGATTTTTGGTAAAAAAAATAAAACCTTTCATAATGAGTTTTCAATTTACCCTAACCCTATATATATATATATATATATATATATATATATATATATATATATATATATATATATATATATAGGGTTAGGGTAAAATGAAAACCTATACGAGTTGTGAGAACTTAGATAACTCGGCCTTACGAAAGGTTTTTTCAAAAAAACATTTTACCAAAAATTCTAAAAAAGTTCAACTTTTCCAAATAATAAAAAAAAATGTTTTTTTTTATTTACGGCAGCCGTGGATGCTGTAAAAAGTGATGTCATGCCTATGTCATCACCATCTTACAGCTACTGTAAGGGCCGAAAAACACCGCTTCGAAAAAAATTACGGCAGTATTTTCTAACATTTTAATCTAGGGGTGTGAAAAAATATGGGCAAAATTCGCACGGAAAGGTCGAGTTCTCTATGTTCTCACAACTTGAAACGATTTTCTCTTGTTCTTGATCCTATATATTTATACTTAAAAGACTTTATATTTAATAATTATTATAATTAAATGATGACAACCTTAAACTAATTAATGCACAGACTTTCACGTCAAGAAAAATTACCCTCCCATATATATATTTTGTCGCAATCTCTTCCCGACGGCTTCAGAAGACTTTATATATAATAATGGAAAAATTACCAATATAGCCAAGAATTTGGTCAACTTACTAATCTAGCCATCTCATAAGTTCTTGGGATGAGTCTGTGGATGCATGGGATGAATCCGCAGACGTATGGGAAGAGTCTGTGGACGCATGGGATGAGTCTGGGACGCATAGGATGAATCTTTCAAGCATGGGATGAGTCCGCGGACGCATGGGATGAGTCCGCGGACGCATGGATGAGTCTTTCATGTGTGGGATGGGATGAGTCTTTCCACGTGTCAGATGGCCATAGGAGGACGCAATATTTGGCTATGCAAACGCATCATGTGACTCGGGACCTATGAATGGCTCTCAAAAACTCATGAGGTGACTAAAATTGTAAATTGATCAAATTTTTGGCTAAAATGGTAATTTTCTCTATAAAAATTAGTATAATTAAATGATGACAACCTTAAACTAATTAATGCACAGACTTCCACGTTCACCAAACCCTACAACCTCAAAAAATTACCCTCCCATATATATATTTTGTCGCAATCTCTTTCCCGACGGCTTCAGATCTCACCACAAATTGTCATCTTCGTTGATTCTAACTCAACACAATCAAAACTCAAACACTGATGTTTGAAACAAAGCTAGCAGTCAACAAATAACAACAAAGTTCAACTGAATCCCTAAAGTGATGGCGGTGGATTTGCGGTGATTTAGAGTTGATGATGATTGATGGTTGGAGGTGGTGATCGGAGACGAAGATGGTGAAAGCGAGTCAGAGATGGTTGAGTGTGATGATGATGATCAGTGTTGAGAGAAGAACGGATGAACGATGATGAAGAAATCAATGGTGGTTCTTGAGATTATCGTCTGATGATGATGGGTGGTGTCCGGAGGTGGTTGTCGCTGGTGAAGGAAATGTAACAGTGAAGATTAGCGGTTATATGGCGGAGATTTCATTGAGAACGGAGGTGATTGAGTATGATGATCGATGTGGGTGTTAGATGGTGGAGGTGAAACAGTGGTCGGAAGTTAGTGTTTGGAGGTGAGGTAGGTGATTGTCATCGGAGATGATGATGAAGGTTTTATCAGTGATAATTGTGAGAAGAGGATGAACGTTGATGGTGACACAATGAACGTGGTGAACGGTTGTTGTTATGTCAAAGATGGAGATGATAGTTGCAGCTTGTGGTCGTCGGAGCTCGTTTGATGATGATGGTGTCATTGACGATAATGGTTCTCTACGGTGGTTGGATGAAGAACAATGATGGCAGCCAGAGATGATAGAGGTTGGTTATGACAGGTCCGGTATTCCGATGATGACAGTCAATTTTGTGAACCAAGCAGAATGACGGTCACCGGGGATCGACAGCTTATGATGAAGATATGTATCGTCGGAGAAGATGAAGTTGGTGATGAACGACGTGATGATGATGATTTAGATGATGAAGACTGCCGGAGATGATGATTATGACGGAGGTGAACGCCGATGGTTGTTATCGGCGGTGGAGACGGTGTCGGAGTTTGAAGACGAACGATGGGTTGTTGAAGGTGATGATGAACGATGGTGAAGATTAAGCTGTTGGTGGTTCGGATGGTAAAGTAGTATCTTGGATGATGCTGATGAAGATGGTGTGTTGTCTCGGATGAAGATGAGGGATGGAGTTCGAAATAGTTCGGATGGAGTTCGAAATGGAACTCGTATGGTGTCTCGGATGAAGATGATGATGTATCTCGGATGAAAAGGATCTCGGATGATGTGATGATGAACCGTTGATGTCTGATGTAGATTCGAAGTTGTGATGCGGCCCAATCTGATGATGTAGTCCAGCTGAATGATGAAGCCCAGCTAATTCCTAATGCAGCTGCAATGGGCCGACCCAAAAGAATGATTAAGAAGCCCAGCCGTTTTGATGATTATGAAACGTGATGGTCAACAGCAACCAACTTCCTTTTTATTAGTATTTTATTTTCTGCATGTTTCTTAACTGTGCCATGATCTCTTACGTGAATCATGGAGTAGTGGTAGAAGTTAATTCCTGAATTTTAGTTGTTTCTTTGTTAAATTAGTTTGTTTATTCGTAATGAAAAATATGAGAAAATTGTCCCAAGATCGTCTCTTTTCTTCTCCTTGATTCGGTGAGTCTGACCCACTTACGGGTACATCAAGTTGGCTGTTGATTTTAATGTGTTTCGGATGGTTGGAATAAAAATTTCGGATGATGATTTATATTTATGTTATTCAAAAGATGATGAAGATGTTTCAAGATGAAGACGTCTCGGATGGATAATGATAATGTTTCGAATGAATGTCTGACAGTTTTCGGATGAAGTTTGACTATTTCGAATGAAGAAACTTGAGTGTTTCGGATGAATTCCAAAAGCTTTTCCCTTTTTGTTTAATTCGAAAACTTTAGGTGAATAAGAAAAATCCGAAATCAATTTTGACGTCAACTGTTATGATATATTTAAAAGATTTTAATCCTTTAAACACCTTCTAACCAAATCACTGAAGAAAAATACGACGATCTTTTAAACAAAACGAAGAACACGATGAAGAATGCGAAGAACACCAACCTAAAAATTTTGGAAAACTTGAAGGTTCGATATCAAACCGAGCCTAGAAACATGTCAATAGGCTCTGATACCAATTGTAAGTCCGAAAATCCGGATCTAACAACGATATCAAACGATCACCAAAGATTGGCGGAATCCAAAATTGATGATATTCAAGAAAACCCGGAAAATAAGATGATCGAGATGAGTAAGAATAACACACGAATCACTTCAAACGTGCATACGTTTCTATTACTAACAAATTAGCAAAACCGTCTAATACAAGTTCTCTCTCTATCTCTCTCTCTCTCTCTCTCTCTCTAACAAGGAGGTTCCAAAGAATCTTCTCAATGCTTAACCTTAGAAAAGCTATAATACTAGCTTATATACCTAGGGTTTGCCCACTCCCCATATGGGCTTCCCCTTGGGCTTGCCTGGCCCACATGGCCTACGGCATGCCTAAATAACCTATAAAGGTCTAAATCCTAATATAAACTAACCTAGATAATCCTAGTTCGCAGCTATAGCTCGTTGCGTTAATTTGATGCGTAAGTCTCACACTTTTAGGATCTAACACACCCTCAAGATGCCATTAGACTATAATACCATAGACGAAAACCAATTTTAATAACATATGCAAAGTCAACTTCCTGATAATGAAAATGGATTTTTCAATTCCCCTCACATGAAGATGTACTTTCAATGCGTGAGTATCAGCCATCTGTCATGATTTCAGCGGACATGTATGTCACCGTCTAGGGCCAGCCATAGGCTGTGCGAGCCGCACCGAGGCCTTAAATTTTGATTTTTTTCCTTTTATACATTTTTATATGTAAATTTACGGAGTATAAACTTTAGGCCCAGTGGTTAAGGATCTTGCGTCCCCACAATTAAGTTGTGGGTTCGAGTCCGCTATGCTCTTATTTTTGGGCGTTTTAGTTTATCTAAAGCCCATGATCAATAATAAAGGCGTAGAGCATAGATTAGGGTTATGAATCTGTATAGATTTTATAAGGGGAATTGGATAAGTGATATATATAGATTGTAGAAGATGAAGGTTGCTAATTTTTATTTTGTTAATCTTAGTTTTAGATAAGAATGCAGACTCACGGGTGATACGGGATTGTGTGATATGGGTTAGCATCCTGCTAGTCTCTTGTTTTTATAGAATTTTTGCTTTGTTACTCGTTTAATAAGAAATGTTGTACACTTGTAGCTTAACATTAATTATAAATATTGCGTTAATCTTTATTTAAAAAAGTTAATTTGTGAAATTCGTTAGGCCTAAGAGCTTTTCCAACTCATACGAGGCGTTTAAATCCTTAAGGACGTCTCTTATAATAATAATAATAATAATAATAATAATAATAATAATAATAATAATAATAATAATAATAATAATAATAATAATAATAATAATAATAATAATAATAATAATGAGCGGCAAAAATTTATTTACATCATATATTTCGTTAAGGCCTAAGGGGCACGTTTTTTCGGGCTCGGCAGAGCACCTGAATTCTGAGGGACGACCCTTCCAACTAAACATGTAGTACTATATTTGACCCGACTCATTACCGAAAAAATTACAACGAAATGTAACACAACTTGAATTTATATTGATACATGAATAAAAATAAGCACGTAAGAAAATAGTTTTCTTAAGAACCAATTGAAAATATATAAAAAAATAAGCATGAAAATGTATTACGTTTAAAATGTATTATATTAAACCTGAATCGTTTTCGGGAAAATTACGTTGAAACTTAAACCAACTTGAATTTATAACGACACGTACATAAAAATAAGTACGTAAGAAAATAGTGTATTTTTTTAAGTTAAAGAATGAATGTACAATGGGTAAACTTGATACTTTAGAAACTAAAAGGAATCAAAATGACATTTTACAAAGTTTTTTGAAACTTGAAGAGGTGTATGTTTCATTATTGAAAGTTTTTAGAAACTTGGAACCAAAGTCGATGGGAGAATTCTCATACGCCTTTGGTTTTTAGTTTTATTTTAGGTAGGGGTGTCAATTTCTGACACTACACGAACCTAATACAAAATTTACGCGTTTGTGTTTAGTCTAAACAGGATCAGGTTAACCTGGTCGAGTTGACGAGTTGACCCGTTTAACCTACTTTAACATATTATATTTTCTATAATATGTTTTATATCATAAATTAAATTAGTTATGTCTATTATGCCATAACTATAACTTAAAAGAGAAATTGACATAAGATTTTATAAATAAAATGTAATTGTGTTATATGCATTTGTGTTCTTTTGTGTAAATTTGAATTTTAATATATTAATTTGTGGAAAGTAATAAAAAAAATTGAAAATTTTCAGGCTGAACAAGTCGTGTTCGGGTCAATTTGCAAATATTCGGGTTGTGATCGGATTTATATGTATGACACGATTTTCGGGTTCAGGTCGTGTTCGGGGTCTTCTAAAATTTTCGGGTTTGGGTCGGGTTGAACCCGCCAACTTGTGAACCCGACCCGTTTAGCACCCCTGAGTTTAGGACTCATGCATTGTGGGGGACTGTCAAACCGAACCAACAATAGACGTAAAAACGTTGAATAACGCACACATGTTGTGGGGTGTTAACTAACTAAATTTAGGCCGAAACGTAAAACATTATTGTAGAAAATAATAACCAAGTTAAGACGATAATGAAACACATGTATAATAATTGATGTGGAAATGACGATAAGAAGAAGCAAATTTTCACACGTACTATCAAGCAAATTATACGGTTAAGCAAAGACATTTTATTGTCAATTTATATTTAATTAAAGTTTAGGATTTATATAGTAAATTTATTAAAGTCAATATGTATAACACGTAAATTTATACCTAAATTGATTAGAAGAAAAAAAAAACTAATTAACTTTGGAGGGGCATAAGTAGTAATTTATTTATATTAAAAGAAAAAAAAACACTATTGGTAAACACTCATAATAATGGTTATATATTATATGATAATGAATCAACTAAACTCTAACAAATCAATAGAACTTAATTAGAATTTCTCACTAATCATTCATGAAACAAAATACGTGCTTTACCAACGACAACGACAACAACATGTACCACCTTGACAAAAGGGTTCAGCCGTTGGAGCACAATATGATAAACAGTCATCTTTAGCGTTACACGATGGAGGAGGGCATATGTTCGTCCCCGGTGGATTACCTCCACAAGAATTCCAAACGCAAATTTTCACATCTGTATCCGAAAGACTGCTAACTACAACCACTAAGCATTTCGTTAATTAAACCAAGTAATTCTAAAGAATAACTATAATAACATATATTACATATGTATAAAATCTTGATTGTACGCATATATATGTATGTGTATATGTATTTGTATAGTTATTGTTTATCGTACTTATTATAAATTTAATAAACTTAATGGAAATAGTTAGAAAAGTAATGCAAGCTATAAGATTAAATTAAATTTTAAGTCATTACTAATTTATTTTGATAAAAGTTTATATATACAAACTTTTCGAATTTTTAAGTCAATATTAATTTATTTTGATAAAAGTTTATATATACAAACTTTTCAAATTTATATAAAACTATACGTTATAAAAATTCTAATTATATAAAAACTCATCTCAACTGCTCAAGTCACCACCTCTCGATCATTTATGTGTGAAAGCGACGGTGGCAACATGACGATTAATCCCGACTAAACTCCGATCAACCTTTATACCATCAAATATATAATCCCTATTCTTAGAAATACTTTTATTTTTGACTCATGAAATAGATATTACATACCTATGGTGATTAACAATGTGGTAATGATAACAAACTTGAATATAATGGCTTTCTCCATTTGTGAAATGTAGAGAATCCTTTAAAGTTCACACTTGTGGGTGTGTGGAAATTGTGGTTTGTGTTCTTTATATAAGACTGGTAATTTTATTACCGTAACAATATTTATATAATCACATGTATTTTATTATTGTAGTGATATATTACCGATTACTCGTTCTTTAAAGGTTCACTAATAATAAATTAAAATATAAAGTTTTCTCATAAATTTAAATGTCTATACCGATAAATTGAATATATATAGTATTCAATTTAATGCAATGGATATTAGTTTTAATTAATTCGTTAATATACTTTAGCAAATTTGATTTTAGTTATTACTTATTCTACTGCATTTTGAAATTTGATAAACTTAATTAATTAGGTAGAATAGTCGCGATGAACATCACACAAACAAGCTCATCACACGTGATACACCCTTTGCGGCAGTGTATCACGGTATCATGGTTGTGATAGGGTTGTATCACGCCTCCACCCTTATGCATTGTGTGATTTTGGTTGAGTTTGTTCACTCACAACAAAATCTTGCCGTTCATTTAACCAAATGGTTAACAAGGGATCTAGTGCACAAGTCGGTTGTGATTATGGTTAACAAAATCTTGTCACTGATAAGATACCCATTTCTCTTCTAATACATTGCTAGATATTGAATTCAATGAAAAGCTTAACTACATATACAGATTAGAACACATGTGATATATCACCTCAATGTATGTGTTCGGACCCGCATAATGGTGAGGCTAAAGTTCAACTTGTTAATAGTTCTTTTGAAAAACTGCATATGGGAATATATTTAGTTCTTTTGAAAAACTACATATGGGAATATATGTTTTTTAAAGTAGCATTTGTGCAAAACTAAAAAAAAATTGTGTGAGTATAAGGTTTGGCTGCTTTAAGAAGCTTGGATATGCCTTCTATACTCATTAAAGGATAGATAGAGTCAAGACTTGTATATAATAGTGTCAAGTAATAATATGAATATACTATCTTCATACATTTAAATGAATAGAAATGATTCAATGGTACACCCAATATTCGAATATTCACTAATTAGAAAATTCAACTTCGAAGACATTCTCATTTATGTATGAGTTTGTATTTTTGTTGTGACTAGTTTAAGTGAATCACTGATAACACTATAATAAGTGTGTATTGTTAGTGATTTTAGTGTAACCAGTGTCATTTATAGTTTAGCTAAATTTGCTTAAGACAAAAAATGAGAATGAACGTTGTTACAAGTTAACTCGGAGGTATGAAGCTCACACCTTAAAAGCTATTGTAATTTATGGCACCTTGAACCTAGCGGTACAAGGGGGCGAAACTCCTTGTATAACACAAGGGGTAGTAGTTTCAATGTTTATTTTCATTGGATGTTGACTCAGTTTTGCATAGATGTTGGAAAGTTGCATGACAATTGACCGTTATACAGAAATAATTATTAGTAGTAAGTTGCAACTGGTTATGATAACTGATGCGATCACTAGTAATATGCGATCACTAGTAATAGTGACCAACAACTAATGCAACAGCTTGGTACTAACGTCAGTGACAACTTTATCATCTATAACAACTAGGGAGATCAACAATTACTACTACTGACACTAATCATCAACATTGTTGATTAATGTTGATGGAGTTCCTTCCTACTAATATGATGAAAACTAAGTAGTTAAATACTTGTTATGATGGTTTCTGTTATAAGTGAAATTTTGAACTTATATCCCGATAATATATCCTGACTTTATGTTTCTATTCTGCGATCAGGATACCAAACCAGGATATTGGTAACATCCTGCAGAAGTATCTTGCTCGTTACTAATGGTTTGTTTGTATACTTCAGTTGCAAGGGACCGACGTTAACAAGGACTAGGTCTACCCGAAGACTCACTCAAAGTGGTTGAAAGATGAACGTTGATAGCGGATGAAGAGGTCTACAACGGTCACAAGGGGATATTCTCTGTATCCCAGAATTGTAGGATATTCAGTTAGAATTTAAAAACTATATAAGTGGATGTCGGATCATTAGAAAAACACATGTAATCTCGTACACACACTGATTACATGCTATATTCACAATCATTCACTCACATTTCACAATTATTGTAACACTTAGAGTTGAACCATGCATATCCTAAAGTTGTATCCGGATATTTCAATCAACAAGAAGAACAAAGGCAGCTGGCAGTTGTCAGCTCCTGAGGTTTTGTGTCGGCGATCTAGATAGATCAAGGGCTTTCCTCGTACATCCCGCGTCGATCCTTACTTTTAATGTTCATTAGTTGATAATAGATATAGTTTGATATCCTGAAACTATACCCTGAAACTATTTTCTTTATTAATCAACTTAACACATTTTTGCAAATCTCTATAGCACACTACCTCACAAACTAAATTTGATCACTTAATTGCTTCGGTAAATTTAGACCAAAACAATTTGGTGCCCACCGTGGGGCAAGTGGTGCTATTTTTATTCAAAACTTTATTAAAATCATTAATCGGTTTTTTGTTCTCAAAACTTTTTACAAAACTATTTTCAATGGCCTCTCAATCAATTTGAGCTCTTCTTCGATGTCTGCTTCAACCTTTGCTGCGACTGGTTCATTGCCTCCTCCACCTCCACAAGTTTAAGCTTTCCAAAGGAGAAATGAAAGCCAAACACCTCGAGACACTTCTATTGCTCAGAATGTTTCCAGATCCGGAGTTTCAGAAAGAACTCATGTCTTTGCTTCTAATGATGAGATTTTGTCATTGTTTGGCTGCATACAAGATCAAATGAAAAAGCAGCAGGAAACCAACCAAGTTATAATGAAGGAGATACAACTCTTGAATTCAAACTCCAATAAACCTATTGAGGATGCAGCTACTCCTTTATAGCCCAGGATATTGAACTTTAGTTCGGCAGCATTCACCGAAGATAATCAAGGCAACATAATACCGAGTCATTCCCAGA
The DNA here is from genome assembly GCA_947069175.1 of Scalesia atractyloides. NCBI lineage: Eukaryota > Viridiplantae > Streptophyta > Magnoliopsida > Asterales > Asteraceae > Scalesia > Scalesia atractyloides. The sequence continues at coordinate 76,971,681 of CAMTDV010000005.1, read as the reverse complement.
GCAATATATTGGAAATATCCCCAACGGCCAGGATATGGTCTGGGATATGGCTAGAATCGCCAGGCTAGTAACGCATCTATTAACACCGGTATCCTTGCTACTAATAATCTTGAATCATTGCAGGATGCGGGTATAACATCCGCATTAACCAAAGATCCCAGGATAGCCACAAGATATCCCGATTTTCTTACCCCATTTGTAATGAAGAAATCCCAAAGAGATTCTAGACTCCTAACATGAAGCTATATGATGGGACGATGGATCCTGAGGAGCATGTTGCCCAGTGTAGGGAAAGGACGGAAATAAATCCAATCCCACCAGAACTCAAAAGGGTATGCTTATGCAAAGACTTTGGTTCCACTTTGACATGATCAGCCTTAAAATGGCTTTTAAATCTTCCACCTCATTCTATTATATCTTTTGCTCATTTAGTTAACTTATTTAACAACCAATTTTCTTGTAGCAGGAGCTTTGAGAAACTAACGAGTGATCTTTACAGGCTAACGCATGGATCAAAAAATCCCTGAGGGATTATGTTAACAAATTTAGTAGAGAATCCCTAGATATCCCGAACCTTGATGTTGCCACGGCAGTACAAGTGTTCAAAATAGGGTTACAGAAGGATTCTCAGTTTTACCAAGACCATATTCTCCGTATCCCGAAATTGTAGGATATTCAGTTAGAAATGAAAATTTGTATAAGGGGATGCTAGATCATTAGAAAAACACATGTAATCTCGTACACACACTGATTATGTCACACCCCGACACGCAACGGAATAGGTGATCGGGGCATGATTGGGTTAACTCGAGAGCTTATGACTTGCTATTACTTGTTTTAAATATTCACTAATTTATATCAAGTGTCTCACAATACAAATAATTCACATAAACAATTACAAACACAAGACGATGTTTATAACAAGTATATTGCACTAATTCGTTTCTTGTTAACTAAGGCTCATCCTATGTCCAATCTTCTCTTCGTACCTGTTCACATGTATCATGTGTAAAAATGGTTTTGGGTCAACAAAGGTTGGCGAGTGAATCTAAGTTAAACATTAAACAGTTTGTTAAATTGGTTATTTCAATAAAAATGTGCATGGACCATATATGAGCATATGTATATATAATTAAATCACAAACCACATAATATTAACAATGAACATATGAACATGATGAATGATGAACTTGAGATCAAGGCTCAATCAAACGGAGCCGATCTAATGAGGCACCTGATGCTCGACTCGTATCCCACGAGGAACTGATGGGCCTTAAATGAATGATTGCACTGAAATGATAAAATGTAACCACACATAACCACAACAAACAAATATACACATTAGATCACATAATATCAACAATGAACATATGAACATGATGAATGATGAACTTGAGATCAAGGTTCAATCAAACGGAGCCGATCTAATGAGGCACCTGATGCTCGACTCGTATCCACGAGGAACTGATGGGCCTTAATTGAATGATTGCACTGAAATGATAAAATGTAACCACACATAACCACAACAAACAAATATACACATTAGATCACATAATGGTGGTAGCACATGTATTTGTATAAATAAAGTAAATTATGACACATGATACACCCCAAAACGTGAATAAAAAGGGAAATTTGTAAGGATTCACTCACAGTGTTAGCGTTTTTAATCCTTAGTGAAAAACCGCACGAGAATAAGGAGAAAATCCAATTGGTAAGCGTGATTTAAGCTAGACAAACGAATGCAACAAAAAAAGTAAACGTTATGCTAGGCATAGCTAAATGAAAGAACATGATATGTTAGCTCGTTGAGCCTAACGAGCCTCTACAAGGCTATGAAAAGCCTAAAGGCGAGCCTAAACTAGGCTACCTTAATGAGCCTAATGCTCCTTAACTAAGAACCTAAACTAAACTAATTAAACTAAGAAAGCAATAAATAAATGAATATTAAAAAATAAAAAAATAAAACAAAGAAAGGAAGATTACCTCGAAGAAGAACTTTACAAAATGAGAAGGGCTTGAAGGGCAGCACCTCCTCGTCGAAAGCGAAAATAAAAACTACTACACACCACACCCAAAGGGGTATTGTGCTTGTGGAGCCACCAAATTTGGTTATTCCACTTGTTTATACTCAAACTAGGAGTTGCAAGCTATAAAGAACCAAGCAAGGGTATTTATAGGTGTGAAATAGAGCACAAAATGGTGATTGGGGCGATGTGAGATAACTATAAAACAAGATTTTCGCGTCTTTCAAATCAGCAACAAACACCAAACTTGTTTTCGCGATTTCCGCTTCGTTATAACTCTGTTTCGCGCACGGTTTTCGCCTACGTTCATTATTTTTAGAGTACTATCATATGGAAGAGAGTAATCCAACATCCATGGTTTCAAGAATTGGGCTTAAACCTTGGGTCTTGATGCGGGTCGAGGGTTATGTTCTAAAACTTGTGTTTGTGATTCCCGTTACGCTGGAGCTTAGTTTTATGCACCGTTTGAACCTACTTGATCCTTAGTATACCAAGTATATCTTGGAGCTTTGAATGGACCAGAATGATAGCTCAAGGATGGAGAAAAGTTAGCAAGAAAGTCATCTTATGACAAAACTAAGAATACGACATGTAGAGCCTTTTACTTGTGATCATTTACATCTAAACTCTCCAAAACACAATGTCCTATCTTAAGGCATGTATATAATGAAGTTTGAATGATAAGAAGGGTAGGATGTGATGTGTTAGGTATGTTCGCGAGGTCTCCAAAGTTTTTTATTAACTTAAGGAAAACCTTAGTTTTAGACCTTGAGATATAGAGGGTTGCTTCAAATTACATATAAATGAATTTACAAGGTTGTCTAAAACATGTATAAGATATAAATCACCAGATATGATAACATGTATGATCAAAACATAGAATCCAAGACATTTTATTGCTTAAACATTAAACAAAATTACGTGGAATATGAAAACGGTCGAGTTACAAAAAAGGTCAGGTTTTAGGATTCATTCATTTTTTTACGAATGTTACAGTCTCCCCTACTTTTGGAAATTTCGTCCCGAAATTAGGAGGTAACCATTTAGCTCTTTAACATTTGGGGGGTAAAGGTAATTCAAAAGGATTGCGTGTTTAAGGATTTTGGAAATGGAAATTTTAACAAAGGTTTGATGTGGTGGAGTGGCTCAAGTGTTTTGTTTGTTGGTGAGACCCGGGTTCGAATCCCTGGTCCACTATTTTATATTTCTTTTTTAAATTTAAAGTTTTGAAATGTTACAAATCAGACCCTTAACTCTACTATCTGAACTAACTTGGCTACTAACTCATATTACCTTAAAACTCACTTTAAAACTTAACAAAACTAACTAGATTTTATTAATGATTTTAATTGTGATATAATTAAATTAAATTAATAAATAAATAAGTCGATAAATGAATTTAATTAAAGTAAAATCTTTCAACGGTTATTTATTTCGCTGAAAATTTCCGAAGTTTAAAGGTTAGGATCCGGATTTCAAAGTGGGTCGGACTTCTGGATACCCGTTTTTTGCGGATGTTACAGTCTCCCCTACTTTTAGGAATTTCGTTCCAAAATTAGGAGGGAACCGTTCTTGAGGGTTAGTTAATAGAGTTTCTTATAGATTGGATCTCGAGTATGCTAGGTAATAAAAATCTCGATGATGCTAAGGATATACATAAACCAGGTGAGTGTGAAGTTTGGATTTTGATTGAGGCGGTAACGTTCCTAGTAAGGGTTGAATACCCTGCTACATGAATCGCTTTTTGATGCCTGAGGTGTAAAAATGAAAAGTGTTGTAACACGGAGATGGCTAACTGGATATTGTCTCATGATAAGGGGTTTTGAGAAAATCGAAGCGTCATAATGATAAAGTTACATCACAAAACGAAATCATCAACTACATCGTTATCCAAATTGAGATTGACACTACTTACACAAAACTTCCCATAACCGTCTAACAATGCTTTTGATCACCAGACAAGAACACTTATATATAGGAAGTACCTGCGGCGTATCCACCATGTCCTTGTCAAATTTTCATTGGCCTTGTTATTAAGTCACGATTAGTTCTATGTGATTCATCCTAAATCTACCAAACATAAACAACACAACAACCCATGCTTGAATCTCGAATCCGAAGAGAGCAAGACTAAATGACGGCGGTACCTCTCTCATGTGTTATGAGGAAGTGGTCAGTCTATGAAAAAGTGAGACACGACCCAACTTCCCTAAATGATAGATGGGGTTCGTCGTTGATGTATGATGACACGAATAACATGAAATCTTAATCATGTATAGAGACATGTAATGAAACTAAATTGGCATAGCGTGATATAAATTGCATTAATGGCATTAATATGAAATAATGAAATCTTGAAACATTATACCCAAATTGAAAACAATGGTAATTTGAATAGTCAGGACAAGAAATGAAATTATTAAGCTTGTATGGACATAAAAATAAAATAAACAACTGGAGAGAGTCTTAGTCTTCATGATGGAGAAAGACTAGTTAGGTTCTGTTATTCGCACGTCGTTGACCACAACTGGTTTGCGTTGACGTTGTTAGGCTTCTCCCTCTTGCTGGTGGGGGTGCTGGGTTTGCTGGTTGCTTGGTTAACTTGGTTCGCTTGGTTAACTGGATTTGCTTGAGCTTGAGCGTTGATGATGTTAACCAACCTAGGGCACTGTTTCTGAAATGAGTAGGATCACCACAATTAAAGCAAGCTCGAACATATGGCACCATGGGGTAATGCGGTGGTTGGTAGGGCTTGGATCATGTTTTGGGCAAGAGGTGAAACTTGGTTTTGAGGAGTGCGACACGTGTTACTCAAATGGCCATAACGCCCACAATTGGCACATAGACGACAGGGTACGGTGAGTTGGTGGTGATAGTGGCAGGTGTTGCATTGAGGGTGGGGACCAGTGTAGGGTTCTTGTTTGGGTAAGCTGGGTTGGGTGCCATTTGGGTGATTGGGATGGCTTGGAGTGGTACGGCTTGTGAAGTTGGGTTAGTCGAGGCAATAGGTAGTTTTACGTCACGCTTTCGTTTGGTATCGAACGGGAGAATGTTTCGATCTTGGTTGTCTTTGGCTCTTCCACTGAAACCTTGTCAGTTGTGCCCTTCTTTTTAAAGTTCCATTTCGGATATGGTTTTCGGTGAGTTCGGTGGCTAATTCTATTGCAGCTTCCAATGTTGCGGGTACAGTGCTCATCACGGAATCCTGGATACCAGAAGGAAGACCCTAATGTAATGTTCAATGAGATGGTAAGGAGGAGTGAACATATTTGGGACCATCTGGTTCAGCTCGAGGAAACGCTTGTTATAGGCCATATGGTCTCCATCATTTTGCTTTAAGCGGTAGAATTCGTCCTCCAACTTCTTGATCTCACTCCAAGGACAGAACCGTTTAGTCATTAGTTCCTTGAGTTGTTCCCAAGTTAGGGCCACAGCAGCTTCAGCCCCTCTTCGACCCTTTTCAGCGTTCCACCAGGTTAAAGCTGCCCCAATGAGACGATTGATAGCATAACAAACCTTGCGATCGTTAGGGCAGTCACAATTTAGGAAGGTGCTTTCCATTTCCTCGAACCATCGCAGGAGTGTAGTGACCCCTTCTGTTCCCTCATATTTTGGGGGGTCACAAGACTTGAAGTGCTTATAGGAGCACTTGGATGTAGTTGCGGGAGCATATACAGCGTTTGGTTCGACTTGATTGACTTGGTTATTAGTGAGGGCTTGTTGAACTTGGATCACAATGTTAGGAATCACGGCGGCCATTTGCTTGGCAATTTAGGCAGCCATGCGTCTACTGGAGTTTCCGGTTCTTTTTCCTCCAAGAAGGTGCCTAAATGACATCTACAGGAATTTACACAAACGAGATTGTGAGATTATTGATGGATTTGCTAGCAGGGATGCAAAAAAAGTATAAACATATGATAAAATTAAAACTTTGGGAGTATTTGAAAACAATAACTTATGATAACACAACACTTTTAAAGTGTTCTTGGGCTTTGCTCGTAATTGGGCCTTGCATACCGCCATACTTCACCTTCGTAATCATGTGGGCCCCCATTATTACCGGGATTTCGTATGGTTCGCATGTGTTAGCCTGGTAACGTACACTAAAACCCGGAGAAAATCGAGAAATGTGAATGTAACGTATGAAAGTAGGAGTGCATCCAGGTGTGGACACGATGACACCTCAAAGTGGGGTTAGTTCACACGACGTTTGGTGTGGCATGCTTTGGCCTAATAGGTCCTTCGTACTCTCATCAGTAGTCCCCAGGTAGACAAACTGGTCCGTAAATTCGGATTTATACGAATGCCAATCCTAGACAGGACATCCCGACTACCGGTACTCGAACCCTTCCAGTTACTACATGCCAGTCACATGAACTCACCTTGATGAGATTTGAAAACGAAAAACATCACAAAAGTTTGAATAACATAAAAATAAGTATTTGGAAAATGAAGAGAAATGTTTCGAAAATTTAAGGAAATCGAGAACTTATAAATAAGGGTTTCATAAGTTTCGTATGGTACATTTCAGGTGGAGTGATATGTATATATGTAACATATATGTAGACTTCATGACATAATTATAACACATTGCACGTATCACATAATCAAGTAACAAAGAGAGTGCTTGCATGCGTTTCTGTTTGAAATGAAAGGAAATTAAATGTCTGGGCAATAGCAAATCATAAGTCAAACAAAACATGAAATTAGATAAGCACATAGGTCCTAGTTGACTAAAGTATAGGTTTTAAGGGTCTAATAACCTATCCTATATCCCTAAAGTCAATGGCTCTGATACCAATCTGTCACACCCCGACCCGCAGCGGAATAGGTGATCGGGGCATGATTGGATTAACTCGAGAGCTTATGACTTGCTATTACTTGTTTTAAATATTCACTAATTCATATCAAGTGTCTCACAATACAAATAATTCACATAAACAATTACAAACACAAGACGATGTTTATAACAAGTATATTGCACTAATTCGTTTCTTGTTAACTAAGGCTCATCCTATGTCCAATCTTCTCTTCGTACCTGTTCACATGTATCATGTGTAAAAATGGTTTTGGGTCAACAAAGGTTGGCGAGTGAATCTAAGTTAAACATTAAACAGTTTGTTAAATTGGTTATTTCAATAAAAATGTGCATGGACCATATATGAGCATATGTATATATAATTAAATCACAAACCACATAATATTTACAATGAACATATGAACATGATGAATGATGAACTTGAGATCAAGGCTCAATCAAACGGAGCCGATCTTATGAGGCACCTGATGCTCGACTCGTATCCCACGAGGAACTGATGGGCCTTAAATGAATGATTGCACTGAAATGATAAAATGTAACCACACATAACCACAACAAACAAATATACACATTAGATCACATAATATCAACAATGAACATATGAACATGATGAATGATGAACTTGAGATCAAGGCTCAATCAAACGGAGCCGATCTAATGAGGCACCTGATGCTCGACTCGTATCCACGAGGAACTGATGGGCCTTAATTGAATGATTGCACTGAAATGATAAAATGTAACCACACATAACCACAACAAACAAATATACACATTAGATCACATAATGGTGGTAGCACATGTATTTGTATAAATAAAGTAAATTATGACACATGATACACCCAAAACGTGAATAAAAAGGGAAATTTGTAAGGATTCACTCACAGTGTTTGCGTTTTTAATCCTTAGTGAAAAACCGCACGAGAATAAGGAGAAAATCCAGTTGTAAGCGTGATTTAAGCTAGACAAACGAATGCAACAAAAAAAAGTAAACGTTATGCTAGGCATAGCTAAATGAACGAACATGATATGTTAGCTCGTTGAACCTAACGAGCCTCTACAAGGCTATGAAAAGCCTAAAGGCGAGCCTAAACTAGGCTACCTTAACGAGCCTAATGCTCCTTAACTAAGAACCTAAACTAAACTAATTAAACTAAGAAAGCAATAAATAAATGAATATTAAAAAAATAAAAAAATAAGACAAAGAAAGAAGATTACCTCGAAGAAGAACTTTACAAAATGAGAAGAGCTTGAAGGGCAGCACCTCCTCGTCGAAAGCGGAAATAAAAACTACTACACACCACACCCAAAGGGGTATTGTGCTTGTGGAGCCACCAAATTTGGTTATTCCACTTGTTTATACTCAAACTAGGAGTTGCAAGCTATAAAGAACCAAGCAAGGGTATTTATAGGTGTGAAATAGAGCACAAAATGGTGATTGGGGCGATGTGATATAACTATAAAACAAGATTTTCGCGTCTTTCAAATCAGCAACAAACACCAAACTTGTTTTCGCGATTCCGCTTCGTTATAACTCCGTTTCGCGCACGGTTTTCGCCTACGTTCATTATTTTTAGAGTACTATCATATGGAAGAGAGTAATCCAACATCCATGGTTTCGAGAATTGGGCTTAAACCTTGGGTCTTGATGCGGGTCGAGGGTTATGTTCTAAAACTTGTGTTTGTGATTCCCGTTACGCTGGAGCTTAGTTTTATGCACCGTTTGAACCTACTTGATCCTTAGTATACCAAGTATATCTTGGAGCTTTGAATGGACCAGAATGATAGCTTAAGGATGGAGAAAAGTTAGCCCGAAAGTCATCTTATGACAAAACTAAGAATACGACATGTAGAGCTTTTTACTTGTGATCATTTACATCTAAACTCTCCAAAACACAATGTCCTATCTTAAGGCATGTATATAATGAAGTTTGAATGATAAGAAGGTTAGGATGTGATGTGTTAGGTATGTTCACGAGGTCTCCAAAGTTTTTTATTAACTTAAGAAAACTTTAGTTTTAGACCTTGAGATATAGAGGGTTGCTTCAAATTACATGTAAATGAATTTACAAGGTTGTCTAAAACATGTATAAGATTATAAATCACCAGATATGATAATATGTATGATCAAAATATATAATCCAAAACATTTTATTGCTTAAACATTAAACAAAATTACGTGGAATATGAAAACGGATCGAGTTACAAAAACAGGTCAGGTTTTAGGATTCATTCATTTTTTTTTACGAATGTTACAGATTACTTGCTATATTCACAATCATTCACTCATATTTCACAATTATTGTAACACTTAGAATTGATTCGTGCATTATCTTGAAGCTGTATCCGGATATTTTAATCAATAAGAAGAACAAAGGCAGCTGGCAGTTGTCAGCTCCCGAGGTTTTGTGCCGGCGATCTAGATAGATCAACTGCTTTCCTTGTACATCCCGCGACGATCCTTACTTTTATTGTTCATTACTTGATAATCGATATAGTTTGATATCCTGAAACCGTTTTCTTATTAATCAACTTAACACATTTTTGCAAATCTCTATAGCACACTACCTCGCAAACTAAAGTTGATCACTTAATTGCTTCGGTAAATTTTGACCAAAACAGTTTCGCAACTATAGAGTTTTTCATCTGATTCTGATGCTCGATGTTTTCATAACAGAGCTTGCATATTTTTTTTGTTTCCATCACTAAGTCACCCACATGATTTGCACATGATGTTATTTTCTCCTCCGCACATCTCTTTTCTCTCATTTTTTTGTTCCAGCTAATTTCTCTATTTCTCTCTCGCGCCCCCTCTCTCTCTCTCCATACGAAACTTTCTCCATCTTACCTCTCGTCCATAGTCGATTCTCTTTTCACGGTCGTACACCGTCGATGCCAATGTTGTCCTAAATTATAGAACTAAACCTAAATTTAATACATATCCTCATGAGCTTTTGAAGAATGAAAATATTGAGGGGTGAAAGAGAGAGAGATGGGTACATGTGTCTTTTTGTTATTTAATGAGTTTTGGTATGTAACAAAATAACAACCGGCTTCCATTTTAAAGAGCTTAAATGTATTTTTTTTTTAAGTATTCGTTTTAGTTTTGTTAATAACAAAGTTGAAATAAAAATAAAAAGGTGTTGGGTTAAATTGAAAAGTTGAAAAGTTTTTGGTTAAAACTAAAAAAATCAAAGGGGTTAACATACGAATAATAAAAACCTTTGGGTTAAAGTTAAAATTGCAAAATAAAAATAAAAAAAAAATAAAAAACTTTAAAACTCTTAATGCATATGTTACAAGTACATAAAGCAACAAAAAGTTGCTAGTTTATAGTTTGGAAATATTAGAGTTAATTACATCGTTAATCCTTATGATTTATGCAAAGTAACAACCTAAAGTACTAATACTTAAAAGTAATAATATGTTGTATTAACTTTTAAATTTGTAACAAGCTAGAATACTAACACTTACCTTTCTTTATTTTTAACTTGTTTTAGAGCTATTTTTTGTCCTTTTGCAAACAATGAATTAAATTCCGGTATACAATGGGAACCTTGATGGATGATTTGTGTAAATCACTTTTATTTAAATTATTCTATAGATACAACTATTTTAAAGGGACTGATTGTATAATTTCAATAAAATTTGAACAAAACATGCATGCTCTTCTTTTCAGTCTCTTTCTCTGTCTCTTCTACCCAAACCAAGAACACCATCGCCCCTTTACTTTCTTCCACTGTCGTCCCGCCATTGCCACCTCCACCACCGTGATAGATACCACCTTGAGCTCCCAAACTGTGGACTCCACCATCGCGAGGTTCCACCGCCACCCCTATCCCGCCACCATGACCTCCACCGCCTTCCGGCCATCGTGAGATGTCTGCACCGTAGAGATGTACCATCTAGAAACCGTTGAAAGAACCGGTGAAATAAAGGTTTGGTTTGTAAAAAAAAGTGAAGTTTTCTCTTATATTCTTTTTTAATTCATCAAGGTTTGGTGCGCGCAATGTTGTAATTCAAAACTCACATTTAAATTATTGAAATTATTGCATATACAGACATCCATTAATGTAACTCAACAACTTGTTCATGATAACTGCCATAAGCTATGTGGGAAGATATTGGAGTAATAGAAAAGTTAATTCGAATGGGATAAAACGGAAAGCTAATTCACTCCTAGAATTTCGTCGGCGGGGTGTGAATAGTTGAGGTTATAAAAATTGTTTCGTGCTTCATAGAGAATCTGTTATTGCGGCTACGAATCTGACCTCGTTGGATTCTTGGTTGTTAACCGTCGGTATTCCTTATAATATCACAATGACGATGATGAATGACCTTTCGTTTCAAGTGGCATATTTTTTTTTTAAATATTATAGGTTTTTCCCCATTGTACACAAATGGTCCCTTTAATTAATTCAATAAATTATAGAAATAGTCCTTGATGTAATAAAGTTATTTTTGTCATTTCATAAAAAGCTAACATAAAAAAACAAACATTTTGTTAGTTTTAGTATCTGGATTGTTACAAAATTAAAAGTTAATACATCATGTAGTTACTTTAAAATATTAATATCTTAGGTTGTTACTTTGCATAAACCACAAGGACTAACGGTGTAATTAAATCAAAATATTATAGTTATAATTTAATTTGAGTATTTTTTTGTCTAATAATTTGCATACATTAAATAACCGAAAAAATGAAGTCTACAATTATGTTTATTTTTTCTTATATATATATATATATATATATATATATATGATAAGTTTAGCTAGAAAACCCTAAAAATTTGAGAAAATCCAACCTCCCGACATTTTTTTTTTGAAAAAAATAACACATGTAATATACATGTTTTTAAGAGTTTTAGGTAAAAAAATAAAAAAGCGCCGAAGGATTATTTAAAAAAAATAAACAAATTCCAGCAACTTTTGTGATTAACATGTGTTAGACAAAAAATGCTAAAACTTGTTTATTTTTTTAACATTCCTTTGGCGCTTTTTTGTTTTTTTGGCCCAAAACTCTTAAAAACATGTATATTACATGTGTTATTTTTTTTTAAAAAAAGATGTCGGGAGGTTGGGTTTTCTCAAATTTTTAGGGTTTTCTATATAACCCTACCCTATATATATATATATATATATAGGGAGCGGTTATCGTACAATTGGTGTTAACATACGTTCGTACGCTGGGTTTTTATAACATGTGAATTCCTTTTTCAGCCATGCGATTTCATGGGCTGTACAAATTCCATGCGAATTTGAAGACATCCATGCGATTTCATGCATGTATTTCAACATGCGAATTTGCAACTCTCACACACGAGCTTTTTTATAACATGTGAATTTGGCTCCAACGTACGAGCGTCCGTTAACACCAATTGTACGATATACTTTCTATATATATATATATATATATATATATACTTTCTATATACTTTCTATATATATATATATATATTCTGTAAACAAATCGAACGAGCACGAACAAGGCCTAGTTTGTGTTCGTTCATTAAGGAATGAACACGTTCATGAACTTTTCACAAACGCTTACCAAACGAGATTCTTGTTTGTGTTCATTCATTAAAGAAGTGAATGTGGCATTCATAAATTGTTCACGAACATTACCTAACATAAAAGAACACAAAAACACAAACAAATGTGCATGAACATACATGAAAACAACATAACGTTCCTGCATACAAACAAATACAAACGAACATATATAGTATTCTAAAGTTTCAAAATTTTTAAAAAACGAAAACCAATAAAATAAAAATATAACATATAAAAACCCATTAAGTGAATAAACACAAATGAACATATATGAGCGAACATAAATGAACATATTACTGAACATAATTGAACACCTTATCGCACGTCCACGAACATAAACAAACGAACGTATCCTTTGTTCATGTTCGTTCGTCCAAACGGTTTGTGAAGTTCGCTAAACGTTCAGTTCGTTTACAGCTCTATGTATATAACTTGTAAATGGCCATAAATACTAATCTATTTTTTAAGTATTTTTATAATTTTTATAATATTTTGTTTATAATGATTTTTATAATAACTTGCGTACATTAACTTTTTAAAAAATTCTAACTCCGCAAGTATCTTATTTTTTCAACATTACGGTATACATGTTATTAAAATGGATATTGTGCTATTGTCGAACCAAACAGTGGCGATAAATGAATATCGCCATGAGTACCATGACGATCTGAACTGATCGGTGCCGTTCGAACAACGTCGGTGCCGTACCGATGTTCATTTCTACATTTTCAAACGATTTAAAATACGTCTTAATTTTTATACCGGGTGCCTGTATTGTATCGTATTAATACTAAAATGAACCAAATCGATACGTATTAAATGTGGGGTAAAATGACGCTTCAATTCACGAACAAATACACTAAAGTACAATAACCAAGTCAATGTACTCGGAACAATATATCATTCAAAAAGAAATCTCGGAATATCTTTAAATTCAACCAGCTATAAGTATGATTTTTTTATTTACTTTCTGATAAATAACTTTGCCATTTTTATTTCGCCTTCAATTTTTTATTATTTTTTCTTGTTACATTATTAGACGATATTGAAATCTGTGTATTACACTGTGTATTACATGGTGCTGACTCAATAAAATATTAAGTAATTGTTAATAAAAATAAAAGAAATAATTAAGAAAAAAAACATTTCACTTTTTGAAATATATATATAAAGTAATTATTAATAAAGAAAGTAAGAATAGTTGAAAAAATAATAAGCAAAAATAATTTCATTCAATTAGTTATTTATTAGGTATACATTAGGTTCACAGAAAAATAAGTGATAAAATTTTCAAACGATTATACAAATTTTGGGCACACTGGATTATGACATGTAACGTAATGTCAAATAAGAGTAAATTTGTATTTTTATGATTATATTATAACAATAAATTTATTTAGATTAAGTTTAAACTCAGGACGACTTTCAACCAATATGTCTTCTCATTTTAAACTCTTTTTATATAATTCTTAACCATTCGACCTACTAGAGATAAAACATCACTCATTCATATGAGAATTAGTTAAAGTTGTCACATCTACAAAGCGTACATAAACATATGCAAAGAACTAAAATAAATGATCATATGAATCGAAAAGGGAATAAAAGAAAATAATTACTTAAATAGATACGACAAAAAAATACTATGAGATTCAACAAATCATAACAAATATTAGATCATTGAATGTAAATATATAATTGAATCCTCAATGGCTATAAAATCGCTTTCAATGTGTAATTCATAAAAATATGATTGAACAAGTTAATTGAGTATAAACGAAATTTTGACATTTAACTCTTAATTTTATATTAAACTAGTTAGATGTGCGGCTCGCGTTGCGGGGCGATAGCCGAATAATGAGCGAGTGTTTAAAACTAGGAAGGCACAACCGTAATTTTAGGGCGGACGCAAAACCATATTTTTATTTTGAACCGAGGGCATAATCGTAATTTTGAGTTGGAGCCAAAAACGTTTTATTTTGAACAGGGGCAAAAACGTAATTTTTAACTGAGGCCGAAATCATAATTTTTTTAAACTGGGAAGAATCGTAATTTTAAGGTGGGGCGAGAGCATATTTTTTTCATTCGAACAGGGGTAAAAACGTAATTTTGAGCCGAGGGCGAAATTGTAATTTCGAGTCATGGGCAAAATCGTAATTTTTGGCTGGGGCCAAAAACGTACTTTTATTTTGAGCAGGGGGCAATATCGTAATTTTAAAGTGGGGGCAAACCCATAATTTTACAGCGTAAACAAATAATAAACAGTTGGTCCAATGGGGAGTGCCAGGCCAGCTGGCTGGCACTATTTCGGGGGCAAACCCGTCATTTTACAGCGTAAACAAATAATAAACGGCTGGTCCAATGGGAGAGTGCCAGGTCAAACGGCTGGTCCAATAGGGTTATGGGCAAAATCGGAATTTTTGGCTGGGGCCAAAAGCGTAATTTTATTTTGAGTAAGGGGCAACATCGTAATTTTAAAGTGGGGGCAAGTCCGTAATTTTACAGTGTAAACAAATAATAAACGGTTGGTCCAATGGGGGAGTGCCAGGCCAGCTGTCTGGCACTATTCCGGGGGCAAACCCGTAATTTTACAGCGTAAAGAAATAATAAACGGCTGGTCCAATGGGAGAGTGCCAAGTCAAACGGCTGGTCCAATAGGAGAGTGACAGGCCAGCTGCCTGGCACTATTCCTTATTTTATATTTGAAACACTGTTCAAATCGTTTGGTTTATTGATAATGATAATGATAATATCTAAATATATATTATTTTAAGTTAATACTATTATGTAATAAGAGAAACATGTGGGAAAATAACGGTGATGATGCATCAAAGTGTGACATGTTCCTCAAAGATTTTAATCTATATATATATATATATAGGGTGAGGATTTAGAGAAAACGTCTAAAAGTGTGAAAACGGTGAGAACGGTCCTCATCCGTTGGATCAAAACAATCTATAGATTAAAATGGTGTGGTGGCGTTTTCGTAAATAACATCAACTTTATTACTTGGACGTGCTTCGTTAAGAGTAAAAGCATTTTTTTTACTGCTCTAGTACAAAACGCCACACTAATGAGCAAAACGTCATCCCAACGTCTCCCAGATGAAACAACACATTTATATAAAACGCCATTGAAACAAAACGAAAACGCCATATTTTATTGAATGAGCAGCTTCGTCTAGAGCAGGACGTTTCAGCTATGTAAGAAATCGGCACCTATCTACGGAATTCAAAAGTTCAGGGGGCAAAAACTTAAAGAAGAAGTGACTGACGACAATGAAGATTTGGATGAGAAATATGATTAGTATTTTTATTTTTTTTGTTGTCATTTTTTGTGAATTGTTATCTAAATTTCCACTGATAAAACTCCAAATAATTACTGAAAAGTATAAAACAAAAGGTGCAAGAAAATAGAACAAAAAAGGGTGCATTGCAAAAAAAATTATTTTGCCATTATTTAACTTAAACGCCATTGATAAGAAATGCCAAAATCACATTACACCCTTAACAAATAAAACTGAACAAACAGTAACTGAAACGACGGAAACTTTATTACTAAAATTTATTATATTAAAAACTACACCATGGCAATTCAATTTTTTTATATTTTCTAAACGCCATAATTATCTGTCACATTATAGGCCTACATCCTACATAAACATACAAAAAATACACATAAAAAATCATAGATAGTTCTGCATCCTGCTATTGTTTTTGGCGCCAAAAACATATATCTAACTCGCGCCAAAATAAAACGTCATTATATAAGTAGAACAGGTAAACAAACTTAACACTCCAAAAAATTCTCTAAACACACCACAAATTGTTTAAAAACGCCATAAAAACTTAGAAAAAAATGGCTTAGGTTATTACAGGGAGGTTTGATAGACGTTTCGTCCTAAAGTTCTCAGACAGGAGAAGGGTGAAGGTCAAAACCATCAACTCCATACTTAGTATGGATGAGGCTGTTCAGAGAGATATTCTGGCCCTTGGAGTTCCAAGGGCTAACGATTGTGAAAGGACTCAAACAGTAATAAGAAGATTGAAAAGAAATTTCCAGCAGATGATGATGATGATGACATTACTGATCTACCAACAGTTACCAGTTAGAGTTTGGATGAACCATCAAGAACGGTTAAAGTGACTGATTAAGATGGGGTGGATTATTCATTGACGATGGACGAAGTGCTGAACACAGATAGACTACACCTTCTTGAACAATTCTGTGATTTAGCACCTTCGAACGTTGCAAAATCCAGGGTTGTGATGATATTTAAATATAGGATGCGAGAAAGACTAAACGAGATTATGGTGTTATACGCCAATGAAATAGATAATGATGATAAGTCTGCAGAAAGTGATGACCAAAGCGATGGGTACATCTCTGATGTAATACCATCCACAGAAGACTATTAGTTTAGTTTGATTTGATCTTAGTTGTAATGTTTTGAATTATTAACGAAATATAATGAATTTAGGAACACCTAGAACGCCAAGATATTTACCTTTATAATATATAAGAGATTAATTAAACTAGACAGATCTACAAAATGAAGTTGCTACTGAAACGGAAGAAAGTGGAAATGCCATAATCAAGAACCCATTGGTTGAATAATAAACAATTGGAAAAACAGATTTAATGAAAACGCCATAATTCAGATATGCGTAACAAGCTGTAAAACGCCATTGATAAGTTCTAAATAATGAAAACGCTGAATATTGATTCTAGGTTGAAGAAAATAAAATTTGAAAATAAAACGCCAATGAAACAAGAATAAAGAACAACACGCGGTATTTGATGGACTTTTTTTTGAAAATGAATTATAACGTCATCTATTAAGCGGAGGTGGACAATGACAATCGTGCCCCCGTATACCATTTAGCGCCCCCTGCCACGTGTGCAACCAATCCCTTCTCACCGTTTTCAAACTTTCAATCGTTTTTTCTCCTGATCCCATATATATATATATAGGGGAGGTTATCTTGAGAACGCTAAATATTGCGATAACCGTGAGAACGAATGAGAAAACCAATCAAAACCATTTTTTAATACAAAACTCATTGTAATTAAAATACAACATCAAAATAAGGATTTACAACATCAAATAATTCATTTTTCCCTCAAAATCACTCTTATTAGATTTTTTACACATGTGTAAATATAACAAATTTACACATGTGTAAATGACAAACTTACACATGTCTAAAAAAAATTATTTACGAATTCACGTAAATTTAAACGTGTAAATTAAATTTCTAATATTGTATTCGAATAATAATAATAAGTGTAAAAAGAAATTTTAAATTTGAATTGTTTTTTACCAAGTTTTCATGGTTTTTTCATTCATTCTCACGGTTCTCGCGATATTTAGTGTTCTCATTTAAACCCTCCCCTATATATATATATATACATATATATACATATAGATATATATAGAGAGAGAAAGAGAAACAAGATCAGGAGAAAACGCCTAAAAGTGTGAAAACGGTGAGAACGATTTTCTGCCATAACATCTTTGTGATTTGTGGCTAAGATGATGCGGTGGCATTTTTGTAAATAATGGGAACCATAGAACTACTAGGAGGGGTAAAATTGGAAGATTCAAACAAGGGTGCACATGCTAATCACATGTCATCCCCCCATCGTATTTAAACGCCAATAACTTTTTATACGTGATTATTTTTCTAAAAAAATTACACCATAAAACTCAGCGTTTTTTCATCTTTCCAACGAGTATACTATTGATAAATTTTTCTAAAAAAATGAACTGGGTTTTTTATGGCGTTTTGTTTGTTTGTTTTTTATGCGTTTTCAACTAGGTTTTTATGGCGTTTTTATGAAGTTAGTGTTTATATGGCATTTTTTATGAAGCGGGAGTTTTTATGGCGTTTTCAATTAGTTTTTTTATGACGCTTTCAGAATTGAGTGTCTCTATGGCGTTTTCAAGTGGGGTTTTTTTTCTGAACTATGTGTTTTATGGCGTTTTCAACTGGGTATTTTCATGGCGCTTTTTCTCAACTAAGTGTTTTATGGCGTTTTTATTTAAACACCAAGTTCATGTCATTTTTTATTTCAAAAGTATAGCAATATTATAGTCGTTGGAAAGATAATAAAACACTCGATTTTATGGTGTAATTTAAAAAAAATAATCACGTATAAAAAAGTTACAGGAGTTTAAAAAGGATGGCGGAATATGCATGTGACTTGCATGTAGATGGTTTTTTGCGTGTGAGTGGCATGTGCATGGACTTTTTAACAATATTACCCTTAATGTAAGTTAGCACCGACGCCACATGTCAACACCAAAATTGTTCTCACCGTTTTCACACTTTTAGGCGTTTTCTCTAAATCCTACCCCTTATATATATACATAATATATATATATATATAGCCTGCTGTAAAAAAGAATATTTTTTGTGAGAAGTGTGAGAAAACATAAGAATTGACACGTAAACATTATGTTTTTGACTTAGGCATGATGTTTTGGGTTGTTTTGGCAAGAAAAACACAAAACATAATATTTTAAGACAAAATGCAATGAATTCTAGGCTTAAAACACCATGTCAAAAACGTTAAGTAGTGTGTTCTAAATGTTAAGAAGTGAATTTTAGTTGTGATTTAAAATTCATGCCTATAATACATTGCATTGTGTTTCAAATTGCTATGTTTGGTGTTTTTCTTGCCAAAACAACCCAAAACTTCTTGTCTAAGTTCAAAACATGATACCTACATGCCGATTCCTATGCCTTCTCACACTTCTCACAAAAAAAATGACTTTTTTTTACAGGAACCTCACCATATATAGGATTATGATCAAGGGAAAACCACTCCGAGTTGTGAGAACTTAGAGAACTCAGCCTTCTCGTGCCAGTTTTGCCCACATTTTTTTCACACCCCTAGATGAAAATGTTTAGAAAGACTGACGTAAAAAATAATTTTTTTCAACGTGGCGTTTTTCGGCCCCTTACAGCAGCTGTAAAAAGGTGATGACATAAGCATGGCATCACTTTTTACAGCATTTACGGCTGCCGTAAAAATGAAAAAAACAAGTTTTTTTTGGAAAAGTTAAATTTTTTATGATTTTCGGTAATAAATAAAAAATAAAAACCATTCGTAAAGCCGAGTTCTCTAAGTTTTCACAACTCATATAGATTTTCATTTTACCCTAACCCGATATATATATATATTATATATATATATATATATATATATATATATATATATATATATATATATATATATATATATATAGGGGAGGGTTTTAATGAGAACGCTAAATATCGCGAGAACCGTGAGAACGAATGAAAAACCGCGAGAACTTGGTCAAAAACAATTCAAAATAAAAATTTCTTTTTACACTTATCATTATTATTCGAATACAATGCTAGAAATTTAATTTACATGCTTAAATTTACGTGAATTCGTAAATAAAAAAAATTACACATGCGTAAGTTTGCCATTTACACATGTGTAAATTTGCTATATTTACACATGTGTAAAAATCTAATAAGAGTGATTTGAGAAGATAAATGAATTATTTGATGTTGTAAATTCTTTTTTTGATGTTGTATTTTAATTACAATGAGGTTTGTATTAAAAAAATTGGGTTTGATTGGTTTTTTCATTCGTTCTCACGTTCTCGCAATATTTAGTGTTTCTCAAGATAACCATCCCTATATATATATATATAGAAGAGAGAGAGTAGAGGATCAAATGAAAAATGAAAAGAAAATTAATAAGAGAAAAAAATGACCTATTGGTAAAATAGTAAATAACTTTAACTCATCTCATTAATGTTTTTCTCTATAATTAATTAGTCAAACTAATCATTAATATATCCTACATATAATTTAAGCAAACTACACATATCAAAATTTATCCTACATACACCCTACACATTATAGAATTTTATCCTACACATTTTGAAATTTATCTTACACACGTCAAAATTTATCTTGTACTTTATCCTATACACCTCGTAATTTATCGTACACTTATTATTATTTTTTTGAAATGTATTTATTTTGAAAGTAATCTAGAAATTTAATATAATTAGCTATTAAAGGGGAAAGACTAAAAATTAATTTTCCATGTAAATTACCAATATACATTTACAATAACATTAAATACAAATATTACATGAAGTAAAATAAGGCATTCTTATTGGTTGAAGCTATTTCTTTTTCTTCTTATAAATTTTTTTCTCTCATTTGAATCCTCCAATGTACATATATGGTATGAGGATCAATGTGAAACACTAAAAAGGTGGGGAACAGGTAGGGGTGCAAACGAGCCGAGCCGAGCCCGAGCTCGAGCTCGTTTCACATATGTCAGCTCGAGCTCGAGTTGTTTCAAAAGCTCGAGCTCGACTCGTAGGTAATTTTTCAAGCTCGAGCTCAGCTCGTTTATCATATCCTAATTAGTTTATTTTAATTATAATTATTATTTTATATATAACTTAGTATTTCTTTTCATAAATTTATAAATATTAATCATTAGTATTTAAATATATATTTAATATATTAATAAAAAATATATAAATAGCAAAGCTCATGTAGGCTCGCGAGCCGGCTCGAGCTCGATAAGCGAACCTCGGGCTTGGACTCGTTTATTAAATGAACTTGTTTTTTAGGCTCGGGCTCGGGCTCGAGCTCGTTTAAGCTCGCTCGTTCGAGCCTTTTTTCGAGCCGATCTCGAGTAGCTCGCGAGTAGCTCGCTCGTTTGCACCCCTAGGAACAGGGGAACAACAGTGTATTAAACATGTTAAATGTATCTTAAAATTCAATCTAAAATGGTAAAATTACTTTTTTCAAAATAAAAATTCAAAGCTTTTGCATATTAAGATGTGTAGAAGCTAATGATTTTTGTAAAAAAATTACCTTTTTTACTACTTTTTTTTTAAAAAGTAAATTTTTGAATTTTGTTTAATAAAAAGGTGCAACTTGTTGCCCGTCTACCTTCTGTTTTGATGTAACTTAACAAGTTTTTTTATGATGTGAAATAAAATATACTTCTTATAAAAAATAAAAAGTTAAAAAAATAAAAAGGCTTCTACATGTATTTATATGCAAAAGCTCCAAAAAAATTTAAAAAAAAATGAGTTTATCATGTTAAAAAGCATGATTTCACAGTTCCCCACTTTTTAGTATTTCCCATTAAAAACTCTTAGTTAGGGAAAAAACTCTATGACGTGTGTCAGTGTACTTATAAAATATGGTTAATTTTAGGCTTTTTAAGTACTAGTTTAAGTTTTAATATTTATAAAAACACGATATAATACTATCATACTATAACTCAGGTTGGGCTAGTGCACCCATCGTTGGTGTAATATAGTGATGGTAAGATACCGAGATCGTCTAAAGATACACGAGTTTTAGTACCGAGTCGTCTTTAACATCTAACCAAGTCCAAAAGTTGAGTTTTTTTCAAAAGAATAAAAAGAAGAGAAAATAAATGGCTCAAGAGGAAAATAAAAAGGATAGACATCAATGATAGGAAAATGGGTGTTTAGGATCAACTTACCTCTCTAACTAGATCGGACCATACGGTTGCGAGGGCTCGATTGTCATACGAGGGACTGTGTGCAAAAATGTGTATATTGTGCAATATCTGGGTCACAATCTTAACACACTCGATCCTTCCGCTTTGAATCAGCAAGGAAACGCTACTTGAGGATATAGTATTAATTAATTAGATAGTTTAAGAGATATATATTACTAGTTTCTATCAGTCGTCGATGAGTCATCAATACCTCTAAGATAGTTATTTTATACATATAAAGTCTTTACACTTTGGTGTTATCTCTGCTCAAAAGCAAGAGTTTACCTAACCGGAAGTCTCATCCAAAACCTTTAACTCCACTAAGAGCATCAAATATTTTGATTCAACATATATATAGAAAACATGAACGGCCCAAGTTAATGGTTTCGCAATATTGTTGATAGATTTTAAAAATTAGACAGAAACTCTAATAACCAAAGTTAATATGACTATTATTTCACTACTTTTAAATCATTTTAATTAATTAAAGTCATTAAGAGACTTGTTTATCCATGATTTTCCTTATATACCACAAAACTCCTCACCAAATTAGAAATGTTTTTTAATACTATAATTCAAATAACTTTTAGTCTTTTATACTTTTAGTTGGATAATATTTGTACATCTACTGAATACTATTTTAGGTATATAGACTATAGACGTTTTTCGACGGGTTTGTAATGAGAAGAATTGAATTAAATTTATAGAGAAAGTGAATTAAAAATTATAGATAAATTACAATATTCAAAATCTAATTGGTCCAGAGATACATAAGCAAACCACCGCTAAATTCGTGATATCTGGCTAAAGGGTGTGGTCATGATCACCATGACCTTTCATATAGGCGTTATGTCACTTACCTCTAATCCATCATCCAAAACCATTATCTTAATGTTATGGTAATGACCCAAACCACTATCCCCTTTATTATTTCAATTTATTTTTTAAAGTGTCATGATCTTGAAAATGGAAAGGTGCCCGTGATAATCGTGGTTCATCACCGCCAACCATATGAATCATTAAGGAGGTGGTGTAGCCTTTCATTCATGTTTTATATGACGAATCATGTTCCAACCATGACCTCCACACCCTTAAGCTTAACTGCAAACAACCATTCCAATTTTGGTTATAAAACGTCTCTAAATCCTTTGCTGTTTTGGTCGAACCAAGTCCTTTGTGTAGTACTGATTGTAAATTAAATTGCTCCATATTGTTTTCTCACGTAATACAAATTGAATGTTATAGAAACTTAAAATTAGAAAAAGAAAAAAAATGAAATAATAGATTTTAATAATCTCAACTATTAGCCGTTGGTTAGCAACGGTCCCACTTCAAAAATAACTAGTGGTGGTCCCACATTTTTACATATTGTAAACCAATCGACCTTTAGTATCAGAACCTTAATTTCTTTTTGTCCATTTATCCTTTTCGATTTAGTAAAGATCCATCGGTTTACAATATGTGAAAATGGTGGGATTACCACTGGTTATTTTTAAGTTGGAACCGTTGCGACAAACGACTAATAGTTACGATTATTAAAATCCATTATTCAAAAAAAAAAAACATCACTATAAAAAATGAGTTTCACCTATAGGAAATCCATCTTTGATTATGATACATAAGACCCCATAAAATCCCAAAAAGAAGTTATATGATTTCTATTGCATGTTCCCAAAATGAAACGGGTCAAAACATGAATAGAATGCTGAAAATGTTTTCATACAGTAGTCTGCTAGAAATAACCAATTCATGTGACCTAACGGATCATTTGAGTAACATTACCAATATTTGTTGGTACAGTTTTGTGTCTGTAGCTTGTTCTTAGCTAACGGTAGTCTGTACGGTCTTTGTTTTTGCGTCTGTATAGTTTGGTCGAGTCGGCCAAGTCAAGATATCCTCCTATCTTGACTTAGCACGACGTTTAGTTCATTGGTGTTGTAAAGCAGCTGCATGTTGCAGTCTGTTAGTTGTTAGTGTTTGTTATTTAGTGAACTGGGTTTTCTGTTTAACAAGGGCAACCTACGAAGAATCCACATTCTTCGTAGGACAGCATGCTCACGAACAATGGATTGTTCGTTGATCAAGAAGGCCACGAAGAATCATTCTTCGTGGTATTGATGGTTCGTGGTGAAGACCCACGAAGAATCATTCTTCGTGGGATATCTAATTGTTCGTTGGCCAGCAGCCTTCTTCGTAGGGCTGCTGGTTTACTTTGCCTATATATACAGAACCATTTCACAGTTTCAACTAAGAGAGCACTTAGAGAGTTTGTTCACTGTGTGTATGTGTAAACTTGTTCTCTTCATTAATCTAAAGATAGTGAATCTTTTGGTTACTTGTGTTTGCTTTACATACGTTGTTTTGCTCCGGTTTGCATTCACACTTGGATTCCGCACTCGTGTGTTTGTTAACAAACAAGGAAGTAGGTTATCTTGATCCTCCAAGTGGACCTACAAGTGGTATCAGAGCTTTGGCTCTCTTCCTTGTTCAAAACCGAGGAAAATCTTGTATGTGAGCTTGTTTGTGAAGTGTTCTTGAAGGATTTTGAACTTGAAAGCTAGAAAACTTAGTTTTTCCAGAAATATTGCTCAAAAATATGTGTTAAACTTGATATTTGAAGATAATCTTTACTAAAACTTGACTAAAACAAGTGTAGACATGTTAAGGTCTAGTTGTTCTTAAGAATTTCGTTCAAAGTTTGTGTTCGACAAATTTTCCGGCAAGAGTTTCACCAGAAAAGTCACCGGAAAAGGTTGGTGAAGATAGGATATTCAAAAGATCTTCTGGACATTAGACTGTTTGAAATCTTCCAAAATTGGAAACAAATCTTTGCTTTATTCTCTGTCAGAAAAAGTATGTTTCTATTTTAAGAAAAGTTTCACCAACCAGATCCCTACGAAGATTCATTGACAACGAACATTCAAATAGAGACGAACCATCCTCTGCGAACAATCATACAACGAAGAATAATCCTTCGTTGGTTTATTCCTGACGAAGAATCATTATTCTTCGTTAATCAAGTCTCCAACGAAGAATCATTTCTTCATTGGACTCTGATTCTTCCTAGACAACAGTGTTCGTGGATATTCATTCTTCGTTGACTGATTCTTCATTGAAAGTGTGTTATATTTTTCACAGAAAGTTCATAACTTGCTCAAATTTAACAACTTTAAATTTTCAAGTTAATATTTTGTTTTAATTAATCAAAATGAGCTCTAATCCTTGGGATTGGGGTAGTACGAGTAGTACAAATCAAGGTACTTCACAATCAAACCCCGACATGTCATGGGTCAAAGGACTTATGCCTCAACAAGCCTCAGTGATTACCGCTAGTCAGTGGGCTTGTGTCGTAAACCAAAACCAAAGCGTTCAAACTTTACTAATAAGCGAAAGTGAAGCGGGTAGTAACAATCGTCCACCCAAACTGAATCATATGAATGATTATCCTGCATGGAAGGGATGTTTTCATACATATGTCCTTGGTCAAAATACTGAATTATGGACATGTTTTACCACGCCTTACAATGTCACACTTGAAGAAGCTGGTTCTAACCCAACTACTTTGGCAAGCATGACCGAATTGGACAAGAAGGCTTATGACCTTGAGAAGAAGGCCTTTGCAATTCTCACACAAGCTCTTCACAAAGATATTTATCATCAGTTCATATATTGTACTTCCACCAAGAACCTGTGGGATACATTAGAAGCAAGAGGTGAGGGAAATGCAGCTACATGAAAAGTTCGTCACGACTTGCTGAAGAAGGAGTTTGAAGGTTTCCTGTTTATGGAAAATGAGACGCTAAATGATATGAAAACTCGATTATATTACTTGCTAAGTGAAATGTACTCATATCATGTGAATGCATCTCAACTGGAAATAGTATCAAGGTTTGCTGATGCGTTGCCACCAAAGTGGGGTCAATTCATAGATTTGCTCAAACACACTGGAGTGTTAGATACAATTACAATCTATGAATTCATTCAAAAGTTGGAAAACAAGGATGAAGAGGAAATTCGAAAAGCAAAAAGGGTTCCAGTTCCTCAGAATCCTGAAATGTATTTTGGCGGCATTAACGCAGGTGTTGGTACTTCATCGCAACCGAAATTACAAACGGCATTTGTATCAAATGCAAATCCGTTCATGCCACCACCACCAAAACCAGATCAATCAACCCAATCATATAGTCAAGGATTTGATCCTAGTGCCTTCTTACCAAAACCTCAAGATTTTGGTGCTCAACAAGTAACACAACAAGCCTATTATGGAAACAATTTCCAATCTCAAAGTCCCAACACTGTTAGATTTGATACCTCACATCTTTCCAAGGTAAATGTAGAAGTTGCTAAGGAACACATGGAACTTCTAAACACCATGGTTAGTGCTTATTGTGGTTTGGTGGCTGGTCAAATTGGAAACATTAATTTGACAAATGAGGACTACCAACAAATCGACACAAACGAGATGAATCTTATGGATATCAAATGGGCTTTTGCAAGTTCAGTTCGAAGAGCAAAGGATTATATGGCTAGAACGGGGAGAACAAGTCTGGAGAGTAAAAAGGATACTAAGTACGACTTTGATAAGGATGTCGTTACTTGTTTCAATTGTGGTGAGAAAGGGCATTTCAAACGAGAATGCACAAGACCTGCGAAGCAAGGAAACCAAAACCCTTTCAGAAATCAAACTACATCCAACACCACCCAAGTCAATAATGAAAGAGGAATAGTGGCTGTCAACAACCCAAATCAAGCAGGGTCTTCCAATACAAACCGAGCATTGGTGGTACAAGCTGATGAAGGATGTGATTGGTCTGTTCAACTGGGTGATGGTAATCAAGGGGTACTGCCTGCTATGCCAAAGTCATCAATCATGTGCAATCGGTCCAAAGGGATGAAGCTTCCGAAGATGATGACAGCTCAGGTTACAGCGGTACTTCAGATGAAGAAAGTTCAAGTGTTGGAGGGTATAGTTCGGATCTTGAAGTAAAATTGGATATTGATGCTGAGGTTGAGCGTCTGCTGAAAGAAGCTGAGAAGCTGAACAACCAGAAATCGTGCTAGTCAAGAAGGCTGAAGTTGCAGCAGGGGAAGTTGAAAAGCTGTTCAACAAGGATGGATCGTTCTCTTGCAACACCGCATTTATGGCAAATGTGTCAGTCTCAACAAGTCAGGTACAATCTGATACAACTCAAGTATGCAATGATTGCTCTGTTCTAAAACAGAAGTTTGAAACAACAAATCTTCATAATCACAATTTAGTAATTGAACTGTCGAAATGCAAAGAAGCTAACTTGGCCTTAACAAGAAGCGAAAAAGATTTTAAAGATGTAATTGACACTTTAAAAAGAAGCGTTTCTGAGTTAACCAAAACGGTTTTAAACAAACAAAAGGGTATTAATAACTATATTAATATCATTGAAGAAACCAAAAAGGAGTTAGCAGTTGCAAAATGTGAATATAAAGCGATCAAGCTCAAACTGGAAAGTTACTCAAATTCCCAGTATGTGCTTGATCACATCATCGATGTTCAAAAGCTAAAAGGAAATGTGACATGCATCGGATATCAGTCGTGTCCGCCCCCTTTAAGACACAACTATTCCAAGATGCCCGATGAAGAGGAAATGCCTCGATTTGAACCTTCTGTACCACTCAATCCAGATGAGTTTGCAGCAGGATTATGGTTCAAATTAGACGAGGTTTCTAATGAAATCAAGCAGTCTGATAATTCATCCTCTGAACAAAGTCATCCAATAGTTGAGGATGCAGAAACATCAGACAATGAATCAGACATGATCGAGCAAGACCAATCTCTTGACAATAAGAAAGGAGAGGAAATTCCAGTTGAGAATCACATTTTATGTGATCCTCCCACTCCAGTTGTTAAGCATGTTGTTAAACAAGAGATTGATCCTGCTAAGTCAGTTGAAGCGTGTAACATTTGTCAAAAACGGGTTTCCAAAACCCGCTCCGTTTTGTAATCGAATATTAAGTTATAAATGTCACGTTGTGTATTTATGGTTATTTTAATTTTTAATGATACATAATTAATAAAAAAACTAAACCATAAAAGTTATAATTGATAAAAAGTAAAAATAAAGTGCTTAAAAATAAATTGGGGCTGCCGGGACTCGAACCCGGGTCAGCCGGATTATAACTTCAAAGACTTAACACTCACCCGCATAACCACTCCGCCACTTGTTTGTTTTCTGTCATCTTTAGGAAACAAATAGATCTAATAGACAAATGTAAATCAATCGGTTACGTCAATTGTAACTGAAATCGGTTATCAAACACTCAAAGACGATTTGGATACTCGCGATTCAATGAGTATAACCGATAAACTGATAAATCCAATCAATTCTGCTGTGAATGAAACTTGAATTCGGAAGTGAATCGGTTTAATAACCGAAAACTTTCAATTCTCGGATTACTTCAATCTTAGACCTCTCCTGCGACTCAAAATACTCTGCAAGACCTTCAATTACATTTCCGCACATTTTACTGTCCACCGGAGAAGGTTATTTTACTCGCCGGAAAAATTCTGCAAGTCGCCGGAAAACCGAGACTCACATCCACACGGTAATTCCTTCGACTCTTTCTGTTTCAATCATTTGATTAATCTGTCTCTAACACAACTCCACCATCAGAATCAATCCCAGTCAACGTTTGTCGAAATTCCTACCTTCGCCGGAAAATTTCTGAAACTTCCGGAAACACACTGAGAGCTGGTATGATCTTTCAAACTTCTGTTAAACTTTGATTAAGTACCTCAACTTCATAAATAATCAAACAGAACTGTTAATTGATTTCAACAGCCGGAGTTCAATATCAGAGCCGACGGACCTCTGCCGGAATTCTGTCAGAATCACTGATCGGTACATCCTTTCCCCCAAACTCTCTCCATTCGTTACCTTTAAATTACTCATAAAGTTTAAAAAACCAGATTAGGCATAAATCAGTCAAAACAGTTGGAATTTGTTTTCTGGGTAAAGTTAACGAAGAAGACGAAGACGCGGTATAATATAAGACTAATAAAAATCGATATAATGAACGGGTTAGACACACAGTCCAGCGGTGGACTGTGTGCAAACATATACGCATACGTCCCGAGTTCGATTCTTGATACACGCACCTTCTATGTAATAAAATGCTTTTTTATTTAAAACTGAACCGGGTTAATCCTCCTTAGTTGTTAAGTATAATAAAAATTGGTATATTAACCAAGTTAGACACACAGTCCAGCGGTGGACTGTGTGTGATGTTAAAGCACAAGTCCCGAGTTCGAAACCTGTCACTAGCACCAGTTTGATGAATTAAAATGTTTTTGAAATTAAAAGAATTTTGGATAAATCGAATTAGTATATAAAAATAACTAAAAACAAGATTATTTCGGGTTAGACACGTAGCTCAGTTGGTAGAGCTGCGTGCACGCGTACGGGAGGTCTCGAGTTCGAGTCTCACCCAGCGCATACATGCACACTGACCGAACCGGTCAACAGGTCAACGGTTAACGGTCAACGGTCAACGCTAAAATAAACAATTTTTTTATATATTTTTATTTATTTAATTTAATTTAAAAATCAATTAAAAATACTTAAAAATAATATTTTTAAAGATAGAAAATAGCCTTAAACTCACAAAAATATATCTAAAAATTCCATTAAAATCCTTAATAAAATCCACTCATCTACTATATTTTTCCGTTATTGTTTAGGTTAGTAATTCTCGTTGTTCAATTCTCCCGACTCGTGCGCATCTCTTCATCTCCAATCAAACGCACCCAATGTGAGTGAATCTTACAAATTCCCCGTTTTGATCACGTTTTGGGGTGTATCATGTGTCTTGCTATATATTATATTTAAATCATTGTCCATACATCATATCATGAACTTGTGTATTCAGTTTGCTACAACTGTTTGTGTGGTTATTGTTAGATTCAATTTATTATTTCAGTACATGCAATTTCATAGGCCGCCGCTCCCCATTACATTATGAGCGTTGAGCATGTTCCCCATTACATTATGAGCGTGAACCTGGCGTGCCCACATACGATCGGCTCCGTTTGATTGAGCCTTGATCGCACAGACATTTTTCATTTTCAGTACATGCAATACGATCGGCTCCGTTTGATTGAGCCTTGATCGCACAGTTTCATTCATGTTATTTATTGTATGATGTTGGTATGTTAATATATGCTATCATGTGTTATTGTATGTTATGGATGTGATTACAATTGCTACTGCTTGATTATTTACATTTGCTCATTTATGATTATGCATAATTTTTCATTGATAAACTAATAAGTAAATCAACAATAAAAGTTTATCTAACAAGGTTCACTCGCCAACTTATGTTGACCCAAAAACCCCCATTTTTACACATGATACAGGTGAACCAGCTGCAGTCAGAAACACATAGGAATGGACTAGAAGAATAAAATGATTTAGAGTTTGGGATTGTTTTGCTTGGTTTATTTTCTTTGTATTGTATGGACATGTTTGGATATTTGGAAATGTAACTTTGACTTTAATAAATATGAAACATATTAGTAAATATCATGAGCTTTGGTGATAACCCAATTATGCCCCGACTCTTATTCCGCTGCGGGTCGGGGTGTGACAAAGCGCTTATTGCTACCTTTGAAAGTAATAATCTGCTCTATACGTTGGTTGATGATCAGAGAGTTTACTCAAACAAGGACTTCCCTATCAGAAATGTCAATCCAATCTTGATTGATCAAGTTTTTGGAAACTCAACAAATAAGTTTTTGGGAAAAAAAGTTCTAATGTTATTGTAACTCAATGCGAAAAATTACCTCTCAAACCTCAACAACCAACGGCTTCCAAAGGAAAGCAACAAGAAAATGGAGTCGATAACTCTAAGGTCTCAAAACCTAAGGGCAATCGGAAATCGACTCGAAACAAGAAGAAGCAAAAGGATGTAAAATTTGTGAGTTCAACAGGTACTGATAAAATCGAGACTTTTGAAAATTTATCTAACACGGATTTTGTTAACAAAGTCAAGATTTTAAAACGAAATGCACAAAACAATTACACTCAACATACCAACGGGTGTGATAGTGAACCAAGTACCTCACGGCCAACGAGTTCTACCTCCAGTCAGAAAAATTCATCTCCTAAGTTTGTTGGGAGGAGATCGTGTTTTAGATGTGGTGAGTTTGGACACATCATCAAAAATTGTACAAACTCACCCAAACCAAAGTTTGTGGATATTGCTCCACCTGAGAAAGTAGAACAGCGACGATCGATATCCCCTAAACAAGATAAATGAGTCGCTAAAGAACAAGAAGCTAAACAAAAACGGAAAAATGTTAAAGCTCTTAAAAAGGCATTAAAACCGGAAATTGTTAAAAGGGAACCGAGTCCATCAAATGTGCCAAAACCAAAATCTTCAAAATCTATAAATAATACAAATAAATCTGGTAAGTCACAAAATTCATCTTGGAAACCTAAGTCGGACACAATCTCAGGGGGAGGTATTTCAT
The DNA here is from genome assembly GCA_947069175.1 of Scalesia atractyloides. Lineage (NCBI taxonomy): Eukaryota > Viridiplantae > Streptophyta > Magnoliopsida > Asterales > Asteraceae > Scalesia > Scalesia atractyloides. The sequence goes on along the minus strand of CAMTDV010000005.1, from coordinate 76,940,237 downwards.
TTCCGAATCATCGAGAAATTGAAATTACATTTCTTGATGATAAGGGGCGACCCAAGACCACTAAGGCTTGGGTCCCCATCTCCAACTAATTGTGTAACCACATGTGCAAGGTGCTTCAGGAGGAACTATTAACAGTCATTGGATCGTTGATAGTGGAGCATCTAGGCACATGACAGGCGATCTTAGACTTCTGTATGATGTGAAAAAACATTAGAGGAGGCTATGTCGCTTTTGCTGGAGACAAAGGTGGATACATCACTGGAGAGGGTATGATCTCTAATGGTGTGGTGAGTTTCGACAAGATCAATTATGTGCAACAAATTGATCACAATCTTCTTAGTGTGTCTCAAATTTGCGACAAGAAGTTTACCGTGCATTTTGATGATGCTGGCTGCTATGTGTTGAAACCCGTTTTTAAAATCCCAAAGGAATGGATTCTTCTTTCGGCTCCAAGGATAAATGACTTGTACATCCTTGATATGAGCCAAGCGATTACGACAACTGCACAAGTTACCTGTTTCGTTTCTAAAGCCACCGAGAAGGAGTCTATCTCATGGCACAGACGAATGGGACATATTCACTTGAGGAAGATGAACCATCTGGTGAAAAACAATCTTGTGAATGGTGTGCCTGTTAAAAACTTTCATCTTCAAGACGTCTGTGTATCATGCCAGAAAGGAAAGCAAGTGAAGAAATCACACCCTGTCAAGAAAGTCAATACTGTTAACATGCCATTGGAACGTCTTCATATGGACCTTTTCGGACCTATGAAACACAAGACAACTTTTGGTGATGCTTACTGCTTGGTAGTTACGGATGACTACTCAAGATTTTCATGGATAGCGGTGATGGCACACAAAAGCGAGGCTCCAGATATTCTCAAGAATCTCTTTACCCTCATTGAAAATTTGTACAACTTGAAGTTAAGGAGAATTCGAAGCGACAACGGCACTGAGTTTAAGAATAGGGTTATGGATGAGTACTGTGTTTCCAAAGGTATTTTGCACGAATACAGTTCTTGCTATACTCCTCAACAGAACGGTGTTGCTGAAAGGAAGAATCGGACGCTTATAGAAACTGCTAGAACTATGTAGTGGAATCACAACTTCCAGTTCAATTTTGGGGGGAGGCTGTGGCAACTGCGTGTTATACACTAAACAGGGTTACAGTAGAGAGACATCGTAAAACTAGCTTTGAACTATTGCATCGACGAAAACCTGACGTGTCGTATTTGGAACCTTTTGGAGCTCCATGCACTATGATTAAGCCGGATGGTAAGTTTGGGGCAAAGGCGATCGAAGGTTTCTTTCTTGGATATGCTACTCCAAATTTTAGAGTCTGGAATTTATCTACTCGGAAGATAGAGAAATGGGGTGAAGTTAAGGTTCAACGATACATTGAGTCTGTTAGGGCTCCGGGAGATCCATGGATGTTTGACTATGATGGTCTTTGGTTCCTTTAATCTGCCAACCTTTGATGAAGCTTCTGCAGCAGCACATATGTTATTGGAAAGTGACATTGCGATTAATTCGTCGTTGGTGAGACCAATTATTGTTAATCCTCAAGCTTCGGCGTCGGTTAACAATATTGGTCAAAATGAGGTGTTTGAAGATGCAGCTGATTACAACGTTTCGTCTGAAGATGAAGAGTATCATGATGCAAATGAAGCTACATCAGTTCCTGTTCAAGGTGTCTCTGAAGGTGCTTCTGTGGATAACAATGAAGGTACTGGTGAAGTTAATGCTTCAACGTCTTCGGCGATGCCAGATATTGATCTGGTAGTTGATTTGAACTTCAACAATTTGGGTATCAATGCTCGTGCTCCTGATGTGCCAGAAACTCGAATTCATAATACTCATCCTCAGCAGAATATTATAGGAAATGTTCAAAGCGGTGTGCAGACACGTAACCAGCTGAGAAACAATCAGAACGCTGGATTGTATGCAGCTATTAGAGAATCCGGGGAGCAAAACGATTGGTCTTTCGCATGCTATGTTTGCCAAGTAGAACCAAAGTCTTGGAAAGAAGCATTGAAGGAAGATTCATGGGTGGAAGCCATGCAGGAAGAACTTCAACAGTTCCAGAAATTGGGAGTATGGAAACTGGTTGACAGACCTGAGAACTACAAGAAGATTGGCACAAGATGGGTACTCAAGTGCAAACAGGATTTCCGAGGTGTTGTTGTGCATAACAAAGCAAGATTGGTTGTTCAGGGCTTTGCACAGGTAGAAGGCATTGATTATAATGAAGTTTATGCACCAGTGGCACGTCTTGAGGCAATAAGGATTTTCTTGGCTTATGCGTCCTACAAGAAGTTCACTGTGTATCAAATGGATGTGAAAAGTGCATTTCTTCATGGTGTGGTTGAAGAAGAGGTATATGTTGAGCAACCACCTGGTTTTGAAGATCCAATGCATCCTGATAAGGTTTGGCTTCTAAACAAGGCGTTGTATGGTCTTCATCAAGCTCTGAGGGCTTGGTATGAGACTTTGTCTTCGTATCTTCTCAAGAATGGTTTGCGAAGAGGTTTGATCGACTGCACTCTTTTCATCAAGGAAAGGGGTGAGGATTTGTTGCTGGTTCAAGTGTATGTGGACGATATCATCTTCGGGTCTACAAATGATGATTGTGCAAAGAATTCGAACGGGTGATGCAAGAGAAATTCGAGATGAGCGCAATGGGAGAAATGAACTTTTTCTTAGGTTTGCAGGTACATCAATCTAATAAGGGATCTTCATTCATCAGACAAAGTACGTCGCGGATATTCTCAAGCGATTCCAGATGGAAGATTCAAAGCTCGCATGGGATTACTCCTGAGGGGTCGGGTTATAATATGGATCCATCTCTATATCATGCAATGATTGGATCTCTCATGTATCTCACAGCTTCAAGACCAGATATTATGTATCCGACATGTCTACTTGCTCATTATCAATCAAATCCAAAGTCTTCTCACTTCATAACTGTCAAGAGGATTTTTCGTTATCTGAAGGGATGTCCAAACACTGGTCTTTGGTACCCTAAGTATGATAACTTTGGGTTGATCGCTTTCAGTAATTCGGATCACGGTGGCTGCAAAATTGATGCAAAATCAACATCGGCAGGATGTCAGTTTCTTGGAAATCGTTTAGTCATGTGGCAATGCAAAAAAGAAAACCTGTGTATCTACCTCAACTTGTGAAGCTGAGTATATTGTGGCTTCTAGTTGCTGCTCCCAGGTGTTATGGATCCAACAACAAATGCGCGACTACGGTTTTGAATTTCTAACTACTCCTATTCATGTTGATAATGAGGCTGCTTTACAGATTATCTGTAATCCTGTACAGCATTCGAAAACGAAACACATCGAGATTAAGTATCATTTCATACGAGATTGTTATGGAAAGAGACTTATCGACGTTGTTAAAATCCACACCGATCACCAACGTGCCGATTTATTTACAAAAGCTTTTGATAAATCTCAATTTATTTATTTGCTTTTGATAAATGGAATTAAGGTGAAACCCGAGTAAATCATCATCGACTAATCGTTTTTGTAAATATTTTCTTAAAAACGTCAAAAAGACAAAAAGATTTTCATTTTATTTATCTTTCTGCTTTTTAGGGGGAGAAAATTTCAAGAAAATACAAAAACATAAGAAAATCTCAAAAATACAAAAATATGTCTTTCTTTTATTTACTTTCTGCATTTAAGGGGGGGGGGGGGATTTCAGAAAAACACAAAAACAATAGAAAATTGAAAAACCAAAATGAGTTTCTTGTAGAGATAAAAGAAGATGATGATACACCGGTGGTTAGTAAAGTGCGGTAAAAATGTAAAATGAAATGATAAGTAGCTTTACTAACGATGTACCGGTAGACTCACAATTAGACTAAAACGTGCAGGTTGATATAAACTTAACAAACTGAAAGTCAGGTGGGAACCATTCATTGGCATATGGTCTTGGTACCGAAATTTCGTTTGATAGTATGCTAAGGTTCTGAAATGCGTGGTGCTTATGCTGTTTATCATCTGGGTATCATGGTTGTCTCTTTTATCGAAAAATAACGGGGACGCAAGTCAAGAACTTCCATGATACCATACATACGTGAATACTTCATACGACCATCAATAAGTGATAATCATATCACATCCACCGAAACGAATAAGTGATAAAATATCACAGTTTATTGCGGGTGTCAAGTTCGTCTCTTTGTCGGTACGATGGTACTAACATGTTCACGGACTTGCACCTGTGCCCTGCATGCATCCGAAAATCAAGTTCCTCATAAATAAGTGATTCTATCACATAGGGCTTGTTTTCATCCAAATAAGTGAGTATCTCACATCATATACGTTAAACAGATGATAAGTGGTATACCCGCCGGTAAGACGAGTTCTTGTGCATGTCTTGATACGAAATGGATGAACACCGACTAGTAGGTATAAATCATACATTAAATCATATCTCTCAAACATGATTACATCTGATAAGTTGAGTTTATGTGGACAACAATATCGGTAATCGAGGTAAAATGCTTATCGAAAGTAAAATGAATTTAGAAGAACGTGCTTGACAAACGTAAGCTAGTATGATTCTCTTACCTTGAAACAAAGTGGTTTAAGTAGTGTATAGTGTAGTTTGTAGTTATTTAACTTAGTTTTGTTTTATTTTAGATATTTTAGTCTTTTTGTTAATTTTCGTTTAGTCGATACTGAAGCTCGAATGGTTTCTACCGTTGAAGTCCTAAAATCAACCTTGCTTAAACAACACAACTTCATAAAGGTCACAATGCATTTTGTTAAATTCAAACATGTTCAAAATCTGTTATGTTAAAATAACTTCATAAGTTGGTACCGGTGCTCTGCGAAGAATCTGGTTCTACGAAGAACTAGTCGACGAAGAATCAGAATCGCAGAAGAATTGGATTCTTCGTTGAAATGGTTTGGGCCCAAGTGTTGAGTCCAGTTACTGATTGTTCGTTGGCCCACATGGATTCTTCATAGAAAGCCTCGACGAAGAATGATTCTTCGTCGAGCAAGTCGATTGTTCGTCGAACAAAGAAAGGTTCGTCGAGAAGCGGTTAAACAGGGGTGGTTAAAAGGCATGGCCCTTCACCAAACCCCATCACTTTTCAAAATCACCTTTTTACACTCATCCTTTTTCTCTCAAGAAAATCACTGTTCATCTTCTTCTTTGTGAAGAAATCCTAACCAACCTTGAAACTCTTGTTATTTGTTCTTGTTTAGATACAAATCTAAGGTAGAACTCAAGTTTATTAACAAGTGTATCATAATGTTTTGGTGTTAGGATCACAAACAAGATCATTCACTTAAATCCATAAAGAGTCATATGTAACCCTCATTGTTTGTAATATAAACTTGTAATCGGTTGGTCTATAAATGTTATTGATTTGGTGTATTAGCAATAGACTTATTCGGTTGATGAAAAACATGAATGGGTTTTACATGAACTGTGAAGTTTTTGGGTTTGTACCAAGAATGTTGGTAAAAGTAAATGAACTGAGTGTTTTGATCTTGTTTGTCAGGAAGTTTTAACCTTTTGGATGTTTGTCTCTGACATAAAATTAACTGTGACGAAGAATCCCCTCGGTGAAGAATCATAGTCAACGAAGAATGGGTTCTTCGTTGACCAGGGATGTTCGTGTAACATTTGTAAAAATCGGGTCTCCAAAACCCGTTCCGTTTTGTAATCTTGTACCAAGTTATAAAAGTTGCGTTAATTATTTATGATTATTTTGAGTTAAAACGATACATAACTAATAAATAAATTAAACTATAAAAATTATATTTGATAAAAAGTTAAAATAAAACAAATAAAAAATATTTGAAGCTGCCGGGACTTGAACCCGGGTCAGCTGAGTCGCTGCAACGACTTAACAATCATTCTCTAAACCACTCCGCCACAATGTGTTTTCTGTTAACTCTAGGAACATAAAGAAACTTATACACAAACTCAGTTTAACCGATGATGCTATCTGAAAACCGGTAATCGGCAAACCAATCGTCAAATCGATTGTTTACCTCACAATTTCAGTTATAACCGATGTGTGACGGTTTCCAATCAAGTTAAAATTGATTGAACTTTAAGTCTCATCATTTTCGGTTTTTGAAACCGAAAGTTCATCAAGGTTCTGATTTAATTCAAGCTCCAGATCATTCTCACAATTCAGAACTATCACAACAATACTCAATTTCATTTTCGTCGCATTTTTGAACCATAAGATCTTCTGAATCAGTTCGCCGGAAAATTTCTGCAAGTCACCGGAAAACCGGGACTCACATTCTCACGGTAATTCCTCCGACTCTTTCTGTTTAAAACATGTGATTAATCAGTCTCTAACACAACTCCATCATCTGAATCGATCCTAGTCAACGTTTATCGAAAATCTTATCTTCGCCGGAAAATTTCTGAGACTGCCGGAATCACACTGTGAACTGGTATGATATCCTAAACTTCTTTTAAACCTTGTTTAAGTGACTCAACTTCATGAATAATCGATCAACGCTGTTAATTGGTTTCAACAGCCGGAATTCATTTCCAGTACCGACGAACCTCCGCCGGATTTCTGTGATAACATCAATCGGTATATTCTTTTCCTTAAACTCTCTCCATTCTCTACTTTTGAATTACTGTTAATGTCTGAGAACTTTATAAATCACAAATCAATCATAACCAGTCGAATTATGCTGCCTGTGTGAATCGGCGAAGAAGATGAAGTTATAACAGAACATAAGATTAATTAAAAACGGTATTTTAAACGGGTTAGACACACAGTCCAGCGGTGGACTGTGTGCAAATTTCACACACACGTCCCGAGTTCGATCCTTGCTACACGCACGCCTTGTGTAATAACATGCCTTTTTGATCAAGAACTAAACCGGGTTAAAACAGATAGTTGTTAAGTATAATAAAAACCAAGATAATAACCGGGTTAGACACACAGTCCAGCGGTGGACTGTGTGCATCATGAACTACACGTCGCGCGTTCGAATCTCGTCACGAGCACCGGTCCAATTGAATTAAAACGTTTTTGCAAATAAAGGAATTTTCGGTTAATTCAAATAAGTGTATAAATATAATTAAAAACGAGTTTATAACGGGTTAGACACGTAGCTCAGTTGGTAGAGCTGCGTGCACGCGAACGGAAGGTCGCCGGTTCGAATCCCACCCGGCGCAGAATTATCCGCTGACCGAACCGGTCAACGGTCAACACTTAAAAAAAAATTTATATTTTTATTTATTTAATTTAATTTAAAAATCAATTAAAAATACTTAAAAATAACATTTTTAAAGATAGAAAATAGCCATAAACTCACAAAAATATATCTAAAAATTTCATTAAAATCCTTAATAAAATCCATCCATCTAATATACTTTTCCATTATTATTTAGGTTAGTATTCCTCGTCGATCCGCTCATCTAAATCGTGCGCATCTCACCATCTCCAATTCAACGCACCCAATGTGAGTGAACCTTTTCAAATTCCCCGTTTTAATCACGTTTTTTGGGTGTATCATGTGTCTTTGTTTATATACATATTATAACTAAACTATTGTGCATACATCATATCATGACATGTGTATTTAGTTTGTTGCTGTTAAGTAGTTATTATTGGATGCAAATTATTATTTCAATACATGCAATTGCCGAGGCCGCCGCTCCCCATTTGTGAGGTTTGAGCTTGTTCCCCATTTTATTATGCGGTTGAACCTGGCGTGCCCGCATACGATCGGCTCCGTTTGATTGAGCCTTGATCGCACAGTTCATTTTACATTTTCAGTACATGCAATACGATCGGCTCCGTTTGATTGAGCCTTGATCGCACAGTTCATTTTACATTTCCAGTTCATGCAATACGATCGGCTCCGTTTGATTGAGCCTTGATCGCACAGTTCATTTATGTTAGTTATCATATGATATTGGTATGTTCATGTATGCTATCAAGTGTTATTGTATGTTATAATTGTAACTGCTATTTGCCAATGCTTGATTACTTACAGTTGCTCTTTTATGATTATGCACAATATTTCATTAATAAACTAACCATAAAATCATTATCAAATGTTTATCTAATAAGGTTCACTCGCCAACTTATGTTGACCCAAAAACTCCCATTTTACACATGATACAGGTGAACCAGCAGCAGCTAGGAACACATAGGACCTGGATTAGAAGAATAAAACGATTTAGTATTGGGACTGTTATGTTTGGTTATTTCCTTTGTATTGAATGAACATGTATGGATGTTTGAAAATGTAACTTTGACTTTATTAATTATGAAACATAATAGTAAATGTCATGTGCTTTGGTGATAACCCAATTATGCCTCGACTCTTATTTCCGCTGCGGGTCGGGGTGTGACAGATTGGTATCAGAGCCATGACTATAGGGATATAGGATAGGTTATTAGACCCTTAGAGCCTATACTATAGTCGATTAGAAACTTATAAGAATTTTGTGTGTTATATGCCAAATTTCATGATGTTTATATGTTTTATGTTAAATGTTACATTTGATATTGTACAAGCATGTTCATAAGTATGTATTATCAAATAATGCCTACCATGAAATCGTATGATCATAACATATCACATCCATGAAAGCACACACCACATCATGATTGATTTTACAATGATTTTCGTGTTTTCAAATCTCATCAAAGTGAGTTCTCATGACGGGCATGTAGTAACTGGAAGGGTACTAGTACCGGTAGTCGGAACGTACTGTCTAGGCTGGCATTCGTATAAATCAAAAATAAAGGACCAGTTTGCCTACCTGGGGACTAACGATGAGAGTACGAAGTACCTATTAGGCCAAAGCATGCTATACCAAACGTCGTGTGAGCTAATCCCACTTTGAGTTGTCATTGTGTCTACACCTGGACACGTTCCGACCAAACATCTCATGAACATATTTTGTGGTTTGCATTCGGGGGATGCGAGTGTTAAATTGCCAATACTAATGTGAATCCTACCAAGCCAATAGCCATGGGGGCCCACATGACTATGTAGGTGAAGGTATGGGGGACATTTGAGGCCCAACATGAGCGAACCCAAGACATCCTATGGATGTAGTTGCATTATTGATATTTATGTTATTTTCATTTTCTTAAAGACACATGACACCTAAAAAGACACCATAAACTCACAATCTTCTCATTTTATGATCCTGTAGATGTCATCTAGACAGCATCGAAGGGGTAAAAGATCGGGAAAGACTCAGGAACGTTTGGCCACACATATCGCGAAACAAATGGCCACGATATTGCCTGACATCGTGGTACAAGTACAACAAGCCCTTGCTACAAATCCTACTAACCCTCCTCAACAACAGGACCAGAACATCGACAACCCTCCTACCATCAAGTGCTCTTACAAACATTCTCCAAAATTCGAAGGGACTGAGGGAGTCATTGCTCTTCTACATTGGTTCGAGGAGATGGAAAACGTTTTCTTAAACTGCGATTGTCCTGAGGATCGCAAGGTTCGTTACGCCACCGGGAGACTACTTGGTGTAGCTCTCACTTGGTGGAATACTGAGAAAGGAAAGAGGGGAACTGAAGATGCGATGGCCTTAACTTGGGAGGAGTTAAGGGAAATCATGACTAGGCGTTTCTGTCCTAGAAGTGAAATTAAGAAGTTGGAGGATGAATTTCATGCCTTAAAGCAAAAGGAGGGTGATCACTCTACTTACAACAAGAGGTTCTTGGAGTTGAACCAAATGGTTCCAAACTTATTCACTCCAACCTATCATCTGATCGAACATTATATTCGAGGACTTCCCTCGAAAATTCAAGATTCGGTTCTCAGCGTTTCACCGGTAACACTCGAAGCTGCCATGGAGTTGGCAACTGAACTGACCGAAAACCGAATTCGCAATGGGAAGTTCAAAGAAGAGAAGAAGAAAGCCCCTGTTGAGGGACAAACCTCAAACCACCCCATTCCTTCCTCTAAGTTTGCTAACAAGAGGAAGCGTAACACCAGGAATTTTGCAGTCACCCAAACCAACACCCCTATTCCTGTTGCACCCATCACTCAAGTCACTCCTTCACCCGCGCCATACAGAAGACCCTACACAGGCCCATTACCAAAATGTAACCGTTGTCAGTATCACCACTCCCCTGATCATCCTTGCCAATACTGCACCGGCTGCGGTCGCGCAGGACATACTGTTCAAAACTGTCGCATGCTTCAACGAACAAACCGCCACCAACCTTTAACCCAAACCCACCAACAGTTAATGGGTCAAGCACAACAACAACTACCATTTCCACCCACCAGCCCAAACATACTATCAACCCAATTACCCTATGGGCCAACCAATGCGGGCTTGTTTCAATTGCGGCGACCCAAGTCATTTCAGAAACACATATCCAAGGCTGGTTAATATTATTCATGCTCAGGCCCAAGCCAACCCTGTGAATCAAGCGAACCAAGCTCCTCCACCTGCTAGAGGAAGAGCTTTCAATATTAACGCGAACCAGGCCAGAGCTGACGGCAATGTGGTCAAAGGGTACGTTTCTTATAAATGGTAGATATGCCTCTATGTTATTTGATACTGGTACGGATAGAAGTTTCGTGTCATTAGAATTTGAACCTATCTTAAGCAAAAATCGGGATAAGCTCGCGGAATCCATAACGGTGGAAGTTGCGGACGGAAAACCAGTTTCATTAGACTCTATTTTACGCAACTGTACACTCACCTTAAACGACCACAATTTCTCAGTCGACCTTATTCCTATGAAGCTGGGAAGTTTCGACATCATAATCGGTATGGATTGGCTCAGTCAACATCATGCGGAAGTTGTATGTCGTGAAAAATTTATTCGTATTCCTCTTTCAAACGGTCAGACTCTTCGAATCATTGGAGAAACCTCGTCGAAAGGGCTCAACTTAATGTCTTGTCTTCAAGCTCAAAAATACCTTCGCAAGAATTATGTCGCGTTTTTAGCCCATATCATCAAGAAGGGGACCGCAGAGAAGAAACTTGAAGATATTCCTGTAGTAAAAGATTTTCCACAAGTTTTTCCTGACGACATTTCGGGACTTCCTCCAATCAAAGATGTCGAATTCCGTATTGATCTTATACCTGGTGCTACACCAGTTGCAAAATCTCCATATAGGTTAGCCCCCTCTGAAATGCAAGAGCTAGCCAGTCAATTGCAAGAGTTGACTGACAAGGGATTCATACGTCCCAGCTCATCGCCTTGGGGTGCACCTGTCCTTTTTGTAAAGAAGAAAGATGGATCTTTTCGTATGTGCATCGACTACAGAGAGCTCAACAAGTTAACCATCAAAAATCGCTATCCTTTACCTCGCATAGATGATCTTCTTGACCAACTACAAGGTGCCAGTTGCTTTTCAAAAATCGATCTTCGATCTGGCTATCATCAGCTTAGAGTGAATGAAGAAGACGTCCCTAAGACTGCTTTTCGAACTCGTTATGGCCACTATGAATTCATGGTTATGCCGTTTGGATTAACCAACGCACCAGCTGTCTTCATGGACCTAATGAACAGAGTCTGCAAACCTTACCTTGATCGATTTGTTATAGTTTTCATCGACGATATTCTTATTTATTCAAAATCTAAAGCTGATCACGAGCGTCATCTTCGACTCGTTCTTGCACTTCTAGAAAAGGAAAAGCTGTATGCCAAGTTCTCTAAATGTGAATTCTGGTTAAAAGAGGTGCAATTTCTCGGGCATGTAGTCAATGATAAAGGAATACATGTTGACCCTTCAAAGATCAAAGCAGTTCAAGAATGGCAAGCTCCACGTGCACCAACTGAAGTAAGGTCTTTTCTTGGACTAGCTGGCTATTATCGTCGGTTCATTTCAAACTTCTCTCGCATTGCTGTGCCACTCACGGCTTTAACCCATAAGGGAAAACCATTCATATGGGGACCCAAGCAAGAAGAAGCTTTTCAAACTCTTAAACAAAAACTTTGTGATGCACCAATCCTCACTCTTCCTGAAGGTTGTGATGATTTTGTAGTCTATTGCGACGCGTCGGGGCAAGGATTAGGCTGCGTTCTCATGCAAAGAGGAAAAGTCATAGCTTATGCCTCGAGGCAACTCAAGACACATGAAAAGAACTACACCACTCATGACCTAGAACTTGGAGCCGTTGTATTCGCTCTTAAGATATGGAGACATTATCTCTATGGTACTAAGTGTGAAATATACACTGACCACAAGAGTCTTCAACATATCTTCAATCAAAAAGAGTTAAATATGAGGCAACGAAGATGGGTCGAACTCCTAAATGATTACGACTGTGAAATTAGATACCACCCTGGCAAAGCAAATGTGGTGGCTGATGCACTTAGTCGAAAGGGTTATGTGAACTCCATTCATCTTCTATGTTCGCAAATTATAACCGATATTAAAGATCAAATTCGAGAAGCTCAACACGTTTCGATAACAGAAGAAGATGTACGAAAAGAGATGTCCTGTGGAGCCGAGCTAAAACTTGAAACTAAATCAGACGGTATTCTGTATTACCTAAATCGTATCTGGATTCCTAACCACAATAATCTTCGGGAAACTCTCATGAATGAAGCTCACAAAACGCGATATTCTATACACCCAGGAGCCGATAAGATGTATCAAGACCTACGATACACCTATTGGTGGCCTGGAATGAAGAAAGATATTGCCGTTTTTGTTTCCAAGTGTCTCACATGTTCTAAGGTGAAGGCTGAACACCAAAGACCCTCAGGACTTCTAGTCCAACCGAAAATACCTGTATGGAAGTGGGAAAATATAACCATGGATTTCATCACCGGGTTACCTCGCACTTCTGGTGGGTATGACACTATATGGGTGATTATAGACCGACTTACAAAATCAGCTCACTTTATTCCTATTCGAGAATATTTCAAGAATGAAAAGCTTGCTCGTATCTATATCAACGAAATCGTAAGCCGACATGGGGTACCATTAAGTATTATTTCTGATCGTGATGGTCGTTTCACCTCACGAACATGGCAAGCAGTACAATCCGCTATGGGCACTCGATTAGATCTCAGTACCGCCTATCATCCTCAAACTGATGGACAGTCTGAGCGCACCATTCAAACTCTTGAGGATATGCTTAGAGCATGTGTCATAGACTTCAAGGGAAATTGGGACGCCCACCTACCGTTAGTTGAATTTTCGTACAACAACAGCTATCATTCGAGCATCGGCATGGCACCTTTTGAAGCCTTATATGGTCGAAAGTGCCGATCTCCTGTTTGTTGGCACGAAATTGGGGAAGCACAAATTACTGGTCCAGAATTGATTCAAGAAACCACAGACAAGATTCATCAAATCCGAAACAATCTTCTAGGAGCTCAAAGTCGTCAAAAGAGTTATGCAGATAAACGACGGAAGCCCTTGGAGTTTAACATTGGTGATCATGTGCTTTTAAAAGTATCACCGTGGAAGGGAGTAGTTCGTTTTGGTCAAAAGGGAAAGCTAGCACCACGTTACGTAGGACCTTTCAAGATACTCGAAAGAGTAGGTCCTGTAGCATACAAGCTTGACCTACCGGAAGAACTCGACAGGATTCATCCCACATTCCACGTGTCGAACTTGAAGAAGTGCCTCGCTGATGAGAACCTCCATATTCCGCTGGAAGATATTCAGATTGATGAATCCATGCATTTTATTGAAAGACCAGTGGAGATCATGGACTACGGAGAAAAGCGTCTTCGACGAAGTCGCATTCCAATTGTTAGGGTACGCTGGGAGTCGAAACGGGGACCTGAGTTTACTTGGGAACGTGAAGACTCAATGCGTGAAAAATACCCGCATCTTTTTCCTACTACTTCAACTATTTAAATTTCAGGACGAAATTCCTAAAAGTAGGGATACTGTAACATTTGTAAAAATCGGGTCTCCAAAACCCGCTCCGTTTTGTAATCTTGTACCAAGTTATAAAAGTTGCGTTAATTATTTATGATTATTTTGAGTTAAAACGATACATAACTAATAAATAAATTAAACTATAAAAATTATATTTGATAAAAAGTTAAAATAAAACAAATAAAAAATATTTGAAGCTGCCGGGACTCGAACCCGGGTCAGCTGAGTCGCTGCAATGACTTAACAATCATTCTCTAAACCACTCCGCCACAATGTGTTTTCTATTAACTCTAGGAACATAAAAGAAACTTATACACAAACTCAGTTTAACCGATGATGCTATCTGAAAACCGGTAATCGGCAAACCAATCGTCAAATCGATTGTTTACCTCACAATTTCAGTTATAACCGATGTGTGACGGTTTCCAATCAAGTTAAAATTGATTGAACTTTAAGTCTCATCATTTTCGGTTTTTGAAACCGAAAGTTCATCAAGGTTCTGATTTAATTCAAGCTCCAGATCATTCTCACGATTCAGAACTATCACAACAATACTCAATTTCATTTTCGTCGCATTTTTGAACCATAAGATCTTCTGAATCAGTTCGCCGGAAAATTTCTGCAAGTCACCGGAAAACCGGGACTCACATTCTCACGGTAATTCCTCCGACTCTTTCTGTTTAAAACATGTGATTAATCAGTCTCTAACACAACTCCATCATCTGAATCGATCCTAGTCAACGTTTATCGAAAATCTTATCTTCGCCGGAAAATTTCTGAGACAGCCGGAATCACACTGTGAACTGATATGATATCCTAAACTTCTTTTAAACCTTGTTTAAGTGACTCAACTTCATGAATAATCGATCAACGCTGTTAATTGGTTTCAACAGCCGGAATTCATTTCCAGTACCGACGAACCTCCGCCGGATTTCTGTGATAACATCAATCGGTATATTCTTTTCCTTAAACTCTCTCCATTCTCTACTTTTGAATTACTGTTAATGTCTGAGAACTTTATAAATCACAAATCAATCATAACCAGTCGAATTATGCTGCCTGTGTGAATCGGCGAAGAAGATGAAGTTATAACAGAACATAAGATTAATTAAAAACGGTATTTTAAACGGGTTAGACACACAGTCCAGCGGTGGACTGTGTGCAAATTTCACACACACGTCCCGAGTTCGATCCTTGCTACACGCACGCCTTGTGTAATAACATGCCTTTTTGATCAAGAACTAAACCGGGTTAAAACAAATAGTTGTTAAGTATAATAAAAACCAAGATAATAACCGGGTTAGACACACAGTCCAGCGGTGGACTGTGTGCATCATGAACTACACGTCGCGCGTTCGAATCTCGTCACGAGCAAAGGTCCAATTGAATTAAAACGTTTTTGCAAATAAAGGAATTTTCGGTTAATTCAAATAAGTGTATAAATATAATTAAAAACGAGTTTATAACGGGTTAGACACGTAGCTCAGTTGGTAGAGCTGCGTGCACGCGAACGGAAGGTCGCCGGTTTCAAATCCCACCCGGCGCAGAATTATCCGCTGACCGAAACCGGTCAACGGTCAACACTTAAAAAAAATTATATTTTTATTTATTTAATTTAATTTAAAAATCAATTAAAAATACTTAAAAATAACATTTTTAAAGATAGAAAATAGCCATAAACTCACAAAAATATATCTAAAAATTTCATTAAAATCCTTAATAAAATCCATCCATCTAATATACTTTTCCATTATTATTTAGGTTAGTATTCCTCGTCGATCCGCTCATCTAAATCGTGCGCATCTCACCATCTCCAATTCAACGCACCCAATGTGAGTGAACCTTTTCAAATTCCCCGTTTTAATCACGTTTTTGGGGTGTATCATGTGTCTTTGTTTATATACATATTATAACTAAACTATTGTGCATACATCATATCATGACATGTGTATTTAGTTTGTTGCTGTTAAGTAGTTATTATTGGATGCAAATTATTATTTCAATACATGCAATTGCCGAGGCCGCCGCTCCCCATTTGTGAGGTTTGAGCTTGTTCCCCATTTTATTATGCGGTTGAACCTGGCGTGCCCGCATACGATCGGCTCCGTTTGATTGAGCCTTGATCGCACAGTTCATTTTACATTTTCAGTACATGCAATACGATCGGCTCCGTTTGATTGAGCCTTGATCGCACAGTTCATTTTACATTTCCAGTTCATGCAATACGATCGGCTCCGTTTGATTGAGCCTTGATCGCACAGTTCATTTATGTTAGTTATCATATGATATTGGTATGTTCATGTATGCTATCAAGTGTTATTGTATGTTATAATTGTAACTGCTATTTGCCAATGCTTGATTACTTACAGTTGCTCTTTTATGATTATGCACAATATTTCATTGATAAACTAACCATAAAATCATTATCAAATGTTTATCTAATAAGGTTCACTCGCCAACTTATGTTGACCCAAAAACTCCCATTTTACACATGATACAGGTGAACCAGCAGCAGCTAGGAACACATAGGACCTGGATTAGAAGAATAAAACGATTTAGTATTGGGACTGTTATGTTTGGTTATTTTCTTTGTATTGAATGAACATGTTTGGATGTTTGAAAATGTAACTTTGACTTTATTAATTATGAAACATAATAGTAAATGTCATGTGCTTTGGTGATAACCCAATTATGCCTCGACTCTTATTTCCGCTGCGGGTCGGGGTGTGACAGTTCGCTGGTAAGATGTAGACGAAGAATCATAGACAACGAGGAATGGGTTCTTTGTTGACCATGATTATTCGTTGGATGTACATGAATGTTCGTTGGATGTATATGATTGTTCGTCCAAACTATATGTTCGTAGGTGGTTCTTCGTGGAAAGAATGAATTCACAGTGGACACTGAATGGTTCATAAGAACACTTTAAGTTCACAGTAAATTCATACTTTCACACAGTTAACATGTTATGAGTCTGCTTTCAACGTTTAATCTATCTTTCTTCAAATTGTGGGTATGTTTTGTATAGAATGGCTCCTAAAGGTCAAAAGCGAAAGCCTGCTACGAAGAAGGAGGATAAAAGTGAGGTTGAAATTATATCGGAATCTCGAGATAACATGGTCGTATACTTGGATCCGGAAAACAAACTTGCAGATTATGCCGGAATCATGAAATGGCTAAGGGAATCAAGGATCAATCATGCCATCACTCATCAAACTGTCATATACAAGTCTCTGATCAAAGCGTTCTGGGATTCAGCGAAAGTTGAAGAGATTGATGGAAAGGAAGTTATAAGAGGACGTGTGAGCTATCAAGATGTTATTGTTTCACCTAAGATTCTCAACACGGTATTACAGCTTCGTGATGACCCTGATGCGCCACACTCAGTTCCGATAATGTGTCAAAGAGGATGTTTGCTGCGTATGAAGTGTACTGGATATATTTGTGGAAATCAGTTTAAAAAGTTGGATTTACCTCTTCGTTACAAGTTTCAGTTACATGTGCTGATACAATGTTTGAGCAATCGACGAAGCGGTTATGATATGGCGAATCCAGACTTAGTTGGGTTGATGGTAGCCTTGGTGCTGAACAAGCCGTTTAGCGTATCTAAGTATATTTTCTCCAACATGAAAGAAAATCTATCAAGAACAGGAGCTGTCACAACAGGAAGCAAATTCTGGATGTATCCTAGATTTCTGCAGATGGTGTTTGATGCTCAACATCCCGATATTCCTAGAGAGGATAATGAAGTTCTGAAAATGGAGCCAATGACAGAACGTTCATTGAAGATTTTTAAACGATACGCTGCAAAAAGTTACAAGGAAAGCGATCATCCTCGAAGGTTATTTGGATTTCTTGAAAAGGATTCATACGTAGCACCGGAGAATGACAAGTGGCGACATGGTGATAGCGACTCCGACAATGAAGAGCCTACTTTAAGAAAGATGCTTGAAGATAGGTTTGGGAAAAAGAGTGATGATGATGATAGTGATGATGGTGGTGATGGTGGTGATAGTGGTGCTGCATCAACTGGAGGTAACTTGGAAAAGCAACCGGAAGGTGCCACAGATGTAGAAGAAGAAGATAATCCTCCGGAACCTGGTTATGAATATTATCTTGACGATCGTGGTGTTCGAAGGGTTAGAAGGATTAGCACTGAAAGAACTGAAGCTGACCCGGATTATGTGCCTTCTGATACTGAGTCTGAGAAGGCTCGAAACAAACAAGCTGCTATCCGTAGGAAAAAAAAGAGTCGGAACATAGTTGGTTCCTCGTCAGCTCAATCAGAATCTGTTCCTCAATCTGATCCGTCCACAGGACCAATTCCAGAAGAAGTCTTCACTGCCGAGGAGACTGAAGCCTTGGTAGCTTCTCCTGGTAGGTCATCGGGAACTGCAACTGCTATAGTTAGTCCACAACAACCTCCTCCTCAGTTTACAGCCCCTGCTGCTACTCAAGCTGCTCGTGAAAGAACTCGCAAGCAAAGTTCAGAATCTCTTGAGGCAAGGTTTGCAAGAATGTCTGAAAGCGAGCGATCTAGCTTTCTATTTCTACAACTTCAAGCAGCATAGACTCAGATAGACAGACACATGGATTTTATGTCTGCTACAAGGAACGACTCCATTAAGCAACGATTGGAGATCAACACCCTGACTGAGACTGTTAAGAAGCAACAAGTAGAGATCAACCAGTTGAGAGCTGAAAATGCTCAACTGCGAGCTGCTGATGCCGAAAGGGCTAACCAGTTACAGCAAATGCGTGCAGTTGAGAACACTCGAGGTATAGAAATGAACAGGATGAAAGAACGAAGCACTGAGTTACTACGTTCTAGCGAGAAGCTCTCTGGGAAGTACACAGAGATAACCAACTGGTATGACACAAGAAACAAGACCATAGCTGAGAATGTAAAACAAATGGCTGGTAGCTATGAAATAACAAGAAAACGGGTCAACATATTATGGGCTGATAGATGTAAGACAGGAGGTTCTACAAAAACAGGATCATGATAGTGAAGATCCAGGAAATCCTGATGTGTCTGCTTCGTCGGCTCAACCAGAAGGTTCTGCGTCTACTCCAGCTGATGCTTCAAGTTCTGTTCAAGTTGTTGCCGGCTCTGGAAGTGTTCAAGAAGCCTTGGACAACATAGATTTGAAGATGGTTCTTGTAGAAGATCAAGATGATGTGGTTGTTGCTGAAGGTTCAAAGTCTGGTTAGGTTATTTCTACTTCTGTTGGTTTTGATGTGCCCCCGCTACAGTCTTTACATCCTGTTACTAGTGAGGAGTTAGAGGAAGGGGAGTTTGTTTCTGAACTCTCGCATGAACAGATTTTGAAACTCAAAGAATTGAAAGAGGTAGACGAAGCTACCATTGAGGAAATTCCTAGTGAACCCGAGGTAGAAAATGTCGAAGGGTTGGAAGAAATTGTGTTTGATGGAGACGTTGGAAAGTCAAAGTATGTACGTGATGACGGGTCTGTGTTTGAGCCATTTGA
The DNA here is from genome assembly GCA_947069175.1 of Scalesia atractyloides. NCBI lineage: Eukaryota > Viridiplantae > Streptophyta > Magnoliopsida > Asterales > Asteraceae > Scalesia > Scalesia atractyloides. The sequence continues at coordinate 76,920,890 of CAMTDV010000005.1, read as the reverse complement.
CAGCGACTGGCTTCGTGAGAATGTAGATGATATCGATGAAAAGCTGAAAAGTAGAGATACATCTGACATTCCAGCTGATTCTTTTGAAGAATGGCGGAAGCAGTTTCTTGCAAAGGCGAAAAACCATCCCATCCTCCTGCTCAAGTTGATTACTTTAAGTACCAGAAGGATCAGCCACATGGAAGGATCCTTAGTTGGATGTTTGTGAAAGACATTCACTGCATGGCGGTGAAAAGAGAACACATAATCCAGTACTTTAATTCTTTATTGAGCATTTTAACTTTGCCCTTTTATGATGTTGCAGCGCTATCCAAGTTAAATCTGATCAACAGATCCAACTATGAAGAAGCATTGTTGTTTGCAAAGAAGATCAGAATTGAGCGAAGACGAGGTTGGAAGGATGAGATGTACAAGCCTTAGTTTCCAATGCATGAGCAGATAAAATATACTTTGGATCCGGATACTAACACAGCTCATTACAAGCTTGTGTACCAACCGGTGAAAGCTTTGGAGAAAATTCCTCTCATGCCCATGCCTCAAGACTTTCTTGGAAATATGAAGCTTTGGTGTTACGACTCAGACACTCAAGAAGCGGTTATTGTATTCAAGAACAATGAAGACAACTTCTGTATGCTTGATCCGATGTGGATCGTGAACATGTCATCTCGCGACATCAAGACCCTCCTTCAACATGATATCTTTTATGAAGACAAGGACGCGTACCAAGCATTGCTATTTCAACGTGTCACTTATTTCTGTTTTTACCGAGGTATTCATGCAGGAAGTTCATGGACCGAAGTACACAAGGAGTGAAGACCGAAGACCAAGCTATAGACAAAGGGGAGTTTGTTGGTACAGTTTTGTGTCTGTAGCTTGTTCTTAGCTAACGATAGTCTGTACGGTCTTTGTTTTTGTGCCTGTATAGTTTGGTCAAGTCAGCCAAGTCAAGATATCCTCCTATCTTGACTTAGCACGACGTTTAGTTCATTGGTGTTGTAAAGCAGCTGCATGTTGCAGTCGGTTAGTTGTTAGTGTTTGTTATCTTAGTGAACTGGGTTTTCTGTTTGTGCAAGGGCAACCTACGAAGAATCCACATTCTTCATAGGACAGCATGCTAACGAACAATGGATTGTTCATTGATCAAGAAGGCCACAAAGAATCATTCTTTGTGGTATTGATGGTTCGTGGTGAAGACCCATGAAGAATCATTCTTCGTGGGATATCCAATTGTTCGTTGGCCAGCAGCCTTCTTCGTAGGGCTGCTGGTTTACTTTGCCTATATATACAGAACCATTTCACAGTTTCAACTAAGAGAGCACTTAGAGAGTTTGTTCACTGTGTGTATGTGTAAACTTGTTCTCTTCCATTAATCTAAAGATAGTGAATCTTTCGGTTACTTGTGTTTGCTTTACATACGTTGTTTTGCTCCGGTTTGCATTCACACTTGGATTCCGCACTCGTGTGTGTGTTAACAAACAAGGAAGTAGGTTATCTTGATCCTCCAAGTGGACCTACAATATGACATAACTAGTCCCCAACAATTACTTGATGGTAGTAATTGTAAATATTGATTAGTTCAAGGGGCACTTATGATTTCCCTTTAGGTGCTTTTAATAGAGAATATAGAGAGTTTATAACATATCACTATTCATGTTCATTATTTACTGATCCTTACTATTGATTTATAAGTGATGAATAAACTCGATAAGAACACCAATACTAAAATACTAAAATTCTCTCTAAGGTGATCCATCAACCCAAGGTACCATAACGGGAATCATGGCTTTATCTTTGTCTTCAAAGATGATCACTCCCACAAGTAAGTGTCTCTAACTTGGTATCTATATTTACGTTATGATTGAATAAACATGGATTAAGTTCTATATTTTGACCCATGTTTAAAGATATAATCAACATAGTCTTTTAAACCGCTTTACTTAAATCATTGGACCCATCAAGTTTTGATTTGATTTTGTAAAGAACTTCAAACTCGAAAAAGTGTTGCCAAATACGATTATTTTGAAATGAGTTTCTTTTAAATTGTATGAGCAAATCCAATCCAGTTGTTTGTTATTACTAGGGGTGCAATGGGTTTTTTTTCACCTGATTTGGTTTGCGAAATTATTTATTTTGACGTTAATGGTTAATCAAGTTTCCTTTTGCTACTTGAATAATGGAACCAACGTGAAGTTGTTACAAATATGGTGAACTGCTAGCATAATTTACATAGAGATTTCATTTCTGGCCCAAAGGTGTTATGTCATATCTACGTGCTTTGTTGTTTATGTACGTTCATCATGATACATGAATTTTGGTCAAAGCGAAGCCAAATTTCATGTAGAACATTGAGACAGTCTTTATTTATGTGTGTTCATAATATATGAATTTTGTTCAAATCCAAAGCGAAGGCAAAGTTCATGGAGAGCATCAAAGACAGTCTATTATTTATATTGTTCATAATGCTTGAATTTTAGTCAACGCCAACGCGAAGCCAAAATTCAGGTAGAACATTAAGCCGGGATTTATTTTTTTATATCATTCATAATGTCTGACTTTTGGTCAAAGCCAAAGCGAAGCCAAAATTCAGGCAGAACATTAAGTTGGTTTTTATTTACGTATGTTCATCAACATGAATTTTGGTCAAAGCCAAAGCGAAGCCAAAGTTCATGTAGAACAATAAGTTAGTCTATTATGTATGTTCATAATGCCTAAAATTTGGTCAAAGCCAAAGCGAAGCCAAATTTATGTAGAACATTAAGACAATCTACTATTTATGTACGTTCATAATGTATGAATTTTGGTCAAAGCCAAAGCGAAGCCAAAATTCAGGTAGAACCTTAAGTTAGTCTGTTATTTTCGTGTTATAGTAGACTATTTCTTCAATATAATAATTTTTTTCTGCTTTACATGATTACAATGTAAATCACTCTAAGTTTTTCTTTAAGTTTGTATCTCATCTATTTATCCACTCTAATTCCAAAAAATTAAGATGTTTTGCTTACTAAAGAGTTTCTATAAAATTTGCACATATTGGATTGTTGATTATCTCTTAAGATATGACAATCCCACTTTTCTTTTTTGTAGAAGAAAATTAGAACATGACTAGTGGGATAAGTCAAACATTATATCTCTTATGATAATCAAGAACTCACTTAATTATTGCTATCATTTGAGCTATTCTAGATTCTAAATTTCCTAAGACTAATTTGTTTTCTTTGGAAGAATCAAAAGAACTCCTAAGACGTATGCATTACTCTAGATTCTTACCATAAAGTTTACAGGCACATGTGAATACGTTATAATATACAATACTATGACCCATAATTTAAGGGTTTACACATGGAAACAGTACACTTTTCTGGTGCATCACATAATAACATTTCCAATAATACTATAAGTTGCCTTAAGAATCAACTATACCACTCAGAAGTACCAAAGGAAAATAAGTGTGTTGATTAGCAACATATGTATAGGAAAATGAATGCATGAAACTGGAAAAGTGGATGTTGTTCATCTCACTGCCACTAAACCTTAAAGGATGATACATTTAAGATTCAACGATAGTGTACAATTACTACTTCCAGCTATAAGTTTCATCAAAAGGAAAGTCTCACTGCAATATTTATGTCATTAAACTAGGCATGAGTATCCATAATTCAATGGAACAGTTGGCTAAGATAAGTAGTCAGAATTTTATTTAAGTCTGCTAATGATAATATTCCAGTCAACATATGACGGGTTGACTCTAGTTCTATGTGTTTCCTTACCATAAATCAACAAATACTTAAGATGAGAGTCAACGTCATCTAAGAACCAAAATAAACTGTTTCATAATTGGGCTTCATGATACCTTATATATTCTGTAGATTATTCAGAATTTAGTATCAATATGAAAGCTACATTATGACAGTTGTGAGGTTTGCTTGGTTAAAATAAAGTCACGCTTACCTTAAACTCTCATATTATTTGTCATAACAATCTGGATAGAAACCTATAAGACAGAACTAGATGATACTACACCTTTTCACAACATTTTGTTATGAAAATGAAAATTTAACAAGAGAAAAATGAGACCTACAAACTTCATCCACTGAGATCGAAATTCATGAGAAATCATGACTAGGTTAATAAAGGGTGAAATATTATCAAATCTCATTCTTAGTGACTTACGAGCATGTGTTAAAAGCCTTAATATTTAAACGGTTACGGGAATAAATTAAGTTCCATCAGAAGTTATATTTCATTAGAACTTATCCCAAAATGGAATAATCAGACATGATTCATTTATCAAAATATTTACTTGTATCTGATATGTCTTACGTGGATCAATGTATTAAAGAAATTAATTCATATATGCTATGATTCCTTCTAAATATGTCCCCAAGTTTCTTATAACGTCTGGACATTGAGGAAATTAAGTCTAACATATGGGATAAGTTCCCACGGCACGTATATCATTAAAACTTATCTTGTAGCATTCCTAGAGATCTAAAAGGTTGCTGGGAGCACTAAGTGTCTTAATCATTACTTACATGAGTTGCGAGAGGTAGGGGAATAAAAACTTGTTATTACCTCAATTTGCACCTCTTATACAAGACATTGCTCCTTCACAACTTTTCTCTTTAAGAATCTAATGCTACTCTTGCAAAAGTTTCATTGTTGCTTAAACGTGGGCACACTACAATTTCACTTCCAAAACTATAATCCTCAAACATAGAAACTAAAACGAGTTACATCATTAACTTGTTTCCCTATTAGAATCTGTTGGTCTTCTAATGTTGACCACAAGCATGCTAAATTGTTAAAGATTCCTAAGATCAGTGGGAGCAGTAAAAGTCCTTATTGGGACTTAGGACTTGTCGGAGTGCAAGAGGCGGGGAAAGAGACTTTTTGAATTTTACTCTGATTACACCTCTTGCACACCATACTGCACCAACTCTTACACACTTAGAATTCTAAACCTTAAGACATAGTTATTCCATAAAATTGAAACTCTTAATAAAACCTACTAATCAACTAAGGAGGTCATCTAGGTTTAAAAGCCTACTAACTTTGATGATTATGTATACTCCCTGACTGAATTTGAAATAGAATATTGGAAAGTTTATTGATCATACCTCTTCTAATTAAGCAATTAGCATCAATCAATTTTCTAAAGGGAATAAAAATGTTATTAGCAAATTTGATTTTCTGTGTTAGAATAACGTTTGGTATTTGGCTGAATTACCTAAATCTAAATGCAAATGTTAAGACACTAAAACATGATTGACTGTTAAAGGTATGCTCAGAAGAGAATTATTCATCAAAAAATAACTTACCTTTCTTACAAAATGTTTCTTTGAGGATCATTGTTATTCTAGTGGCTTATAATCAATTAGAGCTACATTATATGAACACTAAAACAACAATACCTAAAAAAGACTTACATGTTCATAAAACAACCTGAAAGTTCTAAACTGAAGGTCAAGAACACTTACTTTGTATGTCAATAACTTCCATGTATGGGTTGAAGCAAGTATCAAAATATGATGAAATATTAATGCAATTCTTCCATCAAATATCCAGTGGATCGATGTACCTACCTCAAGATGAGTGAGAGCCACTAATATAAACTTGTCCTAATATAGATGACATTCTTTTGACAAGTATGTGTTACATAAGTCAAAGCATTGTTCACACATACTTTGATATGATGAATCTCGGAGATACATCTTATGAGATATGATATCAAAATATACCAAGATAGACCCAACGGGACATTAGTTTTTGTTCCATGAGTTTTATTCTAAAGCAGGTCCTTACACATGTAACAAACACTACTGCTCTCCTTTAGAGGGTAAAATGATAAATGAGATTATTTCCTTATGCTTCATTAATTAGAAGCCTTATGTAGGTTTAGGTCTATCCTCGTTTAGATATTGTTGAACGCTAGACCAGTCTAGATTATTGTGAAGCATGTGATAATATCTTTAAGAAGCAAGAGACTATAATTTAATGAAGGGGTGAGAACTTAAACCAGTTGATTACTCTAACCTTGTTATATTCAAAGTAATCGAAATGTCAATTTCGGGGTATATCTTTATGTCAGCAGATACAATTGTCTCATGAAGGAGTCATAAGAAACTGATAAAACAACATAAGTTATAATGACATAATATGTTGTTAATTAACAACGTAGTTGTCAATAAATGTTGTTGAAAATTTATCAATGACTCATAAACTTGTTAACTCCATATAAATACTATATTGAAGACTTATTGTGAAAAGTCAGCTACCTTGTTTCCTCGAACAGTAACAGTTCCAGAGGTGCTGGATTAAACTTTGATACGAAATTATTGTTCGTTTATGAACAAGTAGAGGAAACTGAACATTTGTATCGAATACCTTTACATTCATGATATGCTTACGGGTCCGATAACAAAGGTCTACCACCCAAAGTCTTTTAAGAGTTCATAATAAAGACGGGTTTTTACTAAACGCCTTATCTAATAACATATCATACTTATGAATGATTAGTTATTAAATTTCCTCAATTATTTAAATTTGTTTGTCTATAAATACGTATATGTGCACCTAATGACGTATAGACAATAATTATACAAATTAATTAAAGGGCTTACCCCAGTTATTTTGGTCTTATATTTATGAATGTTTTGATTTAGGGTTGTAAATGATTAATGGGGGTCTTGAGTTGACAATAACTCATTGACTGTATTTTTCTGTTACATTTTCATTTTGAAACATTGATTAATGTTTTAACGAGGCCAAACTTACTTATGTTTATCACAAATGATCACTCGGCCAAGTGGGAGAATGTTAGAAATAACCCGTTCATATGGCCTAACGGATCAGAGTAACGCTACTAATATGACATAACTAGTCCCCAACAATTACTTGATGGTAGTAATTGTAAATATTGATTAGTTCAAGGGGCACTTATGATTTCCCTTTAGATACTTTTAATAGAGAATATAGAGAGTTTTATAACCTATCACTATTCATGATCATTATTTATTGATCCTTACTATTGGTTTATAAGTGATGAAAAACTCGATAAGAACACCAATACTAAAATACTAAAATTCTCTCTAAGATGTTCCATCAACCCAAGGTACCATAACAGGAATCATGGCTTTATCTTCGTCTTCAAAGATGATCACTCCCACAATTAAGTGTCTCGAACTTGGTATCTATATTTACTTATGATTGAATAAACATGATTAGGTTCTATAACATAGTCTTTTAAACCGCTTTACGTAAATAGACCCATCAAGTTTTGATTTGATTTTGTAAAGAACTTCAAACTCGAAAAAGTGTTGACAAATACGATTATTTTGAAATGAGTTACTTTTAAATTGTATGAGCAAATGCGATAGTTTTTTTTTGGGGGGGGGTGGTGAGGGGTGGGGGTCTTATATATTAAAATGAATTTACATCGAGATATAAATTAGAATAATAGAATTAATTTTATAGAGTAACATAGAGAACTTACAATATTCAGAACCTAATTGGTCTAGAAATACATCAACAAGCCACCGCTAAATTTGTGATATCTATAAACAACCATTTCAATTTTTGTTATAAAACGTCTCTAAATCCTTCGCTATTTTGGTCCATTGTCGCAAATTGCGTCACTATTTGGTAAAAAAAAATCCATCGCATATTGCATTTCTAAATATACACCATTGATAAGTGAGTGTTTAATTTCATCGCAAAATTCCACCACAGAATGTGATTAGTGACACGGTTTGTCACAGCTCACAAAAGGCTTTTGTGACAATTTTGGCTGTCAACAATGAAATAGCATTTTTAGTTCACAAAAAAATACATGTTTTGAAAAGAAAAAAACGAGTCCTATTAGCATAATTTAAATAAAAAATCAAATATCGTACATGAAATTTTTGCTAATGTGAATAAATTTGTTTTTAGTATGATAAATTAGTTTAAGGGGTATGGTAATTGCTTAACGTACTCTATGTATGCTAAAGTGAGTAAAGTAGAGAGATAATGTAACTGATTTAATAGGTTCAAGGAGTACATTCACTAAAAAAGAGAGATGTATGTTTAGCACAAACCTCACTTGATATTTTAAACATAACGCTTTGTCATTTCCTGTACATATTGTACCTCGACGAATAACTAGGCTATAATTGCTTCACTACGACAAAAGGGGAGTATATGTGACCAACCAAGTTCTGTGTAGTAGTGATTGTAAATCAATTTGTTCCATATTGTTTTCTCATGTAATACAAATTGATTGTTATAAAAAGGTAAATTTTAAAAAAGAAACATCACTCCTAAAAAACAGAGTTTCACTTATAGAAAATCCATAGATTATTGACAGATAGTCATCAGATCCCATAAAATCCCAAAAAGAAGTCATCTAATTTGTAATGCATGTCCCGAAATGAACACGGGCCAAAACAACTTAATAGAATGTTGATAATGTATCTGTACAGTAGTCTTTTAAACCGCTATACTTAAAACATTAGACCCATCAAGTTGTGATTTAACTTTTAAAGACCTTAAAACTCGAAAAAGTTTTGGCAAATAAATCCGACCCATCAATTTTGATCTGATTTTGATGCCTTACCAAAGCCGTCATACACGACCATCGTGCCACCATGGAACCAAATACTTATAATGACCGACTTTGAGGTGGCTTTCAAGTTTCAACTCATGCATCAATAAGGTATTTAAGAAACACACAACTATTAACATAACATATATATTAGCTAAGAGTTCCACATCCTGTAGAGAAATATAAATAACGCAAACACGACAACTAGGAGTTTATAGGAGCTTTAACACAAACTTAAACTATGATTTTGACTTACGGTAAAAATGGTGGCAGAAAAGTCTGACTGTATGGCTGTTCTCCAGGTTGTGCCATCGCCATCTGGCCATTTCCTACCAAATAAAGCACCACACACTGTCACCACAACACAACAGAAATTGTACGCTTTTTTTTTCCAAAAAGCATTAAAAACGGGTGGTTTTCTTGTTGGACTTCAGTATTAAGGTCAGTCACCACCTAAGATAACGACTTTAGAGTTGTAGTCGCTATCTCAGGTGGTGATTTCACTTTGAACAATCTAGTTGGATTGAAGTTTGAGAATTTGTCTTTTTGTTGTCTTCACTTTTGCAAAGTAAAGTCGCGGTTTAAAAAAAGATAAATTTTGGACACCCGTCTAAATACTCCAAAAATGTATCGTCTTACTTCGTGTAACACCTTGTTAAAAATATTAGTACCGCTATATTCCGGCGGTAATATTAGATTCATTTTGACTATTTAAATAGAAAATGTGCACGAATTTGAAGAGTAACAAACATACCGCTGGCATAGAATTGTGTCCAAGGGGACAGGTTCATTTCGAACATTTGTCCAAACTCAGCTCGTTAAACATTAACATTGTTATCAGGCTCCATCACATTACCTCGGTTCACTTGCTTATTTTAACTGCACACAAGTGTCAATAGCAATAATAAGATCATACCCTTGCACTAAGGGCTTCCCGTTAAATAAAACAAGTGTGTCAATAAGTGGAAGTGACATGAGTGTTGGTTATTTCAGTTTATTAAGCTTTCCATGATTGGTTTTAGAAAGCGCGAGGCGTTGTGAGACGTTTATATCCTGAGAGACAAGACGTGAACCAAATAAGCTTTACATACAACCAGAAGCTGCATAATATATTTAATTTCTTAAAACATCATAAACCGCACCCCATAACACCTATTGGTGGACTTAATTAAAATACATGAAGTTATGGTTACCTCGATAGAAGAAGCCACCAAAGTTCATCAATTATTTGTACTTGTGGATCTATGATTCTACTTCTCTAGAACGTGCTAAACAATCGGAAGACGAAGTTCAGATTATTTGTATGTTCATTAACTATGAAATACAAGTTTGAAGTGACATTGAATATGTTTTGTGTAATGTTAGGGGGGCATTACCTACAACATGACATGACACGACACGAGTATACAAAATTAATCTGGTTTTTGGTTGTCACTTCTAACTCGTTTGATAAAAGAGGTCGTGCACATGTTGTCCTGTTTTAACCTGTTGATTTAAATATGTCGACCCATAAACCCATTAAAACTTAATAAAAAATGAAATTGTGTATATATTTAAGGTCAACTCACTCCATTTGTTACAACTCACTAACCCATTTATTTTTCAGTAATGTACCTTAAGCATTTGTTTTAGATACTCAGCCTCACACTATGTTGAAATTTCAGAAGGATCCCCTACAAATATCTAGATTTTAATAAAATCCTATTTCAGTTAATTTTTATAAGTTATACTAATTATTATTTAATCTAGATTGTTATAAACTTAACATCTGATTTAATTAGTTAAATTAAAACATCAAAATACAAACTTAGTTCATAAAAGTTATTTCAAATAAATATCTTTTATAAATTATACCATTTAATTATTCTTCTACCTTTATCTAATGCATCATCATACTCAGTAAATCCCACCAATTGCAAAGCTAAGGTAGGGTCTAAGGAGAGTAAGATGTAGACAACCTTACCTCTACTCCGTAGGAATAGAGAGGCTGCTTCCAGTGAGACTCCCGACTCGATAGCAGTTTTGCATCAAGCCTTTGACATAGGGCACATGACACTCAACAACCGTGACAAAGGCCGATTAGTACATTTATCTCCATGTCTTTCGGCTATCAACGCTACCACATGATGCATGATTAACCGTCCGCCGCTTTTAACGTTATTTTCACGAAATTAGTAAGATAACGTTAAAATTAGTGCAATTTCACTCCCCCCGAGCGCCCACACATATATACATTATATGCGCACACCGCAAGGGGTGGTGTTTTCTACCTTTATCTAATTGATCTATTAAATTTGTTTGAACTATATCTCTTAAACTAATTAGGATAATTCTTTGGAATTTTCCAACTATATATGCATCAACAATTATCTGTGTTTGCAAGCTTTATCGAGGTGAGTTACATAGCACTTTTTCATTTTAAACTTTTTGGGTGAAACATGTGCAATTATTTAAACAATAGCAATTACCTATGTCATATCATATTATCTTTATACATCTTGTCTTAGACATTACTCGGTGAACTAACGTTAGAAATAGTAAAATCATTTTTTAGAGGGGGAGGGGATGATTGAAACGACATCATTTACAAGGTTAACTTTCTAAGTGCCTTCACTCATTAGGGTTGATTGTATTGTGCAATTTGTTCCTAATGTGTTTGTTTTCACAGGATTGTTCTAGATAAACCTTTGACATGCTAATTGCTTAACACATCTTTTATATCGTATATAAAAAACTTACGTATGCTCACCGACTATTTATAGTTGACCCTTTTTATCTTAACATGCTTCAGGGAATAATGCATGAAGTCTTTTGAGCGTCGAATCACATAAGAGTTGGGACTTAGTTTAAATTTTAATTTGGAACATGTATCTAATTTGGTTTTTAACAATAATATTTAAACTTTAGTTGATCATGAGCTTATGAACAATTTCGTTTCGCCCCAATGTTTCCGTTATCGGTCGGGGTGTTACATTGGTGCCCGTACCGATGTTCATTTTTATCATTTTCGACCGATGTAAAACGCGTGTTAATTTTTATATCGAGTGCATATATCATATTGGTACTATAACGAAACAAACCGATACCCATTACATTGAATGCTCACGGTAACATACCACCGCAACAGACAGACAAATACACTATTTAACTTTATAAATTACAATAACTTTGCCATATTTATCCCGCCTTCAATTTTTTATTTTATTTCCTAATTGTGCAAGACTAAAAATTGTAAAAAGTTATAATTAACTTAATGTTACATTACCTAAAAGTTAGAAACCGGTATATTACACAGTGATGAATTAATAAAATACAAAATCGTTATTTATAACTTAAAAATATAAAAGAAACACTTAAGAAAAAATATTAAAATAATGAAATATTCATAAAGTAAATATTAACAGAGAAAATAATAAACAGTTGAGAAACAGTAAGCGTAAAGAATTTCATACAATTAGTTATTTATTAGGTATAGCTTGTGTTCACATAAAAATAAGCAAGAAATTTTTCAAACAGTTTCAATAATTTTGAGCACATAGGATTATGACATGTAGCATAACCAGATATTTGTTATATGGTATCACTTAGTGTCAAATACGAGTTAAACTTATTTATTATGATTATAATATAACAATCTAACTTTATTTATTTAAACCTAGAATGTTTTTTCAACCGATTTGCCATCTCATTTTAGACTACTTTTATTTACTTTTTAACTGTTTGACCAATCAAACATTCATAAGAAATGGGTTGAAATTGTCATATCTACAAAGCATATATATACATATGCAAAGAGCTAAAATAAGCAATGATATAAATCTAAATAGTAATAAAAAAATAATTATTTGAATACTTTAGCTATAATGATATGACAAAAATTACAATGAGATTCATTGAATATATAAATATGTAATTGAATGTTTTTTAATTAGATCCTAAATGGTTATAAAATCGCTTTCAGTTTAGTTTTAATTCAAAAAAAAATATGATTGAAAAATTTAATTGAGTAAAAACAAAATCTTGAATTCAAAAAATGTAGATAAAAACTAAGACAGTGAATTAATCTATTTGTCTAAAATAGTGGAGTTAATGAAAATGTAAAAACAGTCTGATGATACTAAAAGATGAATTTTTCAAAAATGACAAGTAACGTTATAAATTATAAGTATCCATAATTAATTCAATATTAAATTCATTTCGTTAATTAGTTAATGACATAATTACTATTCATAATTAATTTAATATTATATATCCGAATATATATTCTTTTAATTTTAATACCATTATGTAACAGGATAGATGCTGAAAAATAAAGGTGAAGATACACCAAGGAGTGACATTGTCCTTAAAGATTTTCATTTATTATTATACAAATACAAATATTAGTAGATTATATCAGTTACCATTGTAACATTTCATAGTTTGAAAAGATTTCTTTTAATGTATGAGCAAATCCGATTAATTTGAAATAAGTTTCATTTTAAATGTATGAGCAAATGTATGAGCAAATCCGATTGTTATTACAAAGCATACTACAAAACTCCTCACCGAGTTATAAATATTTTTTTAACACTATAATTCAGATGGCTTTCATACTTTATAGTTGGATAATATTTCTACATTTACTGAATTCTTTTTAATTCTTTTTTTTTAGCATGTAGACGTTTTTCGACAAGTTTGTGATTGAATTAAATTTATAGAGAAATCAAATTAAAAAAATATAGAGAAATTACAATATTCAGAACCTAACTGGTCCAGAAATACATCAGCGACCACCGCTAAATTCGTAGATACCCAGTACAAACAACCATCCCCATTTTGGTTAGAAACGTCTCTAAATCCGTTGCTATTTTGGTCAAATAAACCGGTCGCAATTTTATCCAAAACATTGTCGCAGATTGCGTCACTGTTTGGTAAAAAATCCATCGCATATTGCATTACTAAATATACATTGCCAATCAGTGAGTGTTTAATTTCATCACAAAATGTGATTAGTGACTCGGTTTGTCACAGCTCACAAAAGGTGTGGTGACAATTTTGGGTGTCAATAATGAAATAGAGCATATTTAGTTCGTAAAAAAAACCATGTTTTGAAAGAAAAACAAACAACTCCTACCTATTGTATGTTAAAAAGAAAAGAAAAAATGTGAATAAATTTGCTTTTGTTAAAGGTAAAGTAAAGAGGTGATGTGACTGATTAATATGATAAAAGGCTACATTCAATAAAAATAATGAGGGGATACTTTTAGCACAACCCCCGGTCGATATTTTAAACATAGCGCTTTGTCCTTTCGTGTACATATAAGTGTGCTATTTACTTCACCACGACAAAAGGGAAGTAGTATATGTGACATACCAAGTTCTGTGTAGACTGTAGTAGTGATTGTACATTTATTTGTACCATATTGTTTTCTCAGGTAATACAAATTGATAGTTATAAATTGTTACAATTAAAGAAAACATCACTACTTTTCACCTATAGAAAATCCATCACTGATTATTGACAGATAATCCTCATATCCCACAAAATCCCATAAAGAAGTCATCTGATTTGCATTGCATGTCCCAGAATGAAACGGGTCAAAACAATTTAATCGAATGTTGAACATGCTTTCATATGGTAGCCTGTAAACCGCTTGACTTAAAAACAGTAGACCCATCAAGTTTTGATTTGATTTTGTAAAGACCTTAAAACTCGAAAAAAATGTGTTGGCAAATAAATCCAACCCATCAATTTTGATGCATCACCAAACACGCCATACATGACCGTCTTGCCACCGCGGACCCAAATACTTATAATGACCGCCTTTGAGGTGGCTTTCGAGTTTTGACTCATGCATCAATGAGGTATTTAAGAACCACACAACTATTAACATAACATATATATATAGCTAAGAGTTCAACATCCTATAGAGAAATATAAAAAGCGCAAACACGACAACTAGGAGTTTTCTAGGAGCATTAACACAAACTTAAACTATGATTTTGATTTATGGTGAAAACGGCGGCAGGAAAGTCTGACTGTATGGCCGTTCTCCTTGTTGTGCCATCGCCATCTGGCCATTTCCTGCCAAATACAATACCAAACACAATCACTACAACGCAAAATATACTATTTTTTATTCAAAAATGGGTTTTTTTCAAAAAGCATTACAAAAATGGCTGGTTTTCTTGATGGACTTCAATTTTAAGGTTAGTCAACATCTAAGATAGCGACTTTAGATTCACTTTGCAGAATCTGGTTGGATTGAATTTCCAGAATTTGTCTTTTTGTTATCTTCACTTTTGCAAAGTAAAGTGGCAATCTAAAAAAAGACATTTTGGACACTCTAATTATATTTGCATACTCCAAAAATGTACCGTTTTTCTTCATATCTTGTTAAAAATCTTAGGCTGGAGGGAGTGCCAGTGGTGACTCCCTGCGGGGAGTGAGTTTGCCGATCGGGATTGTGATGCCAACATGGTTTCGGTGAGTGGTGAAGGTGGTAAACGGTGACTACTCACCGAGTGGGGAAGAGGAGAGAGAAGGGAGAGGGAGGGGGTTAATGGTGGGCTCCACCCTCTTTCAACCAATCATAAATTTATCTTCTTTTTTTTTAAGAATTGTTTACCACCCTCCATATGTTTGAGCACTCCTAGTATTTGAGTGCAAAATAGGAAGCGAAGAGGTAAGTTGACATGGCATAATATTATTGGTTAGAAAAAAGGTTTACCACTCCCCATTTGGGGAGCACTCCTTCCACCCTTAGTACCACTATATATACGACAGTAATACCAGATTCATTTTGCCTAATTAAACAGAAAGTGTGCACGTTAATAAACATACCACTAGCATATAATTGTGTCCAAGGGGATAAGTTCATATCGAACATTTGTCCAAACTCAGCTCGTTGAACATTAACATTGTTATCAGGTTCCATCACATTAGCTCGGTTCACTTGCTCATTTTGTCTGCACACAAGTGTTAAAAGCAATAATAAGATCATACCCTTGCACTAAGGGCTTCCCTCCCGTTAAATATAACAAGTGTGTCAATAAGTGGAAGTGACATGAGTGTTTGTTTAGGTGAGGTTTCCATAATTGGTTTTCGAGTAAAGTACACGCATTCCCTATGGTTGACCAACATTTTGGATTTGGTCCCTAGCTTTCTAAAGGTCCCCGTGGTTGACCAACATTTTGGATTTGATCCCTAGCTTTCTGAAAGTACACGGATGGTCCCTATGGTTTGTACTTTGCAACATATTTAGTCCCCAACTTTTGCCAAAAGTACATGGATGGTCCCTGGGGTTTGCACTTTGAAAGTATTTAGTGCATCTTGGACCTACTGAAACCTTTAGATTTGTTAGTTGGGGACTAAATGTGTTACAAAGTGAAAACCACAGGGACCATCCGTGTACTTTTGAAAAGCTAGGCACCAAATCCAATTTTTTATTAACCACAGGGACCATCCGTGTACTTTTGAAAGCGTGAAGCGCTATGAGACGTTTAGGTCCTCGACTGAGGTGCGTTTTTTTAAACCAAGTAATTCCATGTCCTTAAAATAATAAATTTGATTTCTTAAAACGTCGGAAACCACACTCCATTCCACCTATTGGCAGACTTGATTAAAATACATGAAGTTATAGTTACCTCGCGGGAAGAAGCCCACCAAAGTTCATGAAATTCATAATTTGTACTTGTGGATCTCTTGGTGGAAGCCAGTCGAATATGTTGCTTGAGTTTGGTGCAACCATGTTAACATTTATCGCCTCAGGAGGTAAAGCAACCTATAAAGAATGGAGCAAGAAACTGAATAAACTAGAAAACCGTAATGTCGCTATGATTTTACTTCTTTTTGAGACTGTATGGACAAACCTGTGAAGTTGACTGTGCATCTGCAGAGTTGTACTTCTCTAGAACGTGCTAAACAAACAAAAGACAGTTCAGATTATTTGTAAGTTCGTTAATTATGAAATACAAATTTGAAGTAACATTGAATATACATTTGTAATGTTAGGAATGGCAATTACCCAAAATATGACACGACACGACACGAGTATAGAAAAATAATCAGGTTTTGGGTTGTCATTTCTAACCAGTTTTATAAAACAGATCGTGCACGGGTTGACCTTTTTAAGTTTTAACCTCGACCCATCAACTCAATTAAACTTAGAATTAAAAAATTAAAATGTATATATATTTTATAAGGTCAACCCACCAACCCACCCCCATTTATTACAATCCACCAATCCATTTATTTTTCAGTAATAGTAAATTACTATTTTGGCCCTGAGGTTTAGTCAGTTTAACCCTTTCGGCCCAAAAAGGAATCTTTTGACACATCAAACTCTGAGTTTGCATTTTGTTACAGTTTTGGCCCCTGACACTTTGTTACTTTTTTATGTTATGTGTAAGAGTATATTGGTCATTTTACACCTCAGGGGTTGTTTATGTAAATTAAAAAGTTTTTTTTTTAATTTAAGGGGCTACTTGTATAATTACTAACAGTTTGGTTCCGGTTTGGGTTTTATTAAGGGCCAAAACTGTTACAAAATGCAGCCTCAGGGTCTAATATGTCAAAAGATTCCTTTTTGGGCAAAAGAGTTCAACTGACTAAACCTCATGGGCCAAAATAGTAATTTACTCTTTCAGTAATGTACCTTGCGCAGACGAACATGCCTTAAAGTCTCCTCAAGCATTTGTTCCCGATACTCAGCCTCAGACAATGTTGAAATTTCAGAAGGATCCCCTTCAAATATCCTATGAACATACCAATAAGATTCCAGATCATACAACTTTCATCAATACCTCGAGATAATTAAGATAACATGGATTTATTTGCGTTTTAAACATGTTTGTCTCCAGTCATAAAAACAATCATTATAGGATTAGTTTAGCTAAGCATGAATTAAATACAAATGTAATCTTTGTAACCAAGTCATAAAAACAAATTTTGGCCTCTTCCACCCTTGCCCTTCGCCGATTTTAATATGTAACGGAAACGTTTTGGAAAGTTCAATTAGTATTAAATAGTAAGGGAGAGGATCTTGAACAAAGTATTGTAATCGTAGAAAGTGTAGGAGACAATATAGGTCACTGATGTAGGAATTTAATGGTTGGGATTTAGGTGGTCCCCAAATAATTGAATCACATTCAAAAACAAAAACAAGTGGGTAAAGGGCAAAATAGGAAAAACCACTATCATTGACTTTTAAACCCACTTCCACCACGATTTTTAAGCACCCATAACTTTTTCATATGTAAATTTTTTTTAAAGATCACACCATAAAAATGAGCATTTTATTCTCTTTAATTTGAGTAGTCTGTTGCCATAGTTTTATAATTTTTTAACAAATGTTTATTTTACAAGCTACGTGATTACGTATTTTTTATATAACGTTACGTGATTTTTTTTGTAACTTTACGGAATTATGTACCAGGTATGTAATTACGTAATATGCATTTTACTCTGAAACAACTATAATGTTACGTGATTATGTACCGATGCGTAATTATGTAACACTACTTGACTACATAACATTACGTAATTACGTATTACATATTTAAATGGACGATTATACCCCTGTCTTGAAAGACATGTGGCTGATTTATGTGGTCTCCTACACTTCGCACACATTCAACCTCTTGTACATTCCACCCTTGCCCTTCGCCGATTTTAATATGTAACAGAAACGTTTTGGAAAGTTTAAATATATTATCATATAATAAATTGCTCTCCAAAACAAAAATCATACTAAATTTGGACCTTTTATTTGACCTCTCCCACTGATACTTATGGCTATACTCTATTGTCATCAAGTAACATAAAAGATCTATACCTGAGCCGCTTCTCCATTTCTATCATATGGGATTTGCAGCAGACGATCTCTTGTTGAATTTCCTGTCACAAAGCAATATATTATTAAGAAGTGTGAAGGATTTATCATTAGCAACCATAAATCTGTATAAAGAAGATTGAATACAATATTATATACCTCAAGTTGTGAATCCCGGCTCGATGGGCTGTTTCCAAAACCAAATATAACACATTAGTATAATTAGACGCTTTTGTACAATAAAATCAAATTAAAACTTTAAATCGAAATACCCAAAAAAAATTAAAAAAACATAAAAAGATTAGTAATATGAGATAGATGTATTAAATCGTGATTTATACAGAAAAGAAATAAACCTTGCTTGGTTCTGAATTTGGTGATCTTGCGCTTCGCTTTTTAACCTTCCCAACGCCCTTTCGAGGTACTAATTACGTATAAAGATTTGGTTAGCTTATTTGATTAAAATCAAACATAATTTTTCTATATACTCCATAGTTGCGTATCAATTTGCAATTGTTTCTTAATTGCAAATGAAACCGCAGTATTACTTAGGCCCAACGTAGTATAATAAATCTAAGACGGTGAGTAAATATATACCTCTTGGTTCTGCAATCTTCATATCAAGACGGATCCATGAACATCACAATGAACAATAAAACATTAAATTAAAATGTAAAGAAAAATTATTAATAACACAAGGAAAACATAATCAAAGAACTGTTAACACTAATTAATGAATACCTTCCCCTTTCATGCTCCGGAAGATTTATGTATCGTGAGATAATTTCTTCGATACTGTCATACCCCAATTGAAAATCAAGGAAAGTAATTAATACGTACTCCGAGTAAAAAAGTACAAAAATGAATTTAATGTGCACAGGGGAGTTATTATCTACCTTCTACTTCCGGAGAAAATGCTAGCTCTTCCGGAGGGGGAAAACATGATGAGTGCAACATCCACATCACATAGAACAGACAGTTCGTAAGCTTTCTTGATGAGCCCATTCCTTCGTTTTGAGAACGTAACTTGCCTATTTGTTGTGTTTTCAATCTTCTTGATCTGCAATTTCACTCTCCCCATTACTTAATCACGAATGATAAATTTCTTTTAATATTTTATGTAGTTCGGGTACTACGGAAAGGAGAACGGAAGATATGAATATATGAGAATGATGATGAATGTGAAGAAATATATGCAATAAGTTTTGTCACCACTAGGCAAGGTGACATATGAGAGAGAGTTGTGGCGGTGCCCGTTAGTGTCACTTTGCGAAAATTAATACTATAGTATTTAATTGATATTGCGTGTAAGAGTGAAAAAACAAGATATTTATGAAGGTGTGCACAAAATTCTTAGTAAGTTATGAATCGAGTTTCAAAAGTCAAGTTTTGCGGGTTTCCACTCCGTAAATTCATGGACGTTGTATCCTATCAACATGTTGAAGATGGACAAGGGAGATTGTTGGGAAATACATCAAAAGGAACCTATGTTATGTTGAGTTCCTACGGATGAAGTCTTACTACCAACCAGATATTCCTAGTGGCAAAGTTGCAGAGTTGCCACCGACATAGTTGTTAATAGCAAATGGTGGACGATAGCGACAAGCACCCTATATGCTACGTAGCGATAGCGATGAATTAGCGGGCGCTATTTTATGTTTAGCGATACACTAGAAGAAAATTTTGGAAATATTATATATGTATATTATATCCAAATGCGGTTGGAAATATTATATATGTATATTATATCCAAATGCGGTGTTTCTATACGTATATTGAACAAAAAACCTAATATCCAGCTATTGTATGTGCATATACTACCATTATTTATATTAAAACAAAAAAAACAAAAATCCCATTATTTACTCGCTATGGAGGCACCAAAATCAGATAGCGATGAATGATTGATTCGCTATAAGCGTTGTTAACAATTATGGCCACCGAGAAGATAAAGCAATTCTAATAAAGATTTGATGAAGATTCTATTATCTTAATTTAAAATATTATTCATGTAATCTTGCTCTTATTTTGGAATTATCTTCTACAATTATATAAGGATTTGTTAGCTAGTATACCTTAGAGATTGTAATCAAACCTAAGGTTGTGTTGGTGATTTTAGTTTCATCAAGCTATTTTGGGTAATTGAAATTAGTTGAAGACCAAATGGGGATTTACAATATACATTGGTGCAAGTAAGGAGGTGTGGAGTACACGATTGTCTATAAGACCATTGTACTTTTGGGAACCAAGAAACTCGGGGTTCAAGGAGCAGTGACCCCTTGGTGGAGGCTCGAGGCAACACCCATGGGGAGGGGGTCTAAATCTGGGTTTAAAAAACGCACCTGCACCTCAAGAGCGTTGAGGCCCGAGGCGCATCAAGGCGAAGGGTCCGAGGCTTTTTTGCAGAGCGCCTTAGGTAAATACATGAAGCGCACAAGAGGCATGTTTGAACCTAAGACCTCCGCCTTAAGAGGCATGTGCCTCTATCAAGTGGGCTACCCCACATTGGCAAAAAAAATCTATTTTTTATTTATTTAATTTTTTTCAAAAAAAAATTCTATTACATTATATTTTCTATTACATTAAAGTTGCTTCGTTGGAAACGCATCAAATTTGCATGAACCAAAGAAAGGTTGCATTAAGAAATAAGTATAGCAACTTGGTAATTGCTACAACTCAGTAGCAAAAATGTGCCTAAGTAGCAACTCAGATGCGGTAGCATCTTGTACTACGGTAGCAACTTTGAACCTTGGTATCAACTCTAAAGTTCGGTAGTGACAAAGATGCGACACATGTATTTTAGGCGAGGGTATATGCGCTTGTATAATTGCACACCGTATGTATGTAATTATGCAACATATGTTTGTCATTATGTGACGGTGTTTATAATAAAGCACCATATGTAAGAAAGTTATAATATTACACATAATTATATGTATAATCACGCATTAAATGTATATAATTACTCACCATTATAATCAACATTGATTAACTTTTTTTCTAAACCATTTAAAAGAATAGAGCAATGATATACTCAAAATAAACACAATAAATTCCGATTCTATGGTACATCTATTTTTTAAGAATAACATAGATTTAACAAAAAGTCAACAATGAAGGTTGCCATTTCAACCATTTATAACTTCTTATTATTTACAATATGTCGTTGCCTCAATCTTCACCGTTGAAAAAGTTTCATCGCTAATCCAAACCCACTTCGCACACATCTCACAAGTAAAAAGATTTTTTATTTGATCTCATCTTTATATATAGAGAGAGGAGAGAGAGGAGTGTGTGTGTGTGTGAAAGAAAGGAGATATGTCAAATACAAATCCTTATTTTATAGGTTTAGAATTTAGATATAGGTTTCCAATCAGATAAAAACCAACGATGACTCATTCCCTTGGTTTAAAAGGTGTGAGATACTTATAAAATTAGATTATAAAACAACCAAACATACCACGTAAAATCCCACTCAAAAGTAGGGTAGGGGAGGGTGATATGGGGCAAACCTTACCTCCATTCCGATAAGACCTCCAGCATAAAAAAATCATTTTTTTTTCATTTTGTTACAGCATAAAAATATTAGTAACATAGAGCAGATATCAAAGTACAACAACCGTACCCAATAAATCCCACAAAAAGCAAAGTATCGATAGGGTAAGGAGAGGGTTGGATATAGGCAAACCTAATCTTTTTCCCTGGGATAGATTGGTTGCTTCCATCGAGAGGGATCCCCGACTCCAAAAACAAACAGCAAACAAATAAACGTAACTAATAAGATAGAAACACAAAACCACTGAATAACAAAAGAGGTGGTGAAAGAGTAACATAGTTAATTATAAACACATATAAAGCATATATCATAGCAGAAGAGACAAAATGGGGAAAAGAACAAAAAAGAAATAAAATTATGATCACGAAACACCTAGAAGGTAACAAGCACTGACGCCTAGGAAGAAAGGCAAAGCATAATAGGTAGAGTAAACCAAGACACTAAGACTAAGCTACGAGTGTGGACTAATACATGCGTCCCTCTAAAAGTCCCTAACTTGTATCCAACGTCTGCAGTAACACCTATCACCATTCATGTCCATTAAGAGGTGCAAGTCTTAAATAGATCACCCATGTTAGTTTGGGCATGCCTTTGCTCCTTACATGTGTCATTGTCTGTCTCCAATTCACATGCCCACACCATATAAATCATCCCTCCCTTATCTTATCTTAAATGTGCGCCACCACCTAATTGTTCCCAAAAAAAAAATGCATTCCTTATATGATCCAACTTTCTCGCTTGTGTATTCTTGATGGTCCAAAAATCAATTTTGTTTAACATAGTTGGACGACATTCAATCCTATGGAATTTCTGTTTAATCTTGTTGCCTGTTGGAAACCTCTTGTCACACAAAACTCATGTGGTTGCTTTCCACTAACACCAACATGCCTAAACACGGTGAGCTACATCATTATCAATTTCCCCGTCACTCTAGGTGAACTACCAAAATTACTTGAACTTGGTTGTTTGTAGTACTACTTGGCCTTCAATGGTTATTTGAGTGCCCTCTTCATCATTGGCACCACTGAAGTTACAGTAAAGGTACTTGGTCTTGGACCGATTTAAACGTAAGCTTTGGCACCCTAAGGTTGCTCCCAAGGAATCCCTCTTCCATTAGGATTATCCCATAAAACTAGACGAGGCACACTACCTAAGCTTTTTCAAGATCGATGAACACCATAAGTATATCCCGTTCCCTCTCACTATGCCTTTCCATCAGTTTCCTTAGTATGTATTGCGTTTTCATTAGTCTTTTTACTTAATAGACCACCTTAAGTATAACCATTTCCCATCTTCGTAAGAGTTATTCTCACCTCTTATGTAATGATGTTATCTTCGTAAGAGTTATTCTCACCTCTTATGTAATAATTTTACGACAGTAGCAGTTATTTCGTTACCCACAAAGCTTCTTTGGTTGTACATAGAGCTTTTTTCGTATATTTATTTTAATATCTTGTTTTAGCGTTTGAACGTAGCACGTTAAAATATTATTTGTAAATAGTTTATTGTGCTTTTTTTAAATACCAAACATCTCGCAACGCTTTTACCTTGGGCCTAATGCCTCGACTTTCATGACCTAAAGGACTCAGAGAGCCTCATGTTTTTTAAAACCGATGTTTGAACCCAAAAATCCATTCCTAAAGTTGGACTACACAGTTGTGCCTCCAAAACACCAATAGTCCACCTAATATAACTTAGATTGCTACCCCTCCCACTTACACATTTATCCACGAAGAGTATAATAAGCTTCAACAATTGCTTACCTCCAACTCGATCTTCGTTTACACTTTACCCGCCACAACTCGATATACGCTCTCTATAGCCTCGGGTAACTGATCTAAATTTGCTAACTTCCTTCAAAAACTCAACCATTGTATATGTGTAGCGTAAGAACTCCCAACAACTAGGAGTGCACATTCGCACTATCAACTAATCAAGTTCAAACATGAACCAAAACAAGAAACCATGGGCCAACTCATGAAAAGGTATACTTTGACTTTACAAAGTCAAACAAATTAACTTCATTTTCAACTTTTATATCAACTCTTCAAATGCTTTAACGAAAATTTTATAACCATCTTTAGCCCAAAATTTGATACTCAATGCATGTCGATTTTGAATCATAAAAACAATAATAGCCCTAACCTTGACAATTGAATTGTTCCTTGTTTTACTATGAAGATGGAGAACCCAAGAAGATTGTAGAAGACAAATTCCACATCCTAAAACACAATAAAACAATAGTTAACGAAAACACAATCATGCGATGTAAAGAAACGTACAAAAAGAATTCGGTACAAAGAAAGAACATGTCATTTGATTTTTCACTTTCCTAACTTATACTCTATAAGTGTATATCATGTACCACAGTTTGCACACCCTAAAATTCTACAGGTAAACTTATGAAACATTTTAGTTATAAGATTAAACAACAATTTGAAGTTGCACACATGAAATTTTGATTAAAACAGATTGCAGGTACATGAAAGTAAACCCTAACATTCTAACAACATAATCTGAATACAACATATTAAGATTCAGCTTACCAAATCAGCTTCTCTTCTGTTCGCTACCAGCGGAGGCACTGCATCAGCTTGCGGTGAATATCGAAACTGATTGCTCAAAAGAGATGCGCAATCGGAAGAGTTGTATGATTCGCAATCACATGTAGAAGTTGTTTAAACGGATGGAAACCCTAACGGCTGGATTTCAGGAACAAATTTGAAAATTTGAATTTCTGAGAATGATGTGGTTAATGAAGGTATGTGACGCACCAGACGGATAACTAATGTGGGTGGCATTTTAGGGATGTATAGCTGATCCGGAGCACTTGGGCTGGCGCGAGCTAGCTCGTTTAACTTATAAAGCTTCTGTTTATTTGACTCGGTTCGGATTAAAAAAAAATAATATTATTTAGTTATTTTTCTGATTCGGTTTGGATTTTATATAAATATTATTTAGTTATTTTTAGAGTTAATTACTATTTTCGTCCCTATGGTTTGTCAAAAATCACTATTTCAGTCCATTAGTTTAAAAATTACGATTTCAGTCCCTGTGGTTTCACTTTTGTAACCATTTCAATCCCTGTGGTTTCACTTTTGTAACCACTTCAATCCATTTATTCTGTAAATACAGAGACTGAAATGGTTGTGAGATGGACTGAAATGGTTATAAAAGTGAAACCACAGAGACTGAAATCGCAAATTTTTAAACTAATTGACTGGAATAGTGATTTTTGACAAAACACATGGACGAAAACAGTAATTAACTCTTATTTTTTTTATAGTTTGAGTAAATGGTTAAAACTAGATACCACTAGGACTCAAATCAAGACAAGTTTTGTCTTTTTGATTCAAATAGTTAAAATGCATCAATCACAGAGACTCAAAAATGACTTTACTCTTGTAGCTTTAAAAATAATAATCATAGTTGTATAGGTATGAATGCAATATAATGAATAATAGTTATAACTATAGGCTTGCAAGCCGACTAAGCTAAATTGGGCTTAAGCTCGTTTAAACTCGGCCTATTTCAAGCTTTTATCGATTTCAAGTAGCTCACGGCAGCATGATTCATTTACACTGCTTGTAAAGTAGAAATCATAGGTGATACGTGGTCAACAAAATTGTTGCATTCTCTAATGTTTTAGAAACTCATAAATGTGTAGAAACTCTTTGTCCCAACCACCACCACTGCCTGCAACGAAGTTTTAATGTTGGGGAAACTCGTGTAATCATTATACGCTAGCAGCCTACCACCAAAGCAAACTCCATCTTCTCTACTGGAAAAATTGTTGGTGAACCTATTTTGTGTTTTTTTTTTTCTTAAAATGATTTATTTAAACCACGGCTCCAATTTTGCTAGAACATGTTTTAATCCAAACTCATTTTGCTCTGACCCATAAGCCGAAATCGCCTACCCACCTAGTTTGTCGGACATAGTCCTCGCCCTCTTTAGCAAAATACATGATCCAACCACATAGAAACAATCCAATACACAAACAAAAAATCAGGTGTCTAGTGTCTTAGAGAAGTAAATGCATGCACACAAATGGAATAACATAAACAAACTCTTTTTAGCAAATTTTTGTTTTTGAGAAAACCTTTTTAATGTAATTCATTTCAAAATTATATATAAGAATTTACATCGAGATAGATGGTAAACGGGTAACAAGCTGCGCCGCTACTCCTTTTTGAATAGTAAAACCAAGTTTTTAAAAACTATGTTCATAGATCTGGGGGTCATAACATTACTATGCGTGACCCTTTGAACTCGACTAAGAAAGTCCACAGCCTCTGGCACCAGGAAACCAAAAGTATCAAAAGCAAATGGGATAAACACGTGCTGGTTGTCAAGGCACACTTTCTCATGTTTGTTCACTTTACCCGAAGCAGCCAACAAGAAAACCACAAATCTATAAACATGGATAGGGCTGTAAACAAACCGAATGTTCAGCGAACAGTTCGTAGACTATTCGGCAGGAAGTTCGTTTATAGTCGTTCGTTTAGCTAATTAACGAACACGAACAAGATATTACGTTCAATTAACTAAATGAACAAACATGAACAAAGGTCTCGTTCGTTCAATTGCGTTCGGTAATGTGTTCGTTTACGTCGGTAATAGTAAAAGTCGTTGAACCACGCACACGCATTGCAGCATATTAATTCGTAAAATTGACCGATACGTAAAACATAAAAGAGAATAAATAACTTGAAGTAGGAGCCACACGTTGCAACTGGGCCGTTAAACCATTAAAAAAAAGTTGTGACCATAAACTCTTTGTGAGAACTATAAAAAAAATTGTGACCATAAACGTACTCTTTGTGACAAACATGTAAAGTTTTAAAAGTATATGACTAAAAAGTTTAAAAAAATAGATGAAAAGTATAAGGGTTAAACATTGAAAGTATAATGGTTAAAAATAAATAAATGAATGAAAAGTTTAAGGGTTAAACATGAAAGGTTGAAAAGTTAAAGGGTTAAAAAGAAAAGAAAAGGGTTAAACATGGAAGGTTAACAAGCTAAAGGTTTAAAAACCAAAGAAAATTGAATTGTGTTTTTGTGAGAGGAAGAATATTTGTAAATTAATATTTAGTTAATTAATATGAAAATTTGAACAAATAATATATGAACCCTCAAGTACTAATCTAATAAGAAAATCATATTTTGAAGGAAAAAAATATAAATATAAACAAAAGTATTTGGAGTCCCGTCCGATTTTCCTATCCGACATATTCAAATGAGTAACGGTTAAATAAGCTGAACCGTAATTCCATGCCTAATCCCGGATCAACCAGTCCAGTTCGATTTTTCAACAAGCTAAAACACCAGCTCAGCTTTCAGCTTCACTCTTTCAGGTCCGGGTAATGCTTCGGCTCCAGTCTCAGTTATTCTGGGAGAAACTCGGTCCGACTCGGTTCAGTTGGTGTCACTCGGCTCAGTCTCGGTTCAGGTACAGATTTAATATTTGGTTCCGTTTCAGTCTTGTTTCGGTTTGAGTCTAACACGAGCTTGGTTCAGGTCAAAATGACGGCCTGGGTCTCTCGGTTCAGATTCGTGCTCGGCTTCGAAGTTCGGGTCAAACCCGGTCAGATCTGGTCAAAGCTCGGGTCAAACCTGACAGGAGAAGTGATATAAGCTTAACGACTCTTTTGTTCATATTATTCATGTTCATGATTATCTAAATACGAGACTGAACTTTTATAACTTGAAATATAAAATATAAATATAAACACATATTGTATTGCTTTTGGTGCGTTTTGAAAACATATAATCGACAAATTGCTTGTCGGGATTGTCCAAAAAACAAGAGGAAACTCTGCCCAATTTTCGACTAATATATATATTTATTTATTATATCTATCGACGAGATATACTTATTCGTTACATCTTTCGACAAAATATATATTGATTTATTATACTTCCGGCAATATATATATTTACACCTTTCTGCTTTTCGACAAAATCCATTTAATTATTATATCGTTCGACAACATATTTAATTATTATTCTTTTCGACAAATAAATATCTATTTAACGACAAGATATAAACAGTATTCCTTCCGACAAAATAAATATATGTTATATACTTTTCGAAAATGATACTTCTCTAACGACAATGTATACATATAATATGTGTTTCCGACGAACAATATATATATTTAGCTACTATTCTTTTCGTTAACATGCATATATATCTATTATCCCGTTCCGTCAAAATATACATTTATCTATTTTCTTTTAGCCAAACTATATATTTATCTAGTAATCTTTTTCGTCAAAATATACCAATATTTATATACATTTACTTGTTAAACCTTTCGACAAGGGTGTATTTATTCGCTAAACCTTTCGACTAAATATGCTCCACGATTATACTTTTTCGCCAAAATATATAAGTACACATCTATTATTCTCGTCGACAAAACATAATAACTTAACGAAGGAATATATTTATCCAACTGCGAATATCTATATACCTTTTATACTTTTCGCCAAAAATATGTATATTTATTGTATTATTTTGATAACACTTTTTGACGAATTTAACTTTAGAGTCGTTACATAAATTCCGTGCTAAACGTACACGTATCTTCAACTCCGATTCGATTATTCATCCATGTTCGTTGTCATTTAAGGTGGCATTGGTGTCCCTTTCTCCCACTCATCAACTCGTCGTGGAATTTCCAAAGAAGACTTAGCAATTCTGTGAGTACACTCGACCCACACTTGTTTATATCACTTTTTGGGTGTAACATGTATCCATATACAAAAATCACAAACACTTAAACTTTATGAAACGCACAAACAATCCTATACACATGACTACTTGAATCGTATACTTGTTGCTTGTCTGGGGATAAACGTTGTGCTATGCTTTAGTCATTAACTATTTTTAGCCTTTGTTTGACATGCTTAGCGCTATAGGAATTCACGCATCCACCTCCATCGTGTTATTCGTGAGGTCATGTTAAAACATCGTGATTGCGTTACGGGTTTGATTATTAGTATTGCATGCCTTGATATGCTCTTGTATAGATTTGGTTGCCATGAGGATTGTTAAAACTTTATTCGTATACGTATGCTATGCTTAAACTTGTGTACTCGCCTTTGCTTTTGCATTGACTTTATTTTAAAATATGTTACAGGTTGAAGGAGATGACGCTATGAAAACAATATAGCAAGGACTAGATACACACAAATTAGACGTTAGGTTTAATATCGACGTATCAATTTTGTTATGACTTTGCAAATGTTAGGTTGTTCTTTTTTTTTTCTTACATTGATGTATTTGACAATTCTTACGAAATGAAATATGGTTTAATTAATTATTGTCACTTAATAATGTTGTGAGCAATGAGCAATCTCGTTTTCGTCTCATCCCGATGTTTCCGCCATCGGTTGGGGTGTTACAATTTTTTTTGAAAGTGAACGTTGCCAACGTACAATCTCGAAAATCATGCAAATTTGGAGCGGCAGGAGGGAGCCGGATGTGCTGGGGTCGGGCATAGGGGGCGGTGTGGGGATCCGGCGCCGGGCATGGGCCGGCCCCCATACCGGTTGGTCTTATCTTTCAAAAACATGTTTGATTGATTTATCAATGAAACATGAATTAAAACTCATTAAAAAAATCTAGTGAAATTTGTTTTCCTTCATGTAAGTAATAAAATCTGAAACATCTAAATTAAATATCTAAAACATGAACAAATACGTGACACAACAAACGCTTGTTAACTTATTATAATGTTATTCTCATGATAAACTAAGGTGAATCAAGACTCGTTCCAACCTCACTTTTCATCGCATATTCAGCTAACCAACGCCGGATGTCACTAATGACCAACATCTTTATGTGTGTCACCGTATCTCGTCTTCACCTTCCTATGCATGTGACCGCTACCCCCTCCTCTTGCTTCCAACATTACCATATGCGCCTTCCCTCTTCCTTTTTAGTAACAAACCTTGTGTTTGGCTCTACTCCTACTCTTCTCTCCTATCTCACAGTACATTGTTGTCACCATTTTGCTTTCGGTTTTGTGGAACCAAACAGTTTTAGGGTTATGGTTTTTCTATGGTTTCGTTTGGTTTTATAGTTGCGTGTTCAAGTTTAAGGAATTTATAGATCTAGAAAATATTATGTTGCCACACAACTATACACGGTATTATTGAAATAGCCTAGTTGACACATTTAGATTTGTAACTTAGCTTACATAATTTGATATTTTTAGATTCTTTATGAATAAGATGATATTTAAAAGAGTTAATTACATGTTGTGTCAAAAGTAACGATACTGGTACTAAGAGTTTCAAGTAACATGTTGATGTATTATGTTTTATTTTTGTAACAATATTGGGCTCCAAGAGTAACGTTGGTAAGTTTTCCGTTAAATGCCCTTTTATTACCAAAGGGACCATTTATGTAATAAACTCTATTTAATTGAAGGCCCGTAGCTACGGTGACCACCACCTATGCTGAAATCTTTGATGGCCGCCGGTGGTAGCCATTCTAATGCCAACCCAACTAAGAAAAGGCATACAATAAGATAACGTGTTCACTAGGGAGAATAAATCAAGGGTTGATGATATGCTTTGTCAAAAGTAACGATGTTGAGTACTAAGAGCTTCAAGTAACAAGTTGATGTATTATGTTTTATTTTTGTAACAATGTTAGGCACAAAGACTACGTTTGTTAAGTTTTCCATTAAATGCCATTTTATTATCCAATGGACCATTTATGTAATAAACTCTATTGAATTGAAGGGCCCGTAGCTATGGTGACCACCACCGATGTTGACATCTTTGCCGGCCACCGGTGACAGCCATTCTAATGCTAACCTAACTAAGAGAAGGCATACAATAAGATAACGTGCTCACTAGGGAACATAAATCAAGGGTTGATGGTGTTCTAAAGCAGGCACTTGTGTCTGGTGGCAAACTCTATCGGATCTGATGACGATTAGAGGTTCTTGTCACTTTAGAAGCCACATATATAGACCAATTTATTTCTTAACGAATTAACACGTCAGCGATTTGGGGGTTTTATGATCAGATCGTTGATAAAATTGAAGGCGACTACAGTTATTATGGATAGTGTTTCGAGTTCATTATCATGGCGACGAGTCGCTGCCATGTCTCCGACAATGGGGACAGTAAGTTGTGTCTATGCATCGATAGTTGCATGTTCCATTTTCGTTCGGATATAAGAGATGCTACAGTTGGTTGAAATCAGGAAGAACGAGTGATGTATTACAAAATACATCTGTTTTCCGTGTACAATTTGTATAGTTTTTATTAGTTTTAGTTTTTTTTTAGTTAGAATGTGTATACTGCTAATCGGTTTGTGTTTTCTAGGTTTTTGGGGTTAAGAATAGCTGAAAAGGGCCGAAAATGGTCCATATTTGTCAAAAACTGAGTGCCGGATCGAGTTCAAGAGTACGAGAGCTGAAACGACACGAAAATCTAGAAAAATTGCCTGGCCACGTCACACGACCAGGACTAGGGCTCTCCCTGCACAACGCGGGGAGGTGAAATTGACCGTGGTTGACCTGTAACACGCCGCGTCACGCGAGCTTCTATGAATACACCATCGCGCGACGCTCGGAGCTTGTTTTCGCATAATGTTTTGGTCTGCAGCAGGGTTAGAGTTGGGGATTGATATATAAACATCATTATGAAACTTTAACCCTACAAATATGAGAGCAACTTAGACGAAAATTGGAGTTCAAGGAGCAGGAATTGAAGATTTCTAAGCTTTGGTTGAAGATTCAAGTCGGAGATCGTGTGGCTCGTGATTAATCATTCGGGTTTCTTTGTTCTTTTACTCTCTTTGATTCAAACCATGTTTTTCTTTTATTCATTGATCTTTGTTCTTTTATTGTTAGGATCAGAGTTTAATTAGTTGTGAAAGTTTAAAAGATGAAATAATGGAAGAAGGTAAAACAGAGTGATTTGCAGCGGAAATATAGAAAAACTTTTGTATCACAACTAATGGAAGATTGTTTTCATCATCATGCTTTTAACAATACGTTTGCATGTGAATTACAACTCTCCCTCAGCCTTTTAACACAAGTGTTTGTTCGTACATAATGTAAACAAGATGATTGGATAAATGTGAAATGATCTTTTCATAGATGATAGAACGGTACAAAGGCACTGTCTATTTATAGTATATTCCAAACCTCTAAGCATCTTTTGATGACGTCAGAGGTGAAAGTGGCAGCTAACAAATATAACTAACTATAAACACTGCTAATACTAAACTCTGCTATACAGACACTGTTACATTGAGAAATACTGATAAAGTAAAACACTGATGAGCCTATCCACTGTTGGTCTTCATCAGAGGTTCCCTTCAACAGATGTTCTCTTCATAGCAGGGCTTTGTCTTTGGTGTCACACCCCAACCGATGGCGGAATCATCGGGGTAGTGGCACTAGGCGAATCAGATTGATCAAGAGAGTTTCCATAACAGCCATTTCAAAAATAAACATCAACATTTAATATCCAATACTATCAAACTTATAAACCTTCAAATAACCATTACATACCAACAAAATCTCTTAAACACAATCCAATTCGATCTCCCCTAGATTTTATTACAACCGTTCTAAAATAAACTAAAAAAAACAAACTAAACTACGCATGCAACATCCAAGGCATCCAAGCTATAAATCCTCAACCTGCTACATACGTTAAAATACAAGTCAATACAATTAAGTAAAGGTGAGCATACGAGTTTATAATACTAGCATAGTCGATAAAGCTTTGCGAAACAACCTAATTACATATCATGATACACCAAAACACTTAACATAGCATAGGCTCATTTCTCATGCTAACTACGGTGAGAAGGCTTGCGCGTCCATCCTAACTAGACCTCGTCGGGTGTAAGCCACACTATAGTACCATACTAGCTAAGGAGGCAAGTTAACGAAAATAAGTCCTAGTCACATGTTTCTAGTATCACGTGTCGAGCATATACAATCAGATTATTCGCATGTGATAAACAGTTTTGATTCGTGATGTGATTTTGTTTATAGGAACGTATGTAACACCCAAAAGTGCGTTTAAAGCAAAAATGGGTCAAGTATACTCACTGTGGGTGCGTTTTAGTTAGCTTAGAGATTCTGAGGAGAGTCGAGAAGAGCGCGGATCAGCCTGCATATGCGAACGGAAGTGCATCAGTCTCCGAAAAGCTGAAACGGTTAAGTCTTGATTGGGCAGTAGCCAAGTTCGGGCGAACTTGTGTGTAAACACACAAGTTCGAGCGAACTTGCTGGGTTTTGGTGGGTTTAGAGTCAAGTTCGATCGAACTTGATGAGTTTCCTAAGAAACTTGTCAAGTTCGGGCTAACTTGTAGGAAAACCTTACTGATTTGGCAAGTTCGGGCGAACTTGCAAGAAATTTGGTGAAGAAACACTCAAGTTCGGTCGAACTTGACCTGGTGAGCTGGTGATTCTCGAGCGAACTTGATGTTTTCGGGTCCAAAATCTTGCGTTTTCGCATCGTTTGCTGAGGAAAATCGAGTGTTCATCCCCCCAACCCTGTGCTACTGAGCAAACTTAGGTCGGAGAGGTCTTTTAGATCTGTTTTAGCCGTTTTACAAAAGCGTGGGCTAATCTGGGCGAACTCGAGGTTCGTTCGGATTAGTCCGGCTTGTGTAAACCAACATAAACGTCCTTGAGCTTCCAGACCTGGGATCTTGAATGATAGATGCTTCGTTTCATATCAGAAAATGAACGAAACATCCTCAAAGGTTCGTAATTTGTGTCAAAATCGATATTTATCAAAGGTTTTCTCAGATCTATCACTTACAAGCCGAGATCTTAATATCTCGTGTTTGGGAAGTCTCTACTATCGCCAAACGAACTCTATTATGTAGATCTAAGCTTAAAACAAAAGTTTTGAAGAAAAGATGAAGATTTTCGTAAAAGAAAGAATGGGTTTTGATGAAAACGAAGATAGATCCTTGTGCCAAAATCGTTGTAAACCTTTGTAGATTGTTGATAAACGTTGTTGCAGTGAAATCGGGTTGATTCTTACTTAGAACACGAAGGTTTCGGGTTGAGAGAGCTCTGAGCGAACTTGGTCAGCAAGGGGAGCATGAATGAGGAGCATGGGTATTTATAGGTGAGGCAAGAATCTCAAGTGCTAGCAACAAGTTCTGCCTAACTTGTACAAAAGTGTACAAGTTCGCGCGAACTTGGGAGTTTTCAAGAAGGAGAAGGGTAAGTTCGCGCGAACTTGATAGAAGCAAGGGATTCCTGGTTATCAGGCAAGTTCGGGCGACTTGTGGTAGGCAAGTTCGGCCGAACTTGGCCTGTGACCAAGTTTTGTCTGCCGATTTCGCGTTAAGAGTTCGATTGGTTATTCGGTTCGCATTAGATAGTTATATTAAGCGTTAATTAAAGCGTTAAGCGTTATAGTTGGTATAATAGTGCGATTTAGCGATTCGAGAGTGCGAGAGCGATGCGATAGCGAGTGTAAACATAACCACAAACACACATTACACATAAATAACGTAAAACCACATAAATAACTGCAATTGCGATGCGATGAGATTAGCGATGCGAAACATAACCACAAACACACACAACGCATAAATAACGTAAAACCGCATAAATAACTGCGATTGCGATGCGATGAGATTAGCGATGCGATTCAATAAGCGATTAGATGCGATAATAACTACAATACCATAATTAATTAACATAAACTTTTATTATTAACCGAATCTCGGGATTACAAAAGGAGTACAGCGATAAAAACAAGGAAAAATATAACAACTAATTTCCGAGTTGTTACATTTGGCAGTGCTTGTAAGGCAGACTTTAGCTTGGGCAGTGGTTTTCAAGAAAGCTTGTAAACACTGTTATTGCTGGATCAACATCTGATAGATATTTTGGCTTTCAACCATCCGTTCCTTCGTAAAGGGTTGAATCCCAACAATCTCCCACTGGAACAGATGATGCCAAAACTAACTTTATTGTTGATCTTTATTTCTCACCAATAGTTCCCTTATCTAACCTTTGAATTGAAGTTCAAAGTCTAGGGCAACTAAGTCTTCAAAATCCCTTTCAAATTCGAGGTTCAAAAGATCTTGGAGATATTCAGCACGCAGACCATATGCTGCCTCCATTGTAATGCATCGAACTTTGCCATCAGACTTGACCAAGGTCAATTCGTGGGTGTCTTTATTGGCACTCCACTTTCGAATTTTTAGATCTGTTGGCTTTCTTGGATGAAGTTTTATTGATGATGAGTTTGGTGAAGATGGTCTGCTGACAAGTTTTGATAATGTTTCTCTCATTGATCACTTGCTGCAACAGTATGGAACTGTAGTTGGTTCTTTAAACCCTCTTTCATGAGGTCATCTTCATACATCTTCACATCAGCCTCAGACATCTGCTTCTGCCTTTTTATATATGTTAAAGAAGTTGTGGTCAAGTCAGATGGTAAGGTGTGGTTTTCAAAATGATGGGTCTGTTTAGAAGCAGTGGTTGTGAGAGCAGAGGTTGTGGTTGGATAGTCTGGTTTCCTTGGAACATTTGGATCTTTCAATCTAAGTTTTTCAAGCCCTTTGTAAGTGTCTAGCCCTTTGACTCATACCACCTTGCAATTTGTTTGGCTATACCATATTGGGCAGCTACCAACTCCTCTTTCATTCTTTTTATCTTCAAGACTTGATCTTGATCAACAAACTTTGCTCTTTTCCAATTTGGTGGAGTTGCCTTCAGAGCTGGGTTTTTGAGCAAAATCTGAATCCTTTCAACCTCTTTTTGAAGATCTTGTGCTGACCAATTTTTGAACTGGGCTCTGGTTGCTTTATATGGTCTATGTACCCTGATGTGTTCAAGAAGATCTTGTCTTAGACCAGGATCAACTCTGGTTACCTTTTCTGACCTGGCTTTGCAGAGATCTTTGGCAAAGTCTTCAATATGTCTTACTTTTTCAAGTTGTAGCTGCATTGCATTTTGAATAGTTCTATCATCTTTTCCCTTGTTCTCTTCCTTTGCAATCTGTTGAGCTTGTCTGACTTTAAGCTTTAGATACTCTTCTAAATTTTTGGCTTTCTGTATCCAAGGAGAGAAGGAAATTCCCTTTTTGAGTGATCTTCTATATCATAGAAAGATTCTCTCTCTTTTCTCACAGCATGCAACTCAAGTGGGTACAGACCAGCTATTTGAACAAATGATGTTGACAAGTAAGCATCTGGGAATGGAAATGATTTAGGTGGTGATGGTGTGGTTTTTGATGGGATTGATGAAGTGGTCAGTGGTTGTGATTCCAAAGGAAGTGGTGAAAGAATTACTTGGTCATCATCAACAACAGAAGTTTTCTTCTTCGTTTGAATACGATTTAAGGTGATGGTGGACGTGTGGGAAATTTTGGTGGTGTGGTTAGTGGGTGAGTTGAAGTGGGAAAGTTGATCATGGCAGTGGTTTGAGAAATATCTGTTGTAACCTCTTCTGTATCAACAACTGTTGACACAACAGGAGTTACAACATCTGCTGGAGTAGGTTTTGATGTTGTGGTTTGTGGTGGTGAACTTGGTTTGGATTTGGCAGAGGATACATCTGGAATTGCTGGAATTTCAACAGCAGTGGTATTAGAAGGGGTGGATATTGGTTGCCTTGCTTTTCTATTGGTCTCTTCTTTCTTGAAGAACCAATGTCTTATTTTTCCTTTTGTTGTTCCAACTTTTGTTTAACCAAACTTTTCCCTTATGCCTTCAAGTTCTTTTCTCTCTTCTGCTTTTCCTCAGCAATCTTTTCAGCTTCTCTATTCAGAGAGCCATCAATCTCTTTTCCAAGAATAGTAGCAGATGCTGCAGTAGTGGTTTCAGGCTCTTTTGGTTTTGCCTTGGGATCAGGTGTAACATCCGTCAAAAACGGATTTACCAAACCCGCTCCGTTTATCAACCGATCAGTCAGTCAAAAATTTCGTTGCGAATTAAATGCCCAAAATATTTTTAAACGATACGTAATCGATTATTATACGGGAATATATATTTAGTTTTTGAAAAACTGTTGAAAATCGCAAAATAAAAATAAAAGTCCTCTGCCGGGTTTCGAACCCGGGTCAGTGACCGGTCCGGAAACGTCTTAACTCTCAACACACAAACCACTGCGCCACGGATGCTTCTTGTGAAATAATGGAATCATTTAATTAAAATAGTGACGTTACGAATTCAAAACCGGCGCCCAATAGTTCAGTCGTCGGAATCCCGGTAAACTCGCGAGCTTTTAACAACAATTTACGTTATAACGTAAACCATTAACAAGACATCGGTTATAACCGACGTCTGAGTCCGCGACCAAAATTATAACCACCGGAGAAATTTAAATCAATGAATCCAGTCGGAAATCAGACCAAATACATCTCGGTTTCTCCCTATAAATTCACCCACAACCCACTGCAAACCTTTTCGCTCAAAACCACACCTTTTCTCGGCGTAATTCCACTCGCTGGAATTTTTCGGTTTGTCGCCGGATAACCGGGTTCCCCATTGCCGAGCCTTACTGAGCCCCTGAGCTTATACCGGAGATACCCACACCCTTTTTAAGCTTCCTGGAGACTCGCTGCTACAAGAAAACTCGTCACCGGAGGTGATCTCTGTCGCCGGAGTTCTGCCGGAAAACAGAGGAAAGCGAGTCGGTATACCTCACGCTTATTTTTCCTTCTCTTTACTTATATCTCATCTATAATTAACCTAAAACACTAAAGAAAACGATTAAGACTTTGAACCAGTCGATTTCTGAATTCTGGTTATATCTTGATGAAGAAGACGATGACCGCTATAACATATAAGTATAATATAATTCAAGAAATTACTCGGGTTAGACACACAGTCCAGCGGTGGACTGTGTGCACGTTAAACATGCAAAGGTCTCGAGTTCGAATCCCGTTTCACACACGCTGCCTTAATAAAAATCATTTTTTTTGTTTAACTGAACCGGAGTCGCCACTGGTATATGTTAAGTATATTAATAACCGGAATAATAACCAAGTTAGACACACAGTCCAGCGGTGGACTGTGTGTTTGTTTATATCACAGGTCACGAGTTCGAGTCCGGTCTTCTGCACCGACTCGGACAATTATCTATTCTTTTTAAATAAGGCAGAAAAGGAAATAACTAATTTGTATTTAAGTATAATAAAAATCGGATTATATAACATGTTAAACACACAGTCCAGCGGTGGACTGTGTGTTAGTTTAAGCCACAGGTCCCGGGTTCGAGACCTGTGGAGTGCACGTCCGATTCGCTTAAACTGTTTTTAAAATAAAATGATTTTCGGTTTAAACTAATTAATATATATATATAATTAAAATCAGATATATAATGGGTTAGACACGTAGCTCAGTTGGTAGAGCTGCGTGCACGCGTACGGGAGGTCTCGGGTTCGAGCCTCACTCAGCGCACTTGTATTCCGAATCGAACCGGTCAACGGTCAGGTCAACGGTCAACGGGCAGGTCAACGGTCAGAAAAAAATCAAATTTTTTTTTATTATTTTAATTAAAAATCAATTAAAAATACTTAAAAATAACATTTTTAAGGTTAGAAAATAGCCTCAAACTCACAAAAATACACCCAACAATCCTACTAAAATAGATTAATAAAATCCGTTTACTTACCAAACCATAATGCGATTTATCTAGGTTAAATCTCACTCGTGGTTAAAACCACTTCGCGTGCATTCAACATCATCAACCGAACGCACCCACTGTGAGTGAATCTTACAACTCCCCCTTTTAAATTACACGTTTTGGGGTGTCATGTGTTATGAAAATAATTAACTTATTTATTTAAACTTGTGCCATACCACATCATGACTTAAACTTAGATTGTTTATATTATTGTGATTACTTATTTCCTTTTTGTCAAATTATATGCAACTCAATCATTAGGCCCCTCAGTTCCTCGTGAAAGACGAGTTGAGCATCGCGTGCCTCTAAATGTTCCATTTTTGTTCATGTGTGTATCATTGAGTTTATATTATTTGTAGTTGTGTCATTCATATTATCATGATTATGCAATTCATTCATTAGGCCCCTCAGTTCCTCGTGAGAGACGAGTTGAGCATCGCGTGCCTCTAATTGTTCCAATATTGTTCATGTGTGTGTCATTTAATATCTTATGATTGTTGATTAAGATGACATTTATTTTTTTTTCTCATGTTTGGTTGTGCACATATTTCATAATCAATTTAAATAAATTTGTTCAAATGTTTTCCATAGGATTCACTCGCCAACATTATGTTGATCCAAAAACCCTTTTTATACATGATACAGGTGAACAGGTTGAAGCAAGGAAAACATAGGATATGCCTTAGAAGAGAACAAATAAGTTTAGATTGTTAGTTAGATCATGTTGTTACATTTATTGTAAAATTCCATTTAATTTGTATTAATGAATATGAAACGCTTAATAAATGTCATGAGCTTTGATGATAACCCAATCATGCCCCGATCACCTTTTCCGCTGCGGGTCGGGGTGTGACATCAGGTTTCAAGTTCCTCAAGGAATCTTTCTCCCCCTTTTTGGCAACATCTATAACAACTTCTTCTAGAAATACATGAGTAGGGGTAGTGCCAGTTGTTTTCAACAGATTATCTTTGATTGCCTTGATTTCAGCTTGTGTATCTTTGTATCTAGCTTCAACCATTTCTCTGATAAGCTTCATATGGGTTGTATGTTGAATCTCTGCCAATTCTCTCTGAGCCATTATGATGGGTTCCACAATTTTCCATAGCTCATCAGCAGTTTGAGGGGTAGAGGAGGAATATTGTGATTGACTTTGCAGGAGTCGTTGCATCATGCTTTTAAGATCACCAATAGAAGATTCCATTGATGTCATCCTCCCCGTCAATTCTTTATATCTTAGCTCATCACCTAATTTAATAGGATCATCTGAACTCCTACCAGAGGTAGTTGTATCTGGGACTTCAATGGAAATGAATCCCATGTCATCAGTACCAGATGCCCCTTTTTCTTGGTTTCAGGGACTTCCAACTGGAGCAGAGGTTACAGTTGTAACCTCAATAGTTGTTGCCTTCAAGGAAGACTTAGGTATGTAACCCCTGTCCAATTGAGAAACAGGAAGTGCTGCAATTGTAGTGGTTGCTTCACTTGAAATATCACCAAGGGTTACTTGTAACCCAAGGGATGTAGCCTCCTCAGCTATTGATGGGATAGCAAAGACAGTGTGCTCAGACTCAGTCACTTGTAGAGGTGAACTCTCATGTATAGGTGATTGAGAGGAACTGGTTTGTGTCTGAACAATGTCAAGTGCTTTCAACAGAGGTAAGATGGTGGGTGGAAGTTGTGTTGGAGAGGTTGGTGGAGTAGAAAGCGACATTGCCCTGGGAGATGGGCTGAGGAAGATAGATCCAAGTGGATCTAGTGCTTCATAAGTTGGTATCCCTATGCTTACAACTTGATCCTTTTGTGAGGTTACAAGAGGAGGAAGGCTGATGGGTTGAGATCTTTCTTCCAACTATTGTGAGGAAGTAGCAGCAGTGGTTTGAAGTGACATTTGTGTTGTCACATGCATCTCTGGGATCTCATCTTCTAGAGTAACCTTTTTGGGTTTTGTTTTGGTGGACTTTTTGGATTTGGAAGCTTTCTTTTTGGAAATGGCTGGTGTGGTTTTCAAAGCACTGGTTATAGTGCTATGATCAGTAGGAGTAGTGTGCTCAGCAACAGTGGGTGGAGCATGTGATGTTTGTGCATCTAAATTTTTCCCCCCTCTACTTGTGTTTTCGAAACTTTAGATTGATTTTTTATCTTGTAAAAGTTTCATTGGTGAGACTGCCAACATGGCTTATCACACCTTGGGTAGTATCCTTTTTACAGACTTGAGATTGAATATAAACACTCAACAGTCTTGGATGCATGAGAAAAGTTGTACTCTTTTTAATGTTTTTGTAGTTTGTCAGCAAATCATTGAACAATACTTGGGAGAAATTAAAATTTGATTTTGTTAAAATTGCATACCCCAAGTCTTGCATGTTCAATGGTATTTCATTAAAAGCAATTGTTTTGCCAGACAAACACACCAACAATGTATGGAAAAATAATTTCATTTCGGCAGGGAATTAGGTTTGAAAATTGTTTTATCTGTAAGCTGACCTTCATAACCCCGTTCAATGAATTCATCTTGAAGTTCCTTTATTGTGAAGGTAGTTGAGTGTTGTAGGTCCTTTAGACCAAACACAGTGGAGATGGTTGTTGGTGAGATTTGGATGAGCGATTCACCAACTTTTGAAGTGATGGCATATGCTACATTTTTCTGAATTTGAACCTCAACATTAGCCCAGAACTGACGAAGAGTACCAAGATAGATAGGAGCTTTGATTTCCTTGGTACTCTTATAGTTTGATTCTTTTAAGATTTTGATCATGGCATGGTATGCCTGATTGTTGTCAGTTTCTTCGAGTATGGGAGTGTAGTTATGAGGTTTTTGATGATGAGATGCATGGTGAATGATTTTGAGGATGTATGAATTTATGAAGAAGAAGTGAGTGATGGAAATCGCTTTTAGAATTTTTGAATTTGATACGGCGAGTAAAACTCTGTTTGGATAAAAAGGGTTTATAAAGAGAAAAAGTGAATGCTGATGTGGCAGCAGTTTCCAAAGATCTGATGGCTAACATCTGTCCACGTGTAACCTCTGATAATAATGGAAGACAGTTGTTTGGGAAACCACTGATGTGTATCATTAGTGGATGGGAACAAAAGTGATTTTAACACTATTAGAGGATAGATATCAGTGGTTAAGAGTCAACACAGAGGTTTGACCAAAGCAGTGGATGGAAGGAATGGACAAGAGGATACACTTTATCAGTGGATAGATTTTCAAGCCAAACAGAGATTTGAGAAAAAACAGTGGTTATGAACAGACTTTTGAGATTTATTGAAAATTCTCAAATTTTAAACTATTTTTAAGGATGAATTTTGATTTTCTGAAAACATTTTTAATGCTATTTACACATGGAACACAAAAATTTGTTTTCAATCCATGTTTAGCATCCAGTCCTAGAGATCAGACTTTCAAAGGTAGATGTGTCTAATGCTTTTGTGAGAACATCTGCCAGTTGATCTTTAGTTTGAACATGATACAGAGAAATCAAACCTTTTTTCAGAGCAATCTCTCACAAAGTGATGTCTGATGTCAATGTGCTTGTTGTGAAGTGAGAGACTGGGTTTTTAATGATGTCTTCAGCTGCTTAGCTATCTATCTTGAGATGAGTCTTTAAAGAAGTTACACCAAAATCCAGCAGTTGATTTTGAAGCCACAAGAGTTGAGCAGTGCAACTTGCAACAACAATATATTCAGCTTCAGCAGTGGATGTGGATACCGCAACTTGCTTTTTGCTTTGCCAGGACACTAGACAATCACCTAGGAACTGAACTCCCCTGATGTGGACTTCTTTGTGGTGTGACAACCAGCAAAATCATTGTCTGTGTAACCTGAAAGCTCAATGTTTCCTTAGCATGATACCAGATACCAAGTGTGGGAGCAACTTTTATATATCTGAGTATCCTCTTCACAGCAATAAGATTAGACTTTCTAGGTGCTGACTGGGATCTGGCACAAACACATGTTGCAAATACGATGTCTGGCCTAGAAGCAGTTAGGTACAGTAAAGACCCAATCATGCTTCTATAAAGAGTTTGATCAACCAAGTCATCTTTGTCATCAACAGTGACAAGCTTTGAGGTTTTCATGGGTGTGCTACATGGTTTATAATCATTCATATCATATTTGGTAAGTAGTTCTTTGACATCTTTAGTTTTATGAATGAATGTACCATTATGCAATTGTTTTACTTGGAGACCAAGAAAACATTGGAGCTCACCCATTGCACTCATTTCAAACTCTGCTGCCATGAGTTGTCTAAACTCTTCACACATGGCAGTGCATGTGGATCCAAAAATGATGCCATCCACATAAATTTGGACAAGCATCAATCTTTTCCTCTCCATTTCAAAAATAAGGTTTTATCAATTCTACCTCTTGTGAAACCAATGGATAAGAGAAAAGTGGAAAAGTTTCATACCAGGCTCTTGGTGCTTTCTTTAAGCCATACAAAGCTTTATTAAGCTTGTAGACAATATTTGGATAAAATGCATCTTCAAATCCAGGAGGTTGACAAACATACACCTCTTCTTTGATCTTACCATACAAGAATGCACATTTGATATCCATTTGAAACACCTTCATGTTGTGGTTGGCAGCAAAAGCTAAGAACAATCTGATGGCTTCTAACCTTGCTACTAGAGCAAAGGTTTCATAATCAATGCCTTCTTCTTTTCTATAGCCTTGAACCACAAGCCTTGCTTTATTATTGAAAACAATACCCCTTTCATATGTATTATTTTTGAAGACCCACTTTGTGCCAATTGGACATACATCCTTAGGTAGTGGTACAAGTTCCTATACTTCTTGTCTTTTGAATTGAAGGAGTTCTTCTTGCATGGCTTTTACCCAATTGTTTTCATTCAATGCCTCTTGGTACTTGACATATTGTGTGAGAGATAGAACACCAGCAAAAAGACAAATGTTTCTTGTGAGCACCCCATCATTGATGTTGCAATGATTTGATCATATGGATGACTTTTAAGGTAGATTAGATCTCCCTTATATGGAATATAGCATTTTGAGGTGAAGGCTGCAGATGGAAATCATCTGAGTTAACATCTGTTGGCAATTTTGAAGAGCCAACATTTGTTTGAAATAGAGGTGGAGGTATAGGAGGGATGGGTTGAAAGATGGTTGATTTTTGTTCACGAAACTGGACTTTTATCAACAGTGGTTTGACTTTGTGAGCTAGCAGAGGTTTGTGGATCAACAACTGTTGAGCCAGCAGTGGCAGAGTTTTCACAGTTGTTAGTAACATCTGCTCCTCTGATGGATGGATTGACTTTGAATTGTGGAAGCACACTGTCATATCCATAATATTGATTGGAAGATTGTGATGTACCTACAAGGTTAGTCTTGATAGACACATCT
The DNA here is from genome assembly GCA_947069175.1 of Scalesia atractyloides. Classification (NCBI taxonomy): domain Eukaryota; kingdom Viridiplantae; phylum Streptophyta; class Magnoliopsida; order Asterales; family Asteraceae; genus Scalesia; species Scalesia atractyloides. Next base: position 76,876,920 of record CAMTDV010000005.1, on the reverse strand, counting down.
TCAAATGTAAATTTGTCTAGGTCAAACAATTCGGCAGGATTTGCTGGGATTTTCAATGAAGAAAGTTCATTGAACTTTACATTCAAAGTTTCTTCAACACACTTGTTCCTAGAGTTAAAAACTCTGTAGGCTTTAGCAGTGGTTGAGTATCCCAGAAAATAATCACAATCTACATTGGCTGCAAACTTTGAGATGGAATCTTTTAAGTTTAAAATGAAACATGGGCAGCCAAAGATTTTTAAAATGAGATCTGAAGTTTGATTTTATATAAAATATCATAGGCAGTCTTTTGATCCCTGAGATTGATCAAAACTCTATTCTGCACATAGCGATCAATGTTTAAAACCTCTGCCCAAAAATACAAGGGTAAACCTGAGTCTGCAAGCATTATTCTTGCAGATTCAATTATAGTCCTATTTTTCCTTTCAACCACCCCATTTTGTTCTGTTGTCCTTGGGATGCTATATTGTCTAATTATCCCTTTCGACACACACAAAGCATCCAACTCCTTGTTCTTAAACTCTGTCCCATTGTCACTTTTAAAAAAATTTACTGGAAGGTCAAATTGCTTTTCAACATGTTTAACAAAGTTTTGCAAAATGCCAGCAGTTTCATCTTTAGAGTGCATGAAAAATGTCCATGTGAACTTGAAAAATCATCTACAATGATAAGACATTATATTTTCTTTTTGAGACTCATGATTTTTACAGGGGAAAACAAATCCATGTGCAGCAATTGCAAGCACTGACTTGTTTTGGACTCTTCAATTGACTTGTATGAGCTTTTATGTTGTTTGCCTTTTAAACGGAAAGACAATGTTCATCACAAGTAAATTGTTTTGAGGGAAAACCTCTGACAAGATTTTGTTTGGAGAGGGTGGTAATAGTTTTTAGATTTGAGTGTCCAAGTCTTCTATGCCATAATTCTGTCCCTTTGTTTGAAGCAACTGAGAACAAACATGCATTTGACGTTGGATTATCCTTCAACATATCAACCACATACACATTGAGCAACAAGTTATGCTTTACTCTCAGTAATGATTTGATCAATCTTTTAACCACTTCTGGTCCTATAATTTGACATATTTTCTTGTAAGAAGATCCATATCCTTTGTCACTTATTTGTGAGACACTCAGCAAGTTAAATTTTAGATTGTCAACGAGATTGACGTGTTCAAATTTCAGTTCCAGCCTGAACAGTCCCTGACCCAACACTTCCCCTATGAATTTTTACCAAAAGATATATCACACCTTCCATGTGCCATGAAATCTTTGAGTAGGGCTCTACATCATGTCATGTGCTTGGAGCCTCCACTATCTACATACCATAAATTGTCAAGGCAAGTAGAAGCTCCCTGCACATTAGTAAACAATTAGTTTAGGTGGGTCTCCAAAGCCAAAATGGCTTTGAATGGGGTCACTGATTGTCCAATCTCAAATTCAGGAAGATGGACAGTGGTTGGATCAGATTTTTGTAACCACATACACATTGCTACTCCTATGAGCAACAAGTTATGCTTTACTCTCAGCAATGATTTGATCAATCGTTTAAACCACTTATGGTCCTATAATTTGACATGTTTTCTTTGTAAAGAAGGATCCATATCCATTGTCACTTATTTGTGAGACACTCAGCAAGTTAAATTTTAGATTGTCAACGAGATTGACGTGTTCAAATTTCAGTTTCCCAGCCTGAACAGTCCCTGACCCCAACACCTTCCCCTATGAATTTTTACCAAAAGATATATCACCCTTCCATGTGCCATGAAATCTTTGAGTAGGGCTCTACATCATGTCATGTGCTTGGAGCATCTACTATCTACATACCATAAATTGTCAAGGCAAGTAGAAGCTCCCTGCACATTAGTAAACAATTAGTTTAGGTGGGTCTCCAAAGCCAAAATGGCTTTGGATGGGGTCACTGATTGTCCAATCTCAAATTCAGGAAGATGGACAGTGGTTGGATCAGATTTTTGTAACCACATACACATTGCCACTCCTATGAGCAACAAGTTATGCTTTACTCTCAGCAATGATTTGATCAATCTTTTTAACCACTTCTGGTCCTATAATTTTGACATG